>OZ014411.1:13182500-13782500 GCA_963965975.1 Xestospongia bergquistia | reverse complement strand
TCTTTTTTCAAACTTGACAATCAATAAATGAACAGCAAATACATGTAAATGTATTTATTTCATAAATAAAAAGTAACACTAAAAACAATGTTATTTATTTCAAATTAAAGTAATAAATCTAAATTTAAAAAAAACCTGTGTGTTGCCCAAATGGTCCCTCCTGACTCACCCACTCGGACCTCCATTTAGGCTCCAGGATTCCCTGCTATTGGTAGCTGGGACCGACACAGTGCCCTGGTAACCCTCGTCCGAAGACAAGGTAATCCTGGCTGGAGCTTCGTCCTCACTTCAAACCAACTGTACAGGATTCGAGATATGCAGGAAGTCTAAACAAGTCATTGAGGGACAGGGGTCAACTCCCTTCTGGAGGGGGAGGCGAGGAGAGAGGTGGGGCTTCATCTTATCTCTCTTCATTAGGTGTAAGATATTCAGGTACTTCTTATATTAACTTCTCAATTGTCTTGTGAAGGGACAATGTCCTGATCTTTGGCAATTTGTTACACAAGTGTGTTTTGTAACTTTTCTTGATCTTCTTCCTCTTGGCATTTTACTTTCTCTCTTTCTTTTTGTATTTCTTCCTTTTCTATATCTTTGTCTTCTTAAGAAGCCACTTCTGTTAGTAGTTTACTTAATGCATTATAGGTCTCATCTTGTAAACTATTAGACAACACTTCTACTGGATACTCTTCAAGCTCAATATACTATACCTTAAAATATTGTATTAATACAGGTACATGTTTTAGTGACTTACTTAAGGCTCTTTCTTTTAACAATAACTGTGGCCTCAGATTTGATATTGCTCAACCCTTGGACACCATTGCAATGTTCAATGTCATAAAACTCCTTCCATTCACCTAGTAAATTTATAATACAAGAGGCATAAATCATTGTTGTATAATTACTTATTAATATGTACACTGAATTTAACATTTATCTTAAAAATCTACTCAAGTAAGTGTCTCCATACAACTATATTACATAATGGATATAGTTGGAGGCAATGATTAAGATGCTGAAGATCTTAAATCAGATAAGCCATTCTCTTTGCTAAATTATTACAGTATGACAACCTTGGGTCAAAATATTGCCAAGAAGGAATTAATTTTGCAGCCTTTTTGTTGCAAAATTTGGACCTAGATCCAAATTTTACACCCGGACGGCCCGGACCAAATTTTTCATGACAGGTGATCAACATGTGACTGAGAGTAGACTTAATACTAGTACTATTATCAATGGTCCAATCAAACTCCATTTTTAACTTTGTAATTACAATTTGTTAGTCCAAATAGTTTATGTCAGTCACAAGCTGGACAATAACACAAATTAATTCAGAGAGTGGAAGGATGGGTGCTGGTAAAACAAAATTAGGTGTAAGATACTTTAATGTATTATACAACCTCTATATTGAGTACAATTGCTCTAGTTCCATACTAATACTTTAATGTATTATACAACCTCTATATTGAGGACACTTGTTCTAGTCCCATACTAATACTTTAATGTATCATACAACCTGTATTGAGTACAATTGCTCTAGTTCCATACTAATACTTTAATGTATTATACAAACTCTATAATGAGGACACTTGTTCTATTCCTATGCTAATACTTTAATGTATTATACAACCTCTATATTGAAAACACTTGTTCTAGTCCCATACTGATACTTTAATGTACTATACAAACTCTATATTGAGGACACTTGTTCTAGTCCCATACTAATTCTTTAATGTATTATACAACCTCTATATTGAGGACACTTGCTCTAGTCCCATACTAATACTTTAATGTATTATACAACCTCTATATTAAGTGCAATTGCTCTAGTTCCATACTAATACTTTAATGTATTATTCAAACTCTATAATGAGGACACTTGTTCTAGTCCCATACTAATACTTTAATGTATCATACAACCTGTGTTGAGTACAATTGCTCTAGTTCCGTACTAATACTTTAATGTATTATACAAACTCTATATTGAGGACATTTGTTCTAGTCCCATACTAATACTTTAATGTATTATACAACCTCTATATTGAGGACACTTGTTCTAGTCCCATACTAATACTTTAATGTATCATACAACCTGTGTTGAGTACAATTGCTCTAGTTCCATACTAATACTTTAATGTATTATTCAAACTCTATAATGAGGACACTTGTTCTAGTCCCATACTAATACTTTAATGTATCATACAACCTGTGTTGAGTACAATTGCTCTAGTTCCGTACTAATACTTTAATGTATTATACAAACTCTATATTGAGGACATTTGTTCTAGTCCCATACTAATACTTTAATGTATTATACAACCTCTATATTGAGGACACTTGTTCTAGTCCCATACTAATACTTTAATGTATCATACAACCTGTGTTGAGTACAATTGCTCTAGTTCCATACTAATACTTTAATGTATTATACAAAGTCTATATTGAGGACATTTGTTCTAGTCCCATACTAATACTTTAATGTATTATACAACCTCTATATTGAGGACACTTGCTCTAGTACCATACTAATACTTTAATGTATTATACAAACTCTATATTGAGGACATTTATTCTAGTCTCATACTAATACTTTAATGTATTATACAACCTCTATATTGTAGACACTTGTTCTAGTCCCATACTAACACTTTAGTGTATTGCAGTCTTCTAGTGGACATTAAAGAACCTTAGAAATTGTGCACATCTTCAGTAAGGGGTTAAAAATTCACTTAAAAGAAATAGAACATGTTTATAGAATGTCCTCTCTGAATGTTACAATTTCTATTATTCTCTTTTCATTTTTTTCTTTCTATTAAAGCAAAATTAAAACAGATTGTTCGCCATCTACAGTTAAAGGAAGTGATACAAAGAGCGAGATCACAGAGTAAATCTGATGATGGAGAGTCATCAGGATATGGTAGTAATGAATAGATAGATAGATAAATGAATGGATGGATGGACAAGCAAGCCAGTCCATTGATTTGTGGTTACAGATTCAATTCTAGGTATTGGTAGTGATAGTAAAAAACAAAATTCACTCTCGATTTCTTATCAGAGTCAGATCAAAAAGGTACAATGAATGGATTGACATTGTAACAATAAACAATAGTAATGAATTTATGAATTATAAATAACATATAAAATAAAGAAATGGACAGACAGTTAATATTAATGGGATACATTACGTCAATATATCATTTACTATAATTATTTGGCACATGTATCCATGTAACAACACTGTTGTTATGACAATATGAAAGGCTACAAACAAGCCACACACCTTCCCATCTAACTTGCGCTCACGTTGCAAATAAGGATTAAAACCACAATGCATACAGTATGACCATATGTCATAAACCACACCAGTAGATAATACAATGTATTATATTATTGCTCAACCAACTGACTAGAACAATCACATTACTATACTCCAATGTAATAGGAAATAATATATGACTACAAATATAATTTATGTTTGTAGTCTCTGCTGACCAAGTGTAGCCAATTATTGAGGTATTGTAAAACCTTTTAGTCAATTACAATGAATAGTAGTCATACATTTATTTGTAATGAAAAAAAATTAATAAAAAATCATGATACATGACACAATGATGCTTCAAAATCACATTAGTAATACATATAATTACAACATCAACAGAATTTGCTAAATGATATATTAAACATCACAGTACTAATTAACATATTTGACTGCCATTAAACAACAGTATAATTATGTGTGTCTCATTTACATTTAAACTTACTACATGAATAGTCATATATTTATTTCAAATGAAAAAACTAACAACAAAGACCAACAATTAGAATATGTTATTTAGTTGATTCTATTTATCAATGACAAAATCAAATATCAAAGATTCTCTTCGTCTTATTGTTATACATGGAGAATAAAGATCATCATCATCTTGTGTGTTATCTGAATTATTTAAAAATGGCAATGTCTCTGCTGTTTGCTTTTGTTTGTAGCACTGCATTCTTTTAATCTTGATGTACAAATGATAAACTATTGTCACAATAAATGTCACCATAGAAACTGCAATAGATGTAACAGTTATGAATGATACATAGACTTTGTAGGTACTTTGAATTATAAAGGAGTTAGTGAGGGCAAGTACAAAGAGGTTGATGTGGAACGACTGCTCAAGGATAGATATTTGACCTCTACAATAGACATTATCCTTTAAGATATACAATAAGATCATTTCAACCAAAACAATAATATAATTATTAAGAGAATGTAGAGATCCTGAAGTGTAAATAAATACAACAGTTAATAGTAAACGAACAATTAACAACAGACCAGTCCAGAACCGATATCTCTCTTTGTATGGACCTGTATATGCATCAATAAATGGTAGTAGTTTTAATACAGGATCATTTCTACTATGACAACATAAATAACTATATCGTTGTAACCATTGAGTAGAAAAGATTAAACAGGAGTATATTATTGATAATACTAGTACCACAACAGAGAATGCTACCAATATAGAATGTTTGCTAGTTCCATAATTAATATTACCATCTACACTCCACACTGTCCATTCATGACTACCACAATGTAGTTTTGATGTCATCAAAGCATTTGTTGTAGTTCTTAACAATTTAGTAAATGACATTAGTATAAGTGTTGCCAGAACAGGGACAATGTTACGACCAAATATATTGGACAACTTTGTAGACCATCGAGATATGATAATAATACCAGCTACAAGAGTCCACACATAAAATGGAAAGACAAACTGTAGCCATGTTTTCCAGTATCCATCTAATCCATCAAACAAGCATACCTCAATACCAAAGTCCAAATTGATCCATGATATGAACTGACTAATTATAATGATATTTCCATTGGGAAAGAGAACTGCTTCATTCAGTTTTATAATATTAGCATAAAACAGCAATCCATTGATAGTACCTACTGATACAGTTAAGTTCAGTGTTATTAGTAAAGCTACTAGTAATATTCCTGAGAACATAAACACAATCAGTAGGAGGAGATAAATGTTAGTACATTTAGAACATACATTAGAACCAAGTTTAAGACTGAGTCCTGACTGACATTGACCACAAAGAAGACCTGCTCTATTGTGATTACATTGAAGATCTGTATCATTGTTTAAATTGAAGAAGATCTCAGAAGATTGACAATAATCAAATGGACAATTCTTGTATGCAATTGTACAATTATAGTCTTCTTTGTAACCTAACCAATTGTTATTACCAGAATGTTTAAGTAGAGGATATGGCCACCATGATACATTACATTGTATATCAGATGTGAGAGCTGTTATGATATCATTACAAACACACTCATGTGATGACCCCAGTTTTGTACCAGGAGGACAGTGTAAAAATGAAACCATCAAAGACAAAGAGTTAGAAAATGGAAAAGGTCTTGAAGGCACACTGAATGTGACAGTACCTTGTGAAACATGTGGTAGCAACTGAATTGCTTTATAAATAAAGTCTTTACAGTGAACACTTGTCTTGTCATTATCAGTGTTACCAATAAGTTGTAAATTAGATGATGATGATATATTTAATGTACTTGGACTAGAACCTCCACAGTATCCTACTGTAATCAATGATATGTTGAATGATTGACCTGGATAAACAGTAATATTGGTGACCTTTTTGTAATAATTAATAGAATTATTTTGATGACATAAACAAACAGCAAAAGGATCTGAGGAGACACTAGTATAGTTTTGACTAATGTGTGCAGTTATATTGCAATTTATTGCATCTTTAAAGTCCCTATGAGTTGTTATAACATTAGTGATAGGCAACCGACAATTATAAAATAATCCTCCATACAAATTGTCTCCCGTAATATGAGAAGTATTATTTTGAAAACGAGCTCTAAAATCAGAAAAGGTACAATACATAAATGAGAACATAACATATGGGTTTTTAATATCTGAGTATAAAGCTCCTCCTTTACTAGCAGTATTGTTGATAAAAATTATTGAACTATATTTCTCTGTAAAAGCATATCCACTATTAGTGACTACAAGACCTCCTCCAGCATATGGTGTAGTATTGTTAGCTATAATGTTGTATCCACTGAAATGTAGTCCACAGCGATCACATCCAATAGCAGTCATATTGTTGTTATATATTTGAATATTACTGATTTTAACTTGAAGCCTTTTAGTTAAACATGATAAACCTATAGTACTTTTTCCTGATTTGGAATTTCTCACAGTTACATTCAAAAGGTGTAAATTAGAACAATAAAAATTTTCCATTAAATTGGTTATATGTAAAGCAACACCAATAGTATCTTTAAAAGCAGTGATATTTTCAAACAGGCAGTAAGATATTTCCACTGATGCACATCTTGGATTTAAATGCATTGTTATAGCACTATGTACATCTACACTGTTATGACCAAAGTAACAATTGTTGATTGATACCTTTAATGTTCCAACTGATCCTTGTTTAACTTTAGTCAGATATAAACTCCCTCCTTTATTATTGACAAAGAAGCAGTTAGTAATTGTAATAGTAGAAGCTCTAAAGCTGAAAAACTTTAACAACAATGCTGATTGACCTATCGCGTTCCATTTGATATCTCTAATATTGTTTGAGTCAAAATAACAATCATTGATAAATATACGAACCTGACTGTAACTATTCAAAGCTAGCCATATTAGTAATCCACTAGCATCTACACCAGCTTGATTACCAACGAAAGTACTTCCCACTATATTTATGAAATAACTTTGTTCATTTTCTGGAATATCATCTGATGGAGAAACTATCAAACCACCACATCTACTTCTTGCTATGTTCTGTGTAAATGTTGAATTTGAGACAAGAACTTTACAAGTGTTTATATTATCTTTAATTAGAATACCAGCACCAGCTCCATAGTTATTAGAGAAAATTGAATTTTGTATGATAACTTTATTATAACGCAATGTTTTAGTGTTTTTAGCATTAACAATCTGAGCAAGTTTTATTTTTAATCCACCACCAAGAACTTCTTTTTTATGAATTGAACAATTGAGGTAATTTTTATAAAAAAAAGAATCAAGTACAGTGATATGAGCACAGTCACTATTGTTAACAACATTAATATTAGCTGCACTATCAAGACAACCAACTATATGTGAGAAAATACATCCTTTAATAATCATTTCACTATACACAGTGTTAGTAGTATAAATATGTAAACCTCCACCTAATGAAGGTAGATTACCAACAAAGACAGAGTCACTGATATTATAATGTACCTCCTCTAAACTGTTAGATATAATATAAACACTGTATAACAATTGATTGCTCTCATTGTGAACATCAAGACCATTAGCAGCAGTAAAAGAGCATTCTGATATTGTAAGATTGACTGAATTGGCAATAAATATTCCCAAGTTATAAAGATTCTGTATTGTAGATCGGTATATGTTAACTGATGAGACATTGTAAAATGAAATACCAGCTCTAGAACTACAACTGACATTAAATATTAGTCTAAGACCATCAAATTTAACATACGAAGAGTTAATAAATTGTAGACCAGCTGTGACTGTACTGCAACTGATAGTTGACTTGTCATTGTTTTTGTGATTGTAAGCAAAGATGCTCATAAATACAATTTGACTAACTCCAGTAACAACTACATTGTTTTCAAGTTTATGCTCACCTTTCATGAACACAAAGGTAGTGTTAGATACAAAAAAGAGTCCAGCATTTTGAGAATAAAAAGATAGAGTGTGACATATAGAACTATTTGGACATTTCTGCTGTTCATTAGACTTAACATATAGAACAAGACCATCACATAGAGAATAAAGTATGGAGAGTTGAGTCATAAAAAGACAGTAGATCTATTGATAAATAAATATATTATATAATATAATATTATTATAAGCCAGATACATCTTAGAATAAATTAGCACTATGTACAACTTACAATGTATAATTTCATTGCTTGAAGACCAAGTTAAGGTATAGACACTTGAACAATAACAACAGTATTTTAGTGCAAGCTCAAGAAAATAAAGCTGTTGATGCTCATATATCTTACTTAGGCCTAGGAAATGCGTGACATGACGTCATGATAGTGTTATATAGAATTTCTATTTTACTACTAGCTAATCAGTGATCTCTTTGATATAATTACAATTGGATAATTTGTGGTTGTAGTCTTGGCAGATCCAACTTACTTCCTCAGCTAATTGACTACAATATTTAATTATGCATATATATATATATATATATATATATATATATATATTACAATGTTCTGGAAAGGGTGTATCTGATTAGTTTAGATTCTGGCAATTGCAATGTTATATTAGCTGCAGTTACTGTTAGCAAGAATGTAACGAACCTTCAATGAAATTTAGACAATATACATTAATACACATCTACCTACATACACAGAACTTAGTAATTACTAGACTCATCCTACATAAACCCCTCATCTATCTCTTGTATAATATATATTCGTTTAACTAACAGTAGTTACATAATAAACAGGCATTAAATTATGTAGTCTCAGTAACATTGATCAATTTACATTTTAGTACACATTAACATTTTACGAGTGGACCAACCCTTTTTTGAATACATTATATAACACATGTAATGACATCGTTGACAAGTATCACTACCAGTACTAATTTGTCAATTTCTATCAGTTGTTTTAGTTGCTTTAGTTTTTTTTACATTGAAACAATTTAGTTAGTTATAGTTAGTTATTGAAGTATTGTAAAAATTTTAGTTAATTACAGTTACTTTTGATAGACCAAAACTTGTAGTTATAGTTATAGTTTCTTGATCTTCAAATGGTGGATATGTATACTAGCTTATCAGAGTGATTCCTTTATTATGGCTATAGCTACAATTATTATGGTTGTAGTTTTGGCTAACCCAACTTGCCTCCAGCCAACTGACTACAACATCTACATTAGTCTACTCCTATGTTGTGGGAAAGAGTATATATATGGCTATAAAGATAATTTGTGTTTGTAGTCTTGGTTGACCAAACTATAGCTTCCTCAGCAACTGACTACAACATTTAATTAGCATACATACTACAATGTTCTGGGAATAATTACATGTCTACAAAGATAGCTCGTGGTTGTAGTCTTGGCTAACCAAACTCAACTTAGTTGGTTACTGAAGTATTGTCAAAACGTTTAGTTAGTTATAATTAGTTTTATGACCTTCAAAATGGTGACTAGCAACTGTTGCTACACAATTAATTGTAATAATTATTGATTGATTTTAATAAGACAATCATTCACAGATTAAGAGGCCTATACTCTACACATCTATCTAATTATTTATAATTGGTAGTGTGACTACTATTAACTGGAAACATTAAATGATACTAACAAATATATCTGATCAAAGGAACTATAATAATAATGAGTACAAATTTAACTCTAAAACTTGTATAATTTAGATATATTTACAGTTAATAATCACAGTTAATAATCACATTACTAATTGTTTAGATAAACTTTTTTTCTATTTAATAATGTTATTTAATAAATTTATATAATAATTCAGAAAACAAACAAGATGATGATAATCTTTACTTTCCAAGTATAACAATAAGAGAATCTTTAATATTTTAATTTATTATTGTTTTCTTTTTCTATCACTTTTTTGTTCTTTATCACTTTCTATTTTTAATTTTTTGCTTATGTTTTTTATTATTTTCTATTGTTTTCTATTGTTCTATGTGTAAGTGTCTATATGCAGGTGTATTGCTTGATCTTGAAGTCACATATAACAATACAATAAACAAAGAAAACAAAAATCTCCGTACAATAAACATGTGGCCAAAACAATCTTACAACCACCTGTCATACCAAATAAATCAAGCAGAAAAATAAATATACTGGTATTTGACTAGAAAATGACTAGCTCCTCTTGTTTGGATCTTTTGTGTGATGGAATAATTGTTGGGAATGTGGTCATTTTGTCAATGTCTATATATTATATTAAAAAAGAAAAAAACATTTATGTTATTATAGTGTGTCATTTTAATTATTTTAAAAAGTTTTTACATGCTCTGAAAAGCAAAATTATCATCAACTTACCATCGTCTGAAAAATCAAACATATATCTACTCTTGTTTAGTTCGAATGTCTTGATGATTAGTTGTTGGGGGTGTGGTCATCTCAATATCACCTATAGGTCAAATATAGTAACATACATCTTATACATACAAATATAAGTAAATGTCTAAGAGTGTCTTTAGTGAATTAGATGTGCATTCATCAATCATACTACTTAATATATCGATATTAAAGTAATGATCTACAAAGATAAATATATAGGTTTGTAAGTATAACATTATAATTTAACTAACAACATATATGAATGTACACAAGTCCAGTTACCCTTACATGAAATGACACAGGTCTGTGTCCAACTTTTAAACTTATATTAAGTTACCTTTGTTTTTTTTATTTTATATTCTTTTCTTTTTTCATTTTCTATTTTTTTCCAATGTTTTTTATATTGTATTGTTTTGTACTGTTAATTTTCTGTTTTTATCTTTTCTATTGTTTTTTCTATTTTTTTCTATTTTTTTCATTTTCTATTGTTTTCTTTTATCTAATGGTTTTTTGTTTTTCATTTTTTCATTTTCTATTGTTTTCTATTTTTAGTTTTCTATTATTCTCTTATTTTCCATTGTTCTTTTATTTTCTATTGCTTTTTAAAATGCCAAAAAAGAAAACAAAACAAAATGAATAAAGTAGCGAAGCTACAATGTACTAGTATTATTAATTTCACATTAATATTACAATCATTGGATTGTAATGATTAATAATCATCATATTTACAATGCATGACACTAATAAGAATAGCATTGTATTATTTATATTAAGTTTACATCATTTTAGAATTGATCTTACATACATTGAAGAGTTTAATAATATAAAATTTATTATGCACAACGAAACAATATGCATTCCTTCCATTAATATTACATTATGTGATATGATTGTTGAAAAAGTTCTTTTGATATATACCACCAAAGACTGGTAAAATTTATCATAATTTTATTCAAGAAACAACAATGTTACATTCATTGCTAAATTTAGACAAAAAATATGAAAAATCCAACTATATACTATAAGCTTACACCCACTCATGCGTGTATAATTGATTAGGAAGTACCTAAACTGCAAACTAATCAATACCATTGATGACACTGAATGATTTTATCAGTCATCCAGCATTCATACAGTGGGTGGCTGCTACATGATATCTGCATGCTCCATATGTCTTTTATTCAATATGTAAACATAGTTGCTATTAAAAAGAAAAGTGTTAAAAATATATGATAACTGACAAAAATTGTGGCCTAAAATGTATAATTGTAGCTAAATTTAAACTGAGCAAATATTATAATTAATGTCCTATTCTTTTTATTATGGTTCATAGCATGGACGAGGAATATTGGCATTATTTTGACGTATAATATCAGCACATGCTATTTTTCTGAATACGTCATTACAGGCACTAGTTCCAGGTAAGGCACTGCACTCTATATATATAAACAAAAGAAATAAATAGTTATAATCATTATGATATTTATAGCACTATTATATAGATTGCATATTATTATATACTTACATAAGAATCAAAGACAATGCCTACAATTATAAGGAGTAATGTAATCAATTAAATATTCCTGTTTACACACTGAAAGCTACAGTTTGTTCTGATTTCAATAATTCAAAATGTTTTTGCAAGAAGGGGTCTGTGTAGGAAAATGGCTGTAGCATTTAACAATGCTAATATATGCCAATTAAAATAATAGTTCTCCATGCTTGTAGTGATCAGATCAATGAAATCACTTGATTTCAGATTTATGAAATATCATGCATAATATTATATATTAATCTTGATAAACAAGTACATTTTATAAGTGTTGAACCTTACAAACACTACAGTCTTATAAACACAAGAAACATTTAATATCCTCATGTGTATATTGCACTGTAGAAGTCAGTTACATTGGTATGGTTTACTATTGACTTATCAATTGTAATCTCACACCTTTAGTAGTCAATTTGATAAATTCAACTGAAACCTATACTAGCAATACCATAGAATACCTTAATTGGCAAATCCGATTGCTCCACTTTAGGTTAATAAAATAACTTATACACATTCCAGAGATCAAGGTATATAAACTGATTTACTTACTTGCTTGTAATAAACTGAGAAATGAAATGGTTTGATTCCAGGTTTATAAACATAATACCTATCTTGATAAGTATAATCCAAGACATTTTATAAGTATTTGTGAACAGTTAGTTATGACCTCTCAGGAACATTTATTATCCTCATTGAATGTTGTGTATGGTAAATGTCAGTTATACATATTAACATAGTACAGTTTCTGATACAGACTTTTCAAACCTATAGCAACTACAATACTCAATTTGATAAATTCAGTAGAAACCTTTCTTTAGCTTGGTTTATATAACCTTCAGAGGTTATCATGATTTCCATAGTTATATTACAATTAACTGTTGGCTAAAATTGCTGTTTTAATTATGTCTAATTTCTCTAAGTTTATTATTATAGCAAACATAATGCAATTATAAGTAATAAAAATTTTACCAATATTAAAATTTTTATACTAAACTCAAAAATGATTTAAAGTATTCTATATGAAAAACATTACTTCTGAAAGAGTGACATTTATTAACTTGATGAGTAATGAAGAGATGGAAATTGTTTGGTTTAATTTTCTTGTTAATGATGTTATTACCTGCAATATATAATGCTCTATGTACTATACATAGTACATACAAATATATTAGACATGATGAGTCCAATGGAAATAATTATAACTTAATAAATAAGGTATCAATAAGTCAGACAGAATTATAGAAATGTCGGTGTGGTTAGAAAACAATTTAATAATTTCAAATGATATTTGCAAAAGTATGTACAGTATTCTAACAATTCCTTAATTAGATATTCCTATATCCTATGTATGATATTAGTGTATATAGACAGCTAATCTAATAGAAATAACATTGTTTATCATTTGATACTATGCACATAATTCATACACATATCATTTGAAAGTCTTATGACAAAAAATATTAAATAAACAAATTAGTGGTTTGGAATAATCAATCACAGTGAACTACCATGTGTAATAGCACCCAATAATGTAATTCTAAAACTTCAAATAACGGAACAAGCTAGAACGGACTTTGTTACATTGTACAATTACATATTATTGATTTTTGTGGCATATACAATATGTATTCAATATACATTGATAAGTTTTAATGTGAACTAATTAACATTACACACTTACACTAATCAAATATACAATTGTTATAATTATATAATCACCTGACATTTTAGGCTGTCACTGTTGATTGTTATGTTGTCAAAGTAGCAGGTGTAATAGTTACATCGAGTTGTTATTGTAAATACAGAATAAGTTCATATTTTAATAATGTATGTATTTCAAATTGTATAGCTTGCCATTATAACAATAATCTAATTCTATCTCTCTGTACATACATATATACATAATATCTATCTCCCTCTTTTATTTCTATCCTGTCATTTCCCTAAATCTTCAAATAATATGACAAGCTAGTATGGCCTATGTAATATTGTACAATTACATGCTATTGATTTTTGTAACATATTTCATGTATTCTGTAGACGTTTTTAATGAGAAATATTCACAATTATGAATATTCACTTTTAATAGTCAGTTACGCTTCTGTACACACAAGGATGTAGGTCATCTACTTAATAGAAATCAAGGGCTTTTATATATTTCTATTCAAGACTACTAGGATGCAAGCTTAAGATAGTCAATCATGTATGAATGGCCTGAAAACTACAAACTTTGTTACATTGTACATTGATTTTTGTGGCATATACAATATGTATTCAATATACATTGATAAGTTTTAATGTGAACTAATTAACATTTCACACTTACACTAATCAAATATACAATTGTTATAATTATATAATCACCTGACACTTTTAGGCTGTCAGTGTTGATTGTTATGTTGTCAAATTAGCAGGTGTAATAGTAACATCGAGTTGTTATTGTAAATACAGAATAAGTTCATATTTTAATAATGTATGTATTTCAAATTGTATAGCTTGCCATTATAACAATAATCTAATTCTATCTCTCTGTACATACATATATACATAATATCTATCTCCCTCTTTTATTTCTATCCTGTCATTTTCCTAAATCTTCAAATAATATGACAAGCTAGTATGGCCTATGTAATATTGTACAATTACATGCTATTGATTTTTGAAACATATTTCATGTATTCTGTAGACTTTTTTAATGAGAAATATTCACAATTATGAATATTCACTTTTAATAGTCAGTTAAGCTTCTGCATGCACAAGGATGTAGGTCATTTACCTAATAGAAATCAAGGGCTTATATCTATTTCTATTCAAGACTACTAGGATGCAAGCCTAAAATCATGTATGAATGGCCTGAAAACTACAAAGATAGGTAACAAAGAATGAAGAAGTTGTCTAACTAATTATTCACTTACCAGATGCACGTTCACATTGCTGAAGACATATTTGATTAGAAAAAACATCTCGTCTATTTATTCCATGATTACCAACAACTGTAGGATTTCCGAAAGTGACTGTTCCACCAAACGCCCAGAGTACATGCTGACATACATTCAGATTCACATCTTGACCACTAGTATCAGTACTGTTAATGAGACGAGTGAAAGCAAAAGACAAGACACCACTCATCCTATTAGTAACTGCGTCTGTGAAACTTTGGGCTGTGTCAATACTAGGTTCTACTCTACTTGTTGAAACATATCTAATAAAAATAACAGTATGTCCAAAATTAACGTAAATGTTAAATAATATTTGAATTATACCTGTCTTCCACAAAGGAATTCATTCCATCATCAGCTGCAATTGCAATGTCCGAGTTTAGCTGTTGGTAAACAAACACTATAACTCTTACATATACAAATTTACATTTCAGTCAACACTAAGGTGTTAAAATATGGGTCAAGAAAGCTATTTTACTACATACAGTAACAGAAAGTATAACAATTCATGGAAAACGATTTCAGACAATTATAAATAAAATTAAGTATGTTAACATAATGAAAGTAAGTCAAAGGACACAAAGTTGTAGGCAAAGTGATATTTATTAAATAAACAAAATGTAGCAAAGTCAGAACAATCCTTTAATTTTGATCATTTATATATACTATAACAATATATATATATATATATATATATCTATAATGATCATGATCAGTGTATTCAGGTAACTTACCATACTTGCAGTTGTAGAGAAACCAACAGCAGCCCATCCTGTAGTAGGAACAGTAACATTAAACCTCACACTGAGTGTATCACTGCTCACTTCCCAACTTAACACGTATGATGGCATAGCTGAAGGTGACCAAGTCCCACTGCATTGAGCACTAGCAAACATTACCAGGCTAGCTAACAAGATAACTTGAAAAAATTGCATCTTAATTGTTGATGTTTGCATATAGACCGTAGCATTAATCTTTGACGTTACAGTAATAGCATGTCATGAAGAAGTACGTCAGTTTATAAGCAGTCCAATCAATCTATGGAGGAAGCAATTAAAAATGGCCGTAGGATGTTGTCATATTTCAGCAAAGTAATACCGTAAGACCCACGTTTCATTTAAGCTATTTATTTTTTATAACTCAAAAGTATGTGGAGGAACATGACCTAATAGCAGACAATTCATGTAGTACAACTGTAACTCTATAATTTGTATAGTTTAAATTAAGTTCAGTTTACAGTGAATAGTCACACTACCAATGATTGGACTATTCATCATAGTCATAGTAACAGACATGTCTTGGTCAATAGTTCAATCTTTTGTCCTCCATTATTTTATCATATCAAATACAAATAGTTGCTCTAACCCTCTATCCCAGTGAATAATACTTTACAGGTACAAAAGGTAGAGGCAATCGTGAGATAAGGTGTGTCATGGCAAATTTTGTTCCTAGTTCAAATTCGACCTAGACCCATTTTTTGCATGCAAAATTTGGACCTAGGTCCAATAACTTCTCCTATTTTACCAACATACTCTTGTAACACTTAAGATGCTAGCAGCACTATAATGTCAAAAAATATATCCTCAACTTGTCTCTCATTCTTTGAAACTCAGATATCTACAGTAAGTCACAATACAACTTAAATCTCTCAATAACTCTATTATAGGTCTTTTTTCACAGCATACAACTCTTAATTTTTCAGTCTTTGACCATACATACCTCACTCACTGAAAACAGAGACACTGTTATAATTTATTGCATGTCAGTAAAAAAGAAATAGAAAAAAAATAATACAAACTTGTCCTGGCTTCTTCTCATAGTGCACTTCTCCTTCTCTCAATACTAGCTTTCCAGCCTTTATCCTAATGCTTCTCTTCCTGTTAGTAGAACAATCTGAGGCACAAGTTCCATTTTATATGTAGTTTATTGCTTCCTCAGTCAGGTGTCCATTTTCTCTGCTGTGACATTGCTTTTTTGGTACTTTGAAAACTTCACCAGGTGGCTAAAGCTCACCATTTAAGTACACACAACTTAAGAAGTGATGAAACGATGTGTATGTGTCGAATTCCACTTCTCTTTGCCAAATTATTACGACCTTGGGTCAAAATATTGCCAAGAAGGAATTAATTTTTCAGCCTTTTCGTTGCCAAATTTGGACCTAGATCCAAATTTTGCACCCTGACGGCCCGGACCAAATTTTCGTGACAGGTGATCAACATGTGACTGAGAGTAGACTTAATACTAGTACTATTATCAATGGTCCAATCAAACTGCATTTTTAACTTTGTTTGTTAGTCCAAATAATATAGATAGTTTATGTCAGTCACAAGTTAGACGATAACACCAATTAATTCAGTGAGTAAGAGGATGGGCGCTGGTAAAACGAAATTGATAATTGTACGACAGTAAAATTTTGAACACTTGAAATTCAAAACCCAGCACATGTTGTGTTAGTGAAGACTCAAAAGCAATGGTCTGTGTTTGGCATTTGTTTTGTTTTTCTTGTACGTCATTTTTGTACTCATTAAACGGGGTGGTTCTTCGTGTATTTCTAATGTTTCAGTATATCCAGATCAGAATATGGCTGTTTCAAATATCAGTGGTAATTGTGTACATTAGAAAATCATAAGTTCACTGTTTCCTAATTAGACCTTTCTACCTGTAATAACTTTATTCAATAAATTTACATAGTAATAATATTACATAACTCAAAAACATTAATTACTTAGCTAGTTATTCAAGTATTGTACAAACTTTTAGTTAGTTACAATGAATAGTCATACATTTATTTCTAACAAAAAGATTAATAGAAGATCATGATACATGATACAATGATGTCACCTATTCAATTCAACCATTCATCCGTGAATTATCTATTTGTCCATATATCCAGCCATTAATCCATTGATCATCTATTGTCCATCTATCCAACCATTCATCCATTAATCGTTTATTTGTCTATCTATCCAACCATTCATCCATTAATCATCTATTTGTCCTTTTATCCAACCATTCATCCATTAATAATCTATTATGTCTATCTATCCAACCATTCATCCATTAATCATCTATTTGTCCATTTATCCAACCATTCATCCATTGATCATCTATTTGTCCATCTATCCAACCATTCATCCATTAATCATCAATTTGTCCATCTATCCAACCATTCATCCATTCATCATCTATTGTCCATCTATCCAACCATTCATCCATTAATCGTTTATTTGTCTATCTATCCAAATATTCATCCATCCATTTAATCCTTGTATCCTATCATTGATCCATTCATCCATTGTTCATATACAATGAGTTATTATTAATCTATTATTAATTCATTATTAATTATAATTATTATTTCTCTATTATAGGTGAAGTCACTATCAGAGGATGATCTATTAGTAGCTCTGTTTGTACACAGTTTACCACAATTTGAATATGGGTTAGACCCTGCTAAACAAATTAATGTTATGTATCATACCTGGGCCTTTAAAGGTATATAGTTTTTTGTTCAATTTTGTAACATAATTATATCCATTTAATGTATGGAACTCTCATTGATGTTATAAATAATGTCTTTAATTGATTACAGGCTGAACTAATTCTCTCAGTATGAAACTTCTTTTAGTCCTCTGTTAATAAGAGTACTTTAGTATATTATTCAACCTCTATACTAAGGACATGTCTATACTGGGACAATTATATTGTGGTATACTGTGGATAACTCTATACTGAGGAAACTTTAATACTGAGGACATTATTTATAATGTGTCCACTATAAAAATTAGATATTTCTCTATACAATTACTAGTGATCTCTCTTACTACATAAAAATCAAATGTCTCTCTTTATTCTCTAGATATGGCTATACCCTCTGATGACAATAACCTTCATCTGATACTATTTGCTGGTACCTTTGGTCCTCATGGTGTGTGTGAAACAGCACAAGATGTAGTTGAAGAACTAAATGGATTACCATTAGGTAGACTTGGACCAAGAATACAATATATGATAATATATATATATATATATATTGGAACATCTCATAAAAGATATCAAATTTGAGGATATAATCTATACAGTTGATCTACTCCCATATTAATACTATAGAATGGTTATATCTTATATGACATAGATATACACATGCCTATCTACTGTGTCCTAATGTCAACAAAAATATCGTAAATTGAATCAACATTTAGATCAAGAGAGAGATGACTTAGCTTTGGAGCTCCATCAAAAAATGGCATTATTGATAGTCTACACCAGCGAGTCCAGTATTTAAAAGGCAATGAAGACCATCCCCACAATGAGGGATGTATAGGTGGTTATTTTGAATAAAATAATTTGAATGACAATGATAAACAGGGGAGTGGCTCAGATTACAGAGAGGTGGAGCTACGTGTACCATATGTCTTATCTGACTCACTTACTTGTACAAAACCTTAGCCATTTAGCCATTTTTTCATGGGATCAACACATTACTTAACTCCAATGATAGTCAACTACTTAATAGTGAAGTGTTACCCTTGTCTGATGATGATCCCATATTGCCAACCGCCAGTCACATGACAACCATTACCACACTCTTTACAAATATAGAGTTTCCTTCCAAGCTACTATATAGCACTGGCAGATCTGAGTTCATACAACTAGTTGTATACACTATGATAGCTGTCTCCTACATGCACTAATTCATAATATTATATTGATATACACATATTGTAATAGAAAATGACTTTGATACCTTTAAACTGACTAGTTTGAAATTTTCTGGTAGAAATATAGTACCCTATATCAAATATAGACATTGTATTATAAATATATTTCTTTCTAGTAACAAGTTGTAGAATTGTTAAAGTACTGTTGAAGACTTTTAATTAATTGTTAATTGATGAATTAAAAATCAATTAATTTTGGTCACGTGGGTGGTGGTGGAGGTGACAAATTTTTCACGAGTTTTCTTGACTGGTTGTCAAATTGAAGCTTGAGGAAGACCTCTTGTTGATATAAAAGGTATTGCATTTTTCATGTCTCTATCTTCTCTATGACTTGCCTCGTCGCTGGATCATCTCATCACTTCGTTGGATCGACTCGCCTCTTCGTTGGATCATCTCGTCACTTCACTGGATCATCTTTTTCTTTTAGTTATGTCATCTTTATTTATTTCTTTTCTTTTTTTATTTTATTTTTTAATTCTTTGTTTGTGTAAAAAAAATATTTTCACCCTTCGTTTCTACAGGACTCAACTTGGAAGTTCTTACTGTGATTAGCCTGATGTTCTTGACTGTTCTTCTCTGATGTTCTCTGGATACAAAAGATGAGTCGCTCTCCTGCTCACTCTTTCCTGTCTTCCTTCAAGCCTTCTTTTCTTTCTTTTAATTTTTTTAAATTTTATTTTGGGCTATCTAGCCTATCTACACCATACCCACACTCATACAATCCTTAATAATCACATTCCCCCTGCCGCCTGGTGGCCAAAAAAATTTTTTTTTAATATTCAAGGCCGCCAGGTGGCGGGGGGAACCTCTGATCTTCTAGGGTGCGTGTGTGTGTGTGCTGTGTGTGTGTGTAGGTTAGTAGTCCTTTTCACTTCCTCTGTCTCTCTTCACTCTCTATCCATTCATTGTCACCAGTTCAGTTATGACTACTCTTTCTTTCTTTCTTTCCCTACAGGAGCAACACAGTTGAAAGGTGAGCTACCTCTCCGTCTATCCACTCTTTAGTAATCCAGTTGTTCCAGATAACTTTCTTTTTCTTCCTCTATGTTCTCTACTTGTGGACTGACTGGAAGACTCTTGTGGACAGACTGGAAGACACTTGTGGACTGGCTGGAGGACTCTTGGGGACTCTTCAACTATGGAGACTGTCTTATTTCAATTTTTTTATTTTTTTCTGTAATTTTTAAAGCTCTTCTTTATATTTTGTTTCTATATTGTTTTAAAGTTCTCAAAAACATTTTTTAAATCTAAACTTTGTCAAAAGTCAATCTTCAGTTAAAATTATTTATTAATCAAACATTCTAACTTTGAAATTGTTTCATGAAAATTGATTTAGTTAATAATTGACTTATTTACAACTACAATAGACACTGAATATCTTAGTAATCTTTTTACAACTAATGTATTATACCAATATAGATCATTTTTATTATCGTTAATTGTTCTTTTGGAAAACTAAATAACTAATTAGTTTGTATCGTATTATCATTAATGTTTTTAGCAAAAAGCTATACCAGTTAATTAATAATCTTTTTTTAATAATTAATTAAAAATCTATTAATGTCTTGCTATTCTCTGCAATGTAGTATTTCCCGCCAAAATAATGGTGGTCACGCGTTTGTTGTTCCTTCCTAGGTGTGTGCTGGTGATATTTTCCCGCCTAGCCAACGTGTGAATGCTCATTGGCTGGAGACCTTTGATCCTTTGACTGGACTCTCTCCCTCCTTTGACTGGACTCTCTCCCTCCTTTGACTGACTCTTTCCCGTTTTAGTGTTCCACTATACTCGCTTACTTTATCATGGAATCTGCCAAGAACAAGAGTATTAAGAGGGGCTGTCAAAAGAACTCTTCATATTTATGGATGTTATGTATCTATGATTGATCAATGGATGTACAAACAATGATTGGAGGTAGTATGTTGGAAACTTAACATTTGGCTAAAATTTCACTATAGTTCTCCAATCAGTTATTTCAATCAACTTATTTTTAGTTTTTTATTTCATTTCGGTGTGTTTAATTGTTAAATTAAAGTTTATTTATCAGTTACAGTAGATGTACATGTAATACAGTAACATGTGTAAATGGCTAATGTATAATTTTATTAAATACAAATTAGAACTGAAGTGAGTACACGAAATGATATATTTCAAGATCAAGATTTCTATGAAAGCTGGCACTGGCTGATTCAAGTTAGGTTAGTCAAGTTACCACAAATAGCAAGTATGTACATGTAATATGGTAATAATGGTATGGAAGCTACCCTCAATAGGTACACATGTACATGTACATGTAATATGTTAATAATGATACTCTCAATAGGTACACATGTACATGTACATGTAATATGGTAATAATGATACTCTCAATAGGTACATATGTACACGTACATGTACTCTCATCAGAAATAAAGAAGTACCAGAAACAAGCTAGAGCACTTGTTGAAGATTTAGAAACTAAAACTAGCTTTCATTTTATTTATCTATTAATCCATTCATCTCTCAATCCATTGATACACCTATATATGTATCCATTAATCAATCTATTTGTCCATTCTTATAATAGTGAGTGATGTACTAAATTCCAACAGACAATATATAAATCTTTCCATCAAAGGTGAAATGATATGAATGACTGTAAGTTCCCATCTCTTATTAGCTACTCAATTCTAAATGTTGTATGTAATAAATATGCCTTCATTTCCTTATGGTCATCTCACAAGAGAATATATAGATAGATAGGTAGATAGACACATGTCACACCGAGTACATGATTATCATCCCATTAATAGCATTAGCAATTAAGCCAATTAATTAATAACCCTTTGCTAAATAATGATTGTAGTTAATATAACTTTTTTCTCAATTTGCTGTCCAGTTTTTGCCATTAACAGTTGAGCAGAGATAATATACTTTTGCAAACCAAACCTTCATTTAAAATAGTGAATTTCTCATAAACAGTATTTTTTAAAATAAAATAGTGTGTCATAATCATCTTTTATCTTTTTTTAATATTCAGAGATCAAAGATACTCCTACATAGTGTTTTATTGTAATTTTGATAATCTTTGTGATGGTATTGAAGCTAACATTGATAGCATTTTTCAAAGTCTTGTTGATGAGGTTTGTCCATCTATCCAACCATTCATCCATTGATTATTTATTTATCCATCTATTCAACGTAACCATTCATCCATAGGTCATCTATTTGTCCATCTATCTATCCATTCATCCATTAATCATCTATTTGTCCATCTATCCAACCATTCATCCATTGATCATCTATTTGTCCATCAATCAAATCATTCATCCATTAATCATCTATTTGTCTATCTATCCAACTATTCATCCATTAATCATCTATTTGTCCATCTATCAAATCATTCATCCATTAATCATCTATTTGTCTATCTATCCAACTATTCATCCATTAATCATCTATTTGTCCATCTATCCAACCATTCATCCATTGATCATCTATTTGTCCATCTATCCAATCATTCATCTATTAATCATCTTTTTTTTGTTATTTATCCAACTATTCATCCATTAATCATCTATTTATCCATACATCCCACCATTAATCCATTAATTGTCTAATCTATTTGTCCTTCTATCCAACCATTCATCCATTGATCATTTATATGTCCACATATCTAACCATTAATCAATTAATCATCTATTTGTCTATCTATCCACTCATTCATCCATTGATCATCTATTTGTCCATCTATCCATCCATTCATCCATTAATCATCTATTTGTTCATATATCCATCCATTCATCCATTAATCATCTATTTGTTCATATATCCATCCATTCATCCATTAATCATCTATTTGTCCATATATCCAACCATTAATCCATTAATTATCTAATCTATTTTTTCATCTATCCAACCATTCATCCATTAATTATCTATTTGTCCATTTATCCAACCATTCATCCATTAATTATCTATTTGTCCATCTATTCAACCATTCATCCATTAATCATCTATTATGTCTATCTATCCAATCATTCATCCATTAATCATCTATTTTTCCATTTATCCAACCATTCATCAATTATTCATCTATTTGTCCATACATCCCACCATTAATCCATTAATTGTCTTATCTATTTGTCCATCTCTATCCAACCATTCATCCATTGATCAACTCTATACTGAGGAAACCTTTATACCGAGGACACTATGTCCACTATAAAAATTAGATATTTCTCTATACTATTACTAGTGATCTCTCTTACTACATAAAAATCAAATGTCTCTCTTTATTCTCCAGATATGGCCATAGGCAGCTGCAGAACTGCAACTCCACCTGGGCAGAAAAAGGGGTGTGGTCAATATTAAGGTGTGGTCATATTTCGAATACGCGAAAAACGCAATCTCTCTATCGATCCAAGGAAATATTTGATGATTATATTTCAGAAGGCTCAGTCTCACATATCAACGGTGTATGGCCAGTTCAAAACAGCTTATTTTACAGCTTAATAATGTTCATTACTGTAAGACACGCCCATGGGTGTGTCCTTAAAATCCATGTAAAGGCATTACTCGCGCTTCACACTTCGGCCTTTTGATTAACACTATAGATGTATTGTTTCTAATTTCATTGTTTATTCGTACTGGGGTTGTCCCCCCCAATTTTTTTTTGGGTAAACCACTTATATAAACGATTGGGTGGGAAACAAAGGGTGGGACCATTGATATGCTCAACTTCACCTTCTTCATATAATTCCGAATAGCTTGCAACCACTGACGTGGTCTGAGCCATTCCAGAATTTACTAGATAAAATGGTTCTTCTATAATATGCAGTAGATAAAAGAAGACAAAACAATTGAGTTATAGCTCCACAGGGTCTTCATATAATCGTACAAATGAGAATAATGAACATAACAATAACAACCAGTTTGTACTTAACGAGCCCCACCTCCTACAATATCAATGGAATATGAATATTGTTGTTTGAAGCCTTGAAGAAACAGTTTCCATGTCGAAGATGGTTTGAGTTAGGTCTATTGTTGGGTATACTACAGCCTACACTAGCAAAAATTGAAGTGGATCATCGTAATGATGTAGTTCGATGTCTTCAGGAGTGTTTAACTTGTTGGCTGAGAAGAGTCAATCAAGTTGATGAGAATGGAAGACCATCATGGGATGTACTAGTTAGTGCTTTGAAGAAGATGGAAGAAAATTATGTGGCTGAAAATATTATTCAAACAGGTATGATATGACTCTAGGATTATGATATTTATGATTTATTTATTAGTGGAAAGACAAATCCAGTCTGCTGGACAAGTTCTGATATACCCTGCTCAAATGTCACAGCTGTTATATAGTGAGAGATGTATCACTGAAGTGACCCTTGATGAGGTGGAGACACTAGAGGGTGAGGTTGATAATAAAAGAAAAACCCTCTTGTCCGCTGTACGTAATGCAGTGTCTTCTGATCACAAGAATATCAAAGTACTAGCTAAAGTGTTGTCTGATTTTGAAGAGACAAGAGAATTAGCTGATAAACTACTCAATGAATATGGTAAGTTATCTACTGTTAATTAAAGATGACGTTTCTCTCATTAATTGTGTAGCTCAAAAGTTTCCAAGAGATGAGGACATTTCAACAATTCCTCAAAATACATGTACTTATCAACAGTCTGCTAGTGATATTCTTCGTTGTCACTATGGTACTTTGTCCAAGTCTCTACATCATCTTATTAGTGTTGGATGGCTACTTTGTGAACAAGACCCAATGATAATATCAGAAGAAATACTTACTAGTGTTGAGTTTATAAGGAAATGTGAGTCAGAGAGAAGGGCAGTCTTGTTGAGAGCTGTACGTTGTGCTGTTCGTAGTAACTCAAATAACTTGGAAATATTTGTTAATGTGTTATTAAAGTTCTCTGAGAATGTGTTAGTAGCTAAATCTATTTTGAATGACTACAGTAAGTAATTGAATTACATTAATGAATATTTTAAATATGTTCATAGATAAAGAGATTGAAAGAAAAAAGAAAAATGAAGAACCTTCAACAGATGACGGTATAGTCAATATAACATAATAGTTATAACAGATATAGGAGGGGTATATTATTTGATATTCACCTCATCTTAAGATGAATAAGTCCTCTTAGATCTGTTATCATGTATTATAATGAGTGACTAACATATAAAAACTATTATATATGAATATTTGTTGTATTTATAGTCCATCCACCCACTCAATAAAAATTTATAATTCAAATACATAATTTGTGAAATTTTGTACCAAATTTAGTTACAACAGAAGTATTAGTACCTTTGGATATGGCACCAACATTTACATCAATCAGAGGAGAATTTGTGAAAGCTGTTTTCAATATCCGTCTTTGTATTACTAAGAGCCAAGCATCTGTAAAACAAGTTAAAACCTTACTTAATGGTTTCCCTGAACTAAAGCCAGAGTTATCTAATGCAGAAACAATGGATGATATATTGGATATTGTACGTGACAAATGTACACTGATTAATATCAGTTATTTAGAAGTTGTGGTGGACCAGTTTAACATTGAAGATGCTAAGGCATACATTGAAGAATATAAGGATATCATTGACATGTTCTCTCAGAAAGTAGCTATTAAATTGTGTCTTGGTGAGCGTTTCCAGATTAGACAAAGTCTCTATCCTCTTAAATGTGAAACAGCTAAGTTTGTTCTCGACTGGAATCCAGACAACACCACTTTGAATGACGTTAGAAATATTTTAGCAGTATCATTTCAGAAATTGGAGAAGTCTGTTAAAATTGATGTTATTAAAAAAGGCAACTCCATCACTGTGACCTGTAGCTTTCCTCTCCATCTACTCGTACGACTCATTGGCATTGCTCAGGAGACTATTGAGCTTGTAAAGAAGAGAGGATTAATCCGACTTATAATTGGTGGTTTTGTCATTTGGGATATCAAGAGTAGAGATAAGGTATATATAAATTTACACTACAACAGTATCCATGTATTGTTGATATAGGAGATGAAATCATTGACGATGGAGATAAAAGAGAAGCAAGCACATTTTGAGAAGCAGTTGGAGACACAGTATGCAATTAGCAGGAGAAAGACTCTGGAAATTGAAGATTTGAGAGCTAAACTCAAACAGCAGGAAGGTAACAGGATTATATATAATTGCAAAAAATCTTTTAAAGATGGCCCAGTAAGACATTGACTATGAAAAGCTTGTATAAGATATTCAAAGATTAGCAAAAAAGAAGCTATTTAGTTAGAAGCATCCAACTCTGACAGGTCACACAACCATTAATACAATGCTTGAATAATAGAGGAGTTTAATCATTAAATGATAATTAATAATTAAATCATATGTGATTGGAGTATATGTATTTAAATGTTATTTTTGTTGTTTTAAATTGTCACATTCAACAATACAAGCTAATGGTATACAAATGTATATAATTATTACTACATAGCTTTAAATAACTGTAGGATTGTTTACATGTCAGGTAGTAAAGGTATTAATGCTTTACTATTTCTGTATGTTATATTATAATTGTTACATTATAATGTTTTGTACAATTAGCTGATAAAGTGGAGTTCAGTCAGAGACACAAATGTCAGAATTGAAGGAGAAAGACAAGGAGATTAATGTATTAAAATTAACCCTTAAAGAAAAAGAAAGTAAGGAAACATGAATTGTCACAATATTGTATATAATGTTATATAGTGGATCATTTAGACTATAAAGGGTTAAATAACAGTGGTTTTACAAATTAATTTTGCAAAGTTTTTATCACCACACCCACACATTATATTACATTCATTTCTTAATATGAAGTTTATAATTTATTATTTCAAATACCAATTTACAAGCAGTTCATTACCAAATTAGCCCAACATTGATATAAATTAGTGTCTATTAAAACATATTTTGTGTATATATTGTATTAGGTAATATTGAGATATAATATATTTTATAGAAACTGTTCAAGAAATATTAGAAGACAAACAAAAAGATGATGTTAAGTTGAGAACTAAACTTGAACTACAAGAGATAACAATTAATGAGAAAACAAAGGAGATAGAATATTTAAAATCTATTCTTGAAGACAAAGAAGGTATATATCATTACAAGTAATATGTCATTAACTATACTCTAATTTAGTTGAGTTACATTTATTGAAGAAGACATCAGAACAGCAACAAGTAGAGATCAAAGAGTTGAAATCTATTCTTCAAGAACCAGATGTTAAAGAAAAGTTCCCACAACATGTACAGTCTGTACCTTCTACTAGTGAAGGTAAGTTTAATACAAAATTAATATAGCTATACTATATTTCAGACCCTGATAATGAATTTTTTGCCAAATTAATTTTAAACAATGATGTTTATACAAGTGGTTACTATATTCCTTCATTGTCACACCCATTTAATATAAATTTGACACACCCAATGAATTTTATTTCATATTATATATCAATAAATCTAAAGTAGTGATACAATAAAAACATTTATTATTTTATTTAGTAGAGTCAGAGATGATAGTGTTGTCAAAAGTAACAAAATATGACATACCATTAGAACCAGAACCAGATGTTAAAGAGAAGCCATTAAGTTTTCTACAGTCTTTATTTACAAGAAAAAGTGAGTAAATGTTATTGTTTATCTGATGTATTTAGTTCTAATATACTTTGTATCAGAAGACCCATAATCTTAAAACACAACACTCTATTTATAGAGATGTAATCATGGAAAAAATGAAACCTAATGATAAGAACACTATGTATTATTGTTATTATAATAGAGTAGTAATGAGATCTATATTGAGGTGACCATCTTTATTTGTTAGAGTCACAGCCAATGAAAGATGACATTCCAATAGAACAAGATGATAAGGAGACATCATCTAGTCATCTACAAGATCCAAAAGGTATTATACATGTTATTATTTTAGTTAACTCCATTATTGTGTTCACTGTTACAATATTCATTATCAAAGAGCTCATAGACCATCATCTCATCCTCAGCTAGCCTCATACCCAGTCGTTTGCAAAAGAAAAAAACACCTGTAACTACTGTTTGCACATGCACATAATTTCCATAGATTTCTTGGAAAATAGTATACTCTAGGAATGCTCTGTCAACTATGGAATAATGTTCTATTACTCTCTACAATGACTACCTATAGTGCATATAGTATAACTTCTCTGCTGCTCTACTCAACAATCTAAAGAATCTAGGAAAACTAACTCTATCTCTTAAAAAAGAGTTTTTTATCTATTGAAGCTGTATATGACTGAAAAGATGACTTAGTCTGGTTACCAACTGATTTTGGAAAAAATTTGCATACCCAAGTCCTCTCATTGATGATGGATAACAAGGATGGTCTTGTTGGCACTTAGAAGAGCTGCTCTGCATTGATAATAAATCCTTTAATAGTTCTAATAATAGATCAATAAGTTATTAATAAAGCTCAATCAAATGTACTGAACAAGTGTAACAATTTTTTTGCTTGCACTAATTCTCTTAACAAAAGACAAACTTGACTTTTGGAAGTCATGACATTGTGTGTGATCCAACAAGAATGGGAGGACTCCTATAGTGAATAAAACGTTATCAATATAAACCCAGCCTATTGATTCATCATTTCTTTAAAATGTTGTAATTATGATGTCGTATTATTGAATAAGTATGCATATGTGCAAGCAGTAGTTACCAGGCATTCTTTCCTTTTTACGAACACCTGTGTACGAGGATAATCCTCAGGTTAACATGCTACATTGTGAAAAATAGTTTGGTATTTTTGCTTGATTTTCATTGGACAAGATATAATATTCACATTGGTAATGTTGTGTCCAATGGAAAATGAATATTGTTATATTATCACATGACATCTAAAACTAGAGTTACTATTTTTAGGAACAGGGCCTGGAATGATAAATAATATAATTCAACTTTTAAGACTTCTTGTTCCAAGAAAATCAAGCCAAAACACTTTGTACTGTACTATACTGTTGAATGTGATAATTACTTCATGTGTTTAGTCACTTACTTGCTTAATAAGTGAGTCCTGCCTTCATATGTGACTAATGTAACAGATTACTGTCAGCAAAAGAGACATTTATGATAATTGTGTCAGCATATCATAAAATATGTACATTAGGAATAGCTATAAATGACCAAATCTTTACTATCTACTGTTGTATACAATGTCTGCATTACATCAAACATGACTAAACTCATATTAGTAGTACTGAACAAACTAGTCAGATCAATAGCTATTATATAGTACATTAATGATAATAAGATCATCATGATAATAATAATTAGTAATAATTCAGACAAATTCCTAAACTCGTCAATTGTGGACACTGTTTACTTATCATGTCAGTTTTGTAATCATGTGTATCAAAGAAAAAGATGGCGACAAATCTATAGTTTATTAAAGTAGCTCCACCCACTTCATCTGCAGTGATATTTTCATTGTTGTATCACAACACTACATTTAATGCTTTATTACATCATGATATTTGTATAGTAAATGTCAACTAAGTTGAGATGAACACACAAAAGACAAACTATAAACAAACATTCTGTTATCAGATATCATGATGATTCATGCTTGAGAATTGCTGTTTGTAAGTCATTTTAGCTAGTGACACAACCAAGTCATCCTCACTGACAGCTATATGACTGTTCATTATCTTGTGTGTCCGTCGATAGTTATGTCCCCATCTTAGATCAGATCATCTATTACAGTAAATTATTAGTATAATACTCAGTAAATTGAACTCTTTTGTAGAATCCATTCATCTCTGTACATCGTTGTTATAGTAACCTAACACTAGTAATGACATCATCCTCTTTGTTAGGCCTTGACAATCGTATTTGAGCATGTTATAGTGTGTGTATAGCTATTGTTGTGTGTGTTAAAATATTATATAGTAACTATGTTTTATTATAGGAGACATTGGAAGTGTTAAGTGGACTAGTGATAGTGTTACACTTACTTCATCTACTGTGGCAGAATGTAAAGAAGTGATACATCAATTAAAGAGACAACAACATACAACATGGTGGATTGTACTCAACAGATTATCTCCTCAAAGTTTACTAACACTATTAACTGATATTAATGAATGTCAAGTAAGGGGACTTTATATAAGGAACACTCATTTTGATAGTAACTGTATCAGTCAACTATCACAAGTAATAACTTATAACAAAACAATGGTGGACCTACGTCTTTACTCCTCACCTTTCTTACCAAATGCTTACCAATTACTAACAACAGCTCTAACTAATAATACAATAATCAAGGAATTAGGCTTGTATAATGATAGTACCATTACTGATAATGATATACCACATCTCTCTCATTTAATCAATAATAATAATACATTACAAGAACTAGTTCTCACTCTCTGTCCTAATATTACTAAATTTGGTATACAACAATTACAAACTGTTGTTGTTAATAATAATAGTTTGAAGAGATTGTTTGTTAATGGTAATATACTCCGTAATAATTATTAGTTATTTTTGTACTATTGTTGTATTTTTTAATAAAAATAAATTATTTTAAATTCCAATAAGTCAATTATTAGTTAAATACTTTAGTTTCCAGTTCTTTGTCTTCTAAAAAAGTTAACAATTTTTATAATTCACTTCTCTAGAAAAACTCAACTTCTCTGCTTGACAATTGACCACGCCTACATTTCTTAATAATAAAAGCTTCAATATTGTTATTTCTAATATTTACAAACACAATTATAACAAACAAACTAGACTAAATTGTATATTAATAGTCCTCTAGTTAGTAGCTATATAAAATTAAATATTATCGCTACATCTAATACCACTAATTAATACTGCTAGTAAAAAAATCCATTAATTAAAGCCAATTAAATTCTCAAATCACCTAAAAACTTATTTGCTACACAGAAAATTCAATTAACAAGTTGTTATGACACATTCTATTTAATAATACACTCACTTTTAACAATTTTATTAACGTACTGATCCATACGACATTAGATGATTTCTTGATAACAATACAACTATTAACTTACTACTAAATAAACTTAGTTTCTGTTAACAGTAGTAGACTGTATCTAGTAGTTAGCAGTTTTGCTAGTTAGTTATCTTCTATCATTAGTAGTTTCTAGTAAAGAAGACTTAAAGCAGTAAAGACTTAAGCTGCAATCTTTTTCTTATAGTCAGTCATTCATCCATTGATCATCTATTTGTCCATCTATCCAACCATTCATCCATTAATCATCGATTTATCCATCTATCCAACCATTCATCCATTGATCATCTATTGTCCATCTATCCAACCATTCATCCATTAATCGTTTATTTGTCTGTCTATCTGTTAATTCTCTCAGTATGAAACTTCTTTTAGTCCTCTGTTAATAAGAGTACTTTAGTATATTATTCAACCTCTATACTAAGGACATGTCTATACTGGGACAATGTATATTGTGCTATACTGTAGATAACTCTATACTAAGGAAACCTTTATACTGAGGACATTATTTATAATGTGTCCACTATAAAAATTAGATATTTCTCTATACAATTACTAGTGATCTCTCTTACTACATAAAAATCATATGTCTCTCTTTATTCTCCTGATATGGCTATACCCTCTGATGACAATGACCTTCATCTGATACTATTTGCTGGTACCTTTGATCCTCATAGTGTGTGTGAAACAGCACAAGATGTATTTGAAGAATTATCACTAGATAGACTTGGACCAAGAATACAATATATGGTAATATATATATATATATATATATTGGAACATCTCATAAAAGATGCTCAAATTTGAGGAAATAATCTATACAGTTGATCTACTCCCATATTAATACTATATGACATAGATATACACATACCTATCTACTGTGTCCTAATATTGACAAAAATATCATAAATTGAATCAACATTTAGACGAAGAGAGAGATGACATAGCTTTGGAGCTCCATCAAAAAACAACATTATTGATAGTCTACACCAGTGAGTCCAGTATTTAAAAGGTAATGAAGACCATGCTCACAATGAGGGATAGATGGGTGGTTATTTTGAATAAGATTATTTAAATGACAATAATAAACAGGGGAGTGGCTCAGATGACAGAGAGGTGGAGCTACATGTGCCATATGTCTTATCTGACTCACTTACTTGTACAAAACCTAAACCATTTAGCCATTTTTCCATGGGATCAATGCATTACTTAACTCCAATGATAGTCAACTACTTAATAGTGAAGTGTTACCCTTGTCTGATGATCCCATTTTGCCAACCACCAGTCACATGACTTAGTTTATCATCAGATAAACCACACCTCAAATTCTCAACACATTATTTTACTGTAAGAATGCTAGACTATGTAAAACCATTCCCACACTCTTAACAAATATAGACTTTCCCTCCAAGCTACTATATAGCACTGGTAGATCTGAGTTCATACAACTAATCATATACACTATGATAGCTGTCTCCTACATGCACTAATTCGTAATATTATATTGATATACACATATTGTAATAGAAAATGACTTTGAGACCTTTAAACTGACTAGTTTGGAATTTTCTGGTAGAAATATAGTACCCTATATCAAATATAGACATTGTGTTATAAATATATTTCTAGTAACAAGTTGTAGAATAGTTAAAGTACTGTTGAAGATTTTTAATTAATTGTTAATTGATCAATTAAAAATCAATTAATGTTGGTCACGTGGGTGGTGGTGGAGGTGACAAATTTTTCACGAGTTTTCTTGACTGGTTGTCAAATTGAAGCGTGAGAAAGACTTCTTTATGATATAAATGGTACTCCATTTTTGATGTCTCTATCTTCTCTACGACTCGCCTCGTCGCTGGATCATCTCGTCACTTCGTTGGATCGACTCGCCTCATCGTTGGATCATCTCGTCACTTCGCTGGATCATCTTTTTTTAGTTATGTCATCTTTATTTATTTATTTATTTATTTTCTTTTTATTTTCTTTTTTAATTCTTTGTTTGTGTAAAAAAAATTATTTTCACCCTTCGTTTCTGCAGGACTCAACTTGTAAGTTCTTACTGTGATTGGCCTGATGTTCTTGATTGTTCTTCTCTGATTTTCTTGACTGTTCTTCTCTGATGTTCTTGAGTGTTCTTCTCTGATGTTCTCTGGATGCAAAAGATGAGTCGCTCTCCTGCTCACTCTTTCCTGTCTTCCTTCAAGCCTTCTTTCCTTTCTTTTAATTTTTTTAAATTTTATTTTGGGCTATCTAGCCTATCTACACCATACACACACTCATACAATCCTTAAAAATCACATTTCCCCTGCCGCCTGGTGGCCCAAAAAAAATTTTTTAATATCCAAGGCCGCCAGGTGGCGGGGGGAACCTCTGATCTTCTAAGGTGTGTGTGTGTGTGTGCTGTGTGTGAAGGTTGGTAGTCCTTTTTCACTTCCTCTGTCTCTCTTCACTCTCTATCCATTCATTGTCACCAGTTCAGTTATGACTACTTTTTTTTTCTTTCTTTTCCTACAGGAGTAACACAGTTGAAAGGTGAGTTACCTCTCCATCCATCCACTCTTTAGTAATCCAGTTGTTCCAGATAACTTTCTTTTTTTCCTCTATGCTCTCTCTCTACTTGTGGACAGACTGGAAGACTCTTGTGGACTGACTGATAGACTCTTGGGGGACTCTTCGACTATGGAGACTGTCTTATTTCAATTTTTTAATTTTTTTCTGTAATTTTTAAAGCTCTTCTTTATAGTTTGTTTCTATATTGTTTTAAAGTTCTCAAAAACATTTTTTTAAATCTAAACTTTGTCAAAAGTCAATCTTCAGTTAAAATTATTTATTAATCAAACATTCTATTTTTTTCAACTTTGAAAATATTTCATGAAAATTGATTTAGTTAAGAATTGACTTATTTACAACTACAATAGACAGTGAATATCTTAGTAATCTTTTTACAACTAATGTTGATCATTTTTTTTATTGTTAATTGTTCTTTCGGAAAACTAAAAGAACTTTATTAATATTAGTTTGTATCGTATTATCATTAATGTTCTTAGCAAAAAGCTATACCAGTTAATTAATAATCTTTTTTTAATAATTAATTAAAAATCTATTAATGTCTTGCTGTTCTCTGCAGTGTAATATTTCCCGCCAAAATAATAGTGGTCACGCGTTTGTTGTTCCTTCCTACGTGTGTGCTGGTGATATTTTCCCGCCTAGCCAACGTGTGAATGCTGATTGGCTGGAGAACTTTGATCCTTTGACTGGACTCTCTCTCCCTCCTTTGACTGACTGTTTCCGTTTTAGTGTTCCACTAAACTCGCTTACTTTATCATGGAATCTGCCAAGAACAAGAGTATTAAGAAGGGGTGTCAAAAGAACTCTTCATATTTATGGATGTTATGTAGCTACAATGGATGAACAAACAATGATTGGAGGTTGTATGTTAGAAACTTAACATTTGGCTATGATTTGACTATAGTTCTCCAATCAGTTATTTCAATCAACTTTATTTTTAAATTTTTATTTCAATTTGGTGTTTAATTGTTAAAATTAAAGTTTATTTATCAGTTACAATAGATTTACATGTAATACAGAAACATGTGTAAATGGATAATGTATAATTTTATTAAATACAAATTAGGACTGCATGAAATGGTACATTTCAAAATCAAGATTTTTATGAAAGCTGGCACTGGCTGATTCAAGTCCAGTTAGGGTAGTCAAGTTACAACAAATAGTAAGTGCATATATATAATATGGTAATAATGGTATGGAAACTACCCTCAATAGGTACACATGTACATGTTATATGGTAATAATGATACTCTCAATAGGTACATATGTACATGTACTCTCATCAGAAATAGACAAGTACGAGAAACAAGCTAGAGCACTTGTTGAAGATTTAGAAACTAAAATTAGAGATATTAAAATAATAATTATACCTCCTACATTATAGGACACCTTATAATATAAAACTATAAACAGTGTTATGTTACATATTGGTACAACCCATAGTCTGAACATGTAACATGTGTACATGTAATATATGTACATGTGTATCTTGTATTGTTAACATGTTCTAATCTAATTAGTTTGGTGTACACAACTACCATAGTAATTATTGAAATATAAGAGTGACTCTATTGTTTGATTGAGTAAAAACAGTATATATTTTATCACAGGTGTTCAATTGCTATCATTAGTAAGTTCTAGACTAGTGAACATTAGTACTTATTACAGTAACCTAGGATAGCTACCATTAGTAAGCTTTAGAATAGTAAACATTAGTACTTACCACAGTGACCTAGGATAGCTACCATTAGTAAGATCTAGACTAGTGAACATCGGTACTTACCACAAAGGCCTAGGATAGCTACCATTAGTAAGTTCTAGACTAGTGAACATCATTTCTTACCACAGTGACCTTGGATAGCTATCATTAGTAAGCTCTAGACTAGTGAACATCAATACTTACTATGGTGACCTACAATAGCTACCATTAATAAGTTCTAGACTAGTGAACACCAGAACTTACTACAGTGACCTACGATAGCTACCATTAGTAACCTCTAAACTAATGAACCTGTCTAGACCAGTGCTATATATGATATAAGGACAAGTATTATTAATAATATCAGTATATTTGTACTCTCAATATTAATTAGTATTAATAAATATTTGAAATAACTTGAGGATTATCACATTAAATTGTCTTCATCTATACCATTGTTAGGTACACTTTTGGAGATATCAAATCATGTAACATGGAGACAGCTGCTCTTGTTGAACATATCACACATCGACAGATTGTGGAAATGGTTAGAATGAAAGTATTAATACTAGTATTATGTCAATGTGTTTATCTTATAATAAAAAAATACTTTGATGCTTATGATATATACTTATAAACATTGGTGGTAGTTACCACAGTGACCTAGGATAGCTACCATTAGTAAGCTCTAGAGTAGTGAACATCAGTACTTACCACAGTGACCTAGGATAGCTACCATTAGTAAGCTCTAGACTAGTGAACATCAGTACTTACCACAGTGACCTAGGATAGCTACCATTAGTAAGCTCTAGACTAGTGAACATCAGTACTTACCACAGTCACCTAGGATAGCTACCATTAGTAAGTCCTAGATTAGTGAACATCAGTAGTTACCATAGTAACCTAAGATAGTTTACAGTAGTATTTAAGTAAGTTTCCATTACTCTGAAGTCTGTATTACTGGTATTAATTGTTTAAGAGTAAGCTAAAACCACATAGGATAACTTTTCTATTTTGTTGCATTGTTATTATGAAGTCTTAAGTATGATGAGGATATTGTAACACATTATCATAATATATTACTGAAATAATCTATATTATTATACAAACTCGATAATGAGGATACTTGTTCTAGTCCCATACTATTACTTTAATGTATTATACAACCTCTATATTGAGGACACTTGTTCTAGTCCCATACTAATACTTTAATGTATTATACAACCTCTATATTGAGGGCACTTGCTCTAGTCCTATACTAATACTTCAATGTATTATACAACCTCTATATTGAGGTATTATACAACCTCTATATTGAGGACACTTTTTCTAGTCCCATACTAATACTTTAATGTATTATACAACCTCTATATTGAGGACACTTGTTCTAGTCCCATACTGATACTTTAATGTATTATACAACCTCTATATTGAGGACACTTGTTCTAGTCCCATACTAATACTTTAATGTATTATACAAACTCTATAATGAGGACACTTGTTCTAGTCCCATACTAATACTTTAATGTATTATACAAACTCTATATTGAGTACAATTGCTCATGTAAAAATGAAAAGAGAATAATAGAAATTGTAACACTCAGAGAGGACACTCTATAAACATTTTCTGTCTTAAAAGTGATTTTTAACCCCTTACTGAAGATTTGCACAATTTCTAAGGTTACATGATACAATGATGCTTCAAAATCACATTAGAAATACATATAATTACAACATCAACAGAATTCGCAAAATGATATATTATACATCACAGTATTAATTAACATATTTGACTTCCATTAAACAACAGTATAATTATGTGTGTCTCATTTACAATTAAACTTATTACATGAATAGTCATACATTTATTTCAAATAAAAAAACTAACAACAAAGACCAACAATCAGAATATATTATTTAGTTGATTCTATTTATCCATGACAAAATCAAATATCAAAGATTCTCTTCGTCTTATTGTTATACTTGGAGAGTAAAGATCATCATCATCTTGTGTGTTATCTGAATTATTTAAAAATGGCAATGTCTCTGCTGTTTGCTTTTGTTTGTAGCACTGCATTCTTTTAATCTTGATGTACAAATGATAAACTATTGTCATAATAAATGTCACCATAGAAGCTGCAATAGATGTAACAGTTATGAAGGATACATAGACTTTGTAGGTACTTTGAATTATAAAGGAGTTAGTGAGGGCAAGTACAAAGAGGTTGATGTGGAACAACTGCTCAAGGATAGATATTTGACCTCTACAATAGACATTATCCTTTAAGATATACAATAAGACCATTTCAACTAAAACAATAATATAATTATTAAGAGCATGTAGAGATCCTGAAGTGTAAATAAATACAACAGTTAATAGTAAACGAACAATTAACAACAGACCAGTCCAGAACCGATATCTCTCTTTGTATGGACCTGTATATGCATCAATAAATGGTAGTAGTTTTAGTACAGGATCATTTCTACTATGACAACATAAATAACTATATCGTTGTAACCATTGAGTAGAAAAGATTAAACAAGAGTATATTATTGATAATACTAGTACCACAACAGAGAATGCTACCAACATAGAATGTTTGGTAGTTCCATAATTAATATTACCATCTACACTCCACACTGTCCATTCATGACTACCACAATGTAGTTTTGATGTCATCAAAGCATTTGTTGTAGTTCTTAACAATTTAGTAAATGACATTAGTACAAGTGTTGCCAGAACAGGGACAATGTTATGTCCAAACATATTGGACAACTTTGTAGACCATCGAGATATGATAATAATACCAGCTACAAGAGTCCACACATAAAATGGAAAGACAAACTGTAGCCATGTTTTCCAGTATCCATCTAATCCATCAAACAAGCAGACCTCAATACCAAAGTCCAAATTGATCCATGATATAAACTGACTAACTATAATGATATTTCCATTAGGAAAGAAAAATGCTTCATTGAGTTTTATAATGTTAGCATAAAACAGCAATCCATTGATAGTACCTACTGACACAGTTAAGTTCAGTGTTATTAGTAAAACTACTAGTAATATTCCTGAGAACATAAACACAATCAGTAGGAGGAGATAAATGTTAGTACATTTAGAACATACATTAGAACCAAGTTTAAGACTGAGTCCTGACTGACATTGACCACAAAGAAGACCTGCTCTATTGTGATTACATTGAAGATCTGTATCATTGTTTAAATTGAAGTAGATCTCAGAAGATTGACAATAATCAAATGGACAATTCTTGTATGCAATTGTACAATTATAGTCTTCTTTGTAACCTAACCAATTATTATTTCCAGAATGTTTATGTAGAGGATATGGCCACCATGATACATTACATTGTATATCAGATTTGAGAGCTGTTATGATATCATTACAAACACACTCATGTGATGACCCCAGTTTTGTACCAGGAGGACAGTGTAAAAATGAAACCATCAAAGACAAAGACTTAGAAAATGGAAAAAGTCTTGAAGGCACACTGAATGTGACAGTACCTTGTGAAACATGTGGTAACAACTGAATTGCTTTATAATGAAATTCTTTACATTGAACACTTGTCTTGTCATTATCAGTGTTACCAATAAGTTGTAAATTAGATGATGATGATATATATAATGTACTTGGACTAGAACCACCACAGTATCCTACTGTAATCAATGATATGTTGAATGATTGACCTGGATAAACAGTAATATTAATGACATTTGTGTAATAATTAATAGAATTATTTTGATGACATAAACAAACAGCAAAAGGATCTGAGGAGACACTAGTATAGTTTTGACTAATGTGTGCAGTTATATTGCAATTTATTGCATCTTTAAAGTCCCCATGAGTTGTTAGAATATTAGTGATAGGCAACCGACAATTATAAAATAATCCTCCGTACAAATTGTCTCCTGTAATATGAGAAGTATTATTTTGAAAACGAGCTCTAAAATTAGAAAAGGTACAATACACAAATTTGAATGACATGAAATATGGAATGTTAGTATCTGAGTATAGAGCTCCTCCTTTACTAGCAGTGTTATTAATAAAAATAACTGAACCATATTTCTCTGTAACAGCATATCCACTATTATTGACTACTAGACCTCCTCCAGCATATGGTGTAGTATTGTTAGCTATAATGTTATATCCACTGAAATGTAGTCCACAGCAATCACATCCAATAGAAGTCATATTGTTGTCATATACTTGAATATTACTGATGTTAATTTGAAGGCTTATAGTTAAACACGATAAACCTATAGCTTGTCTTCCTGATCTGGAATTTCTCACAGTTATATTAAAAAGGCGTAAATTAGAACAATGAGAATTTTCAATAAATGAGATTATACTTAAAGCAACAGCAATGGTATCTTCTAAAGCAGAGTTATTTTCAAATAGGCAGTAAGATATTTCCACTGATGCACATATTGGTTTTAAAAGCATCGTTATAGTACTATGTACATCTACAATGTTATGACCAAAGTAACAATTGTTGATTGATACATTTAATTTTCCAACTGATCCTTGTTTAACTGTAGTCAAATATAAACTCCCTCCTTTATTATTGACAAAGAAGCAGTTAGTAACTGTAAATGAATTAATAGAAGCTCTAAAGCTGAAAAACCTTAACAACAATGCCGATTGACCTATTTTTCTTAGTTTTATATCTCTAATATTGTTTGAGTCAAAATAACAATCATTGATAAATATATGAACCTGACTGGAACTATTCAACTTTGGCCATATTAGTAATCCAGTGGCATCTATACCAGCTTGATTACCAACGAAAGTACTTCCTACTATATTTATGTAATGAATTTGTTTATTCTCTGGAATATCATCTGATGCTTCCACTATCAAACCACCACATCTATGTCTTGCTATGTTCTGTGTAAAAGTTGAATTAGAGACAAGAACTTCACAAGTGTTTACATTATCTTTAACTAGAATACCAGCACCAGCTCCATAATTGGCATAGTTATTTGAAAAAATTGAATTTTGTATGATAATTTTATTATAATACAATGTTTCAGTGTTGTTAGTATTAATCTGAATAAGCTTTATTTTTAATCCACCACCAAGCAATTCTATTCCAGGGATTGAACAATTAAGGTAATTTTGATAAAAAACAGAATCAAGTACAGTGATATGAGCACAGTCACTATTGTTAACAACAGTAATATTAGCTGCACTATCAAGACAACCAACTATATGTGAGAAATTACTTCCTTTAATAATCACTTCACTATACACAGTGTTAGTAGTATAAATATGTAAACCTCCACCTAATGAAGGTAGATTACCAACAAAGACAGAGTCACTGATATTATAATGTACCTCCTCTAAACTGTTAGATATAATAGAAACACTGTACAACAATTGATTGGTCTCATTATGAACATCAAGACCATTAGCAGCAGTAAAAGAGCATTCTGATATTGTAAGATTGATTGAATTGGCAATAAATATTCCCAAGTTGTATAGATTATGTATTGTAGATCGGTATATGTTAACTGATGAGACATTGTAAAATGAAATACCAGCTCTAGAACTACAACTGACATTAATTACTAGACCATCAATTCTAACATAAGAAGAGTTAATAAATTGTAGACCAGCTGTGACTGTATTGCAACTGATAGTTGACTTGCCATTGTTTTTGTGGTTGTAAGCAAAGATGCTCATAAATACAATTTGACTAACTCCAGTAACAACTATATTGTTTTCAAGTTTATGCTCACCTTTCATGAACACAAAGGTAGTGTTAGATACAAAAAAGAGTCCAGCATTTTGAGAATAAAAAGATAGAGTGTGACATATAGAACTATTTGGACATTTCTGCTGTTCATTAGACTTAACATACAGAACAAGACCATCAGATTGAGAATGTTGTATGGAGAGTTGAGTCATAAAAAGACAATAGATCTATTGATAAATAAATATATTATATAATATAATATTATTGTAAACCAGATACATCTTGGACTAAATTATCACTATGTACAACTTACAATGTATAATTTCATTGCTTGAAGACCAAGTTAAGATATAACACTCGAACAATAACAACAGTATTTTATTACAAGCTCAAGAAAATAAAGCTGTTGATCCTCATATATCTTACTTAGGCCTAGGAAATGCATGACATCATGTCATGATAGAGTGTTATATAGAATTTCTATTTTACTACTAGCTAATCAGTGATCTCTTTGATATAATTACAATTGGTTAATTTGTGGTTGTAGTCTTGGCTGATCCAATTGACTACAACATTTAATTATAAATATATATGTATATATACATATATATATGTATTTATGTATGTATGTGTGTATGTATGTATGTATGTATGTATGTATGTATGTATGTATATATGTATGTATTACAATGTTCTGGAAAGGCTGTATCTGACTAGTTTAGATTGTGGCAATTTCAATGTTATATTAGCTCCAGTTACTGTTAGCAAGAATGTAACGAACCTTCAATGAAATTTACACAATATACATTAATACATATCTACCTACATACACAGAACTTAGTAATTACTAGAGTCAGTCTACATAAGCCCCTTCTCTATCTGTTTAACTAATAGTAGTTACATAATAAATAGGGATTAAATTATCTAGTCTCAGTAACATTGATCAATTTACATTTTAGTGCACATTAACATTTTAGGAGTGGACCAAACCTTTTTTGAATATATAATATAACACATGCAATGACATCGTTGACAAGTATCACTACCAGTGCTAATTTGTCAATTTCTATCACTTGCTTTAGTTGTTTTAGTTTTTTACATTGAAACAATTTAGTTAGTAATAGTTAGTTATTGAAGTATTGTAAAAATTTTAGTTAATCACAGTTACTTCTGAGAGACCAAAACCTTTTAGTTAGTTATAGTTTTCTGGACTTTCAAATTGTGGATATATATACTAGCTAATCAGAGTGATTCCTTTATTGTGGCTATAGCTACAATTAGATAATTTGTGGTTGTAGTTTTGGCTGACCCAACTTGCTTCCAGCCAACTGACTACAACATCTACATTAGTCTACTCCAATGTTGTGGGCAAGAGTATACAGCTACAAAGATAATTTGTGTTTGTAGTCTTGGTTGACCAAACTATAGCTTCCTCAGCTAACTGACTACAAAATTTAATTAGCATACATACTACAATGTTCTGGGAAAGAATACATGTCTACAAAGATAGCTTGTGGTTGTGCTTAACTTAATTGGATATTGAAGTATTGCCAAAACTTTTATTTTTTTTGACCTTCAAAATGGTGCTCTGATCTTCTAAGGTGCGTGTGTGTAGGTTGTTTGGTCCCTTTTCTCTTCCTCTTGTCTTTCTTTGCTCTCTATCCATTTATTGTCACCATCAGATCTTAAATACTCTCTTTTTCTTTTCCTGCAGGGCAACGTACACTGGTGAAGAAGGTTAGCTGTTTCTCCATCCACATTCATCCATTCTTTAGTAATCCAATTGTTATTCTCTCTTTCTCCCTCTATGTTCTCAACTTGTGGACTGACTGGGCTCCTCTGTCTTCTTTTTTGTACAATTTTTGATTGGAGACCTTCACTGGACTTCTTGGAGACTCTTCAACTCTTATATTATTTATTTTTATTTGTCATTTTTTCTCTCTGTTTTTCTATTTTTTTCTCTCTTTGCAGTTGAAATTTTCTGATTTTTTCTTTTCTTTTCTTTTTTCTTTCTTTTTATAATTTTTTCATTTGTTTTTTTATTATTTTTGTTTTAAAAGTTTCTTTTATTTTTTTTCTTTTTATTATTTATTATTTTTTTGTTATACTTTTTTTTCACAATGTTGAATGAAACAATCAATTATAACAAAACAATATAACTTCACTAATGATTTTTAATTAGTATTAATACAAGTGAACAGCTAACAAGACAATGTAGTCTTTTCAACTATTTGAAATAACTTGCTTTGTTGGTTAACTTACAGTCTGTAATTCTGTGACCAAGCCCACTAATCAACCAGAAGAAAATAAACAACAAAGAATGTGAACTGACATTCTGCTCTCGATAAAGTCCAAAAGATATTCTTATATGAGATGTGATCTATAGATCTATACAATTACAAATTATTGTCAATGGCTTTGGTTTCTATTGCTGCATCAATTCCATCCAGATCAATTTCCTCTCTTGCAACTATAGTTTCTCAATGCTATGTCTTAAGGCTAACAGACGACAAACATTGAATGATTGAAGAAAGTAGAATTAGCTAAATATTCAATATGTCTTCTAAAGTGGTGAATATTGTATGCATAGTTTGCATTGTTGCCTTTATAGTTTCTTATGTGTTTTTACAATAATACTTTATATAATTTAAAGAAAAAAAATCTTTTAAAATGTATCACTGGTGTTCTTGTTCTAATAGCTCCACCTCTTCTTGAACTCCGTCCTCTGCACCACTGTCCAAAGTAGGGGAGTGTCTTATAAAAAGTCAATATTGGTTTATCATAAGACAAAACTGTGTAGTCAATACTATTTTAAAACCAATCTACTTCTTATGTCATCAACTTTTACTGAACTTTTACACAGCAAAAAACACAAGGTTAAAACTACCCGCAATGGTTGTATCAACTACAATACAAATTGGTTATATTAACCTACATGTAATTGAAGTGACACTCCTGGGTAACTTTAACTAAAATGGGTTAACGTAACTAAGTTGGTTGAAGTTACCATGTTGACTGACTGTTACTATAACTAGGTTAGGTAGTTTAACACCAAAATAACAATGTAATCTAGTTATTAAAACCAATTGTTAGATATAACAATTCTATTATATCTAACCAACTGTTAGATATAATAGAAACACTGTATAACAATTGATTGCTCTCATTATGAACATCAAGACCATTAGCAGCAGTAAAAGAACATTCTGATATTGTAAGATTGACTGAATTGGCAATAAATATTCCCAATTTATAAAGATTCTGTATTGTAGATAGGTATATGTCAACTGATGAGACATTGTAAAATGAAATACCAGCTCTAGAACTACAACTGACATTAATTACTAGACTTATAGACTTGAACAATAACAACAGTATTTTAGTGCAAGCTCAAGAAAATAAAGCTGTTGATGCTCATAGGAAATGCGTGACATCACATCATGATAGAGTGTTATATTAAATTTCTATAATACTACTAGCTAATCAGTGATCTCTTTGATATTGATATATATATATATATATATATATATATATATATATATATATATATATATATATATACATATATTACAATGTTCTGGAATAGGTGTATCTGACTAGTTTAGATTCTGGCAATTGCAATGTTATATTAGCTCCAGTTACTGTTAGCAAGAAAATAAATATTTACGGTATATAATACATGTTTACGTACACTATTTAAAGTGAATATATGGCTCTTTTGAGATATTTGAAATCAACAGATAGACTTCCAGACCCAAAAGGCTCTCTATCATCTTCTATGCAGCCACAAGCAATTGCTCAGTCAAATGAAGAAGTTAGGGTAGCAAGATATTTATTCGGTGTTAATACACGCCTCTTGTGTTCAAAATTTTTTAACACGTAATTTTTTTACATGAAACTTTTGTAACGTGAAAGTTTCCCGATCTACAGTATTCTAGCTAGTCAGAGTGATTCCTTTATTATGGCTATAACTACAATTAGATAATTTGTACTCTAATGTTGTGAGAAAGAGTATACAGCTACAAAGATAATTCAATAAAAACCTCCAGCATACAGCTTATGACATTTTTCAACTTTTTAAAGTGAGAAAATTTCCCAACAGTAACAAACTGTAGATTAAATATTTATAGCAGTGACCAAATACACTTTAAGGCAATGCATTATTAATATCTATAATGATCAGAATGAAGCATTCTTCAGAGTTAACATTGTAAAATCAAATTTTACACTGGATTTAGGATATGGGCATGGTTTTGTGGTGAAGCTATGGTAATTGTCCAAACTTAGCTAATTTTCACATAATTATGGAAGAGGAGGAGTTTTCATTCAATTGTATGAACAAGGTGATGTTATTGAATTTTGTATATACAATAATATAGCTCAGAATGATAGAGGAGGCTTGTCTATAGATACTTAGCGCAATAGTAGTATTGGATTTGGTAACTGCATTATTTACAACAATACTGCTCAAATATATGGGGGAGGAGTGTACATTTGTTCAGAAGGTGGTAGAATTGAATTATATAATTGTGCTATTTACAACGGTATTGTTTAGTCATTTGGAGGAGGAATAAAGTTTATTTCGTTAGATAGTAGAATTGAGTTTCGTAGTTGCACTATATACAATTATGCTGAGCTTTATGGAGGAATAGTGGATATTGATTCATATGGTGGTATTTGTACATTTGGTAACTGCATAATTTACAATAATAAAGCTCAGCAATATGCAGGAGGAGACATAGGAGGACACATTGTATCATATGAGAATAAAAGTATTATAACATGTGGTACTGCACTATATACCACATTTCGGCCCAGTAATATGGAGGAAGAGTGGGCTTTAGTTCAAGTAGAGATGGTAGTGTTAAATTTTCTAATTGCTCTATATATACATAAATACTTGAAGGCTGTATAGAGTAGGAGTGCTCATAGCCTCATTGGTTCATGTGGAAATGGAAGTTTGAATTTGAGAACTGCACTATAAATAACATTACTGCATATCATGGATCAGGTTTATTTATTTACTCTTCTCGACTTAACATTTCTACAAAAACTAGCAATCATTATTAAAATATTTTAGTTTATTATATAACTTGTAGAGTCCATTTACAGTGAATAGTCACACTACTATTATATATAGTTAAAACATTAAGAAAGCACAGATTTAAGTTAGTTAGTGAGTATAATCACTATGTGAGACTGTCTGTGTGTGTGTGTGTGTATAATACTAGCTAATCAGAGTGATTTTTTGATATGACTACAATTAATTAATTTGTGGTTGTAGTCTTTGCTGACCAAACTTGTTTCCTCAACCAACTGACTAGAACAATTACATTAGTATACTCCAATGTAGTAGGAAAGAATATATGACTACAAATATAATTTATGTTTGTAGTCTCTGCTGACCAAACTTAGCTAGTTATTGAAGTGTATTGTAAAAACTTAGTTAATTACAATGAATAGTCATACATTTATTTGTAATGAAAAGATTAATAAAGGATCATAATACATGACACAATGATGCTACAAAATCACATTAGTAATACATACAATTACAACATCAACAGAAGTTGCTAAATGATATATTATATATACATCACAGTATTAATTGATATATTTGACTTCCATTAGAAAAAGTATAATTATGTGTGTCTCATTTACAATTAAACTTACACATGAATATTCATATATTAATTTCTAATAAAAAAACTAACAACAAAGACCAACAATCAGAATATATTATTTAGTTGATTCTATTGATCAACGACAAATCAAATATCAAAGATTCTCTTCATCTTATTGTTATACTTGGAGAGTAAAGATCATCTTGTGTGTTATTTTCTGAATTATTTAAAAATGGCAATGTCTCTGCTGTTTGCTTTTGCTTGTAACACTGCATGCTTTTAATCTTGACATGCAAATGATAAACTATTGTCACAATAAATGTGACCATAGAAACTACAATAGATGTAACAGTTATGAATGATAGATAGACTTTGTACGTACTTTGACTTATAAAGGAGTTAGTGAGGGCAAGTACAAAGAGGTTGATGTGAAATGACTGCTCGAGGATTGATATTTGACCTCTACAATAGACATTATCCTTTAAGATATACAATATGATCACCTCAACTAAAGTTTTTACATCTTTAAAGTACCTGTAAGCCGATGGAGTACCACTGGTAGGCAAGTGACATAATAACCTCCCATACAAATTGTCTCATAAAGTATGACATATATTATTTGGACATTTTTATTGTTCATTAAACTTGACATACACAGAACGAGACCATCACACAGAGAATGTAGTATGGAAAGTTTAGTCATAAAAATACAATAGTTCTATTAACAAATAGTATTTACCAGTATATACTATTGTGAAACAGATACATTATAAGATGAAAGTATAATAGCTAGATACAATGTATAAATTCATTGCTTACAAAGTTAAACTTAAAAGGTTTTTTCAATGAAAATACCAGCCTCACCTATACATGTAGTAACAATCTGAAGGGCAGAGTGTAGATGGTTCAATTGAATTTATTTCAGTCACAAACAGGATGTTGACAACACCAATCCAGCTTTAAGCCTGCCAAACCAATCAGAAATGAGTGGGCGCCGATAAAACCGAAATTCTTAATTATACGATAATAATATTTGAAGGCTTGAAAATTCAAAGTTGACATGTGCTGGAAATGTTGACTAATAGTGGTCTTTATTTGGCATGCGTCTTGTTTGTCTTCAATTTCTCATACGCTATCTCTAAACAGTACACACTAAATGTACCACGTGTATTGCTTCCTTATGTTCCTGTATCTGGAGTAAAATCTAACTTCACTCTCAAATCAGATTATGGCTGTTTCAGCTGGTAATAATGTATATATACATAATATATTATATAGTGAGCTCATGTTCATTAAACAGTCATTTATATATGTTGTCTTGGCGACCCAATAACTACATATATAGTGGAATGTCTTTATAAATGGTTTCTAAATAATTTTGAAGTTTTAATATTGCTAGTAATTTTTGATAGTTGTAGTACACTTCCATATATTGTCTAATATAGAGTGTACAAGTACAATTTTTAAAATAAAGACACCAAATGTAGTATGTACATATCTTATAACACATTATTATGTGAAACTTTGAAGTTCGAGTGAGAAAAGGGTTAATTTAAACACTACTGTTTGTTTGATTGGCATTCAATTTAACATTTCTATTTATGTGGACATGTCCAGTATTAGGCCACTCCTCTTTTCTTTGATAGGGTTAGTACTAAACCTGATGTAGCTACTGTTGATCCCCTCTATATTACAACCAAAAATGGTAAGCCCCTCTATAATCTCTTGTTCATTACAATCACAGTATAATATACTAGATATCATATTTCACATAATATTGTCAGTGTGACATGTGTATTTTGTCCTAGGATTAAAGTGTTCAAGAGAGGCTGTACTTACTCCTCAGTCAACAGAGCCAACACGACTCAGTACTATCATTATTGCTACTGAAGAAGGTAGTCAGTGTATAGTATGATTATAGGAAACGATAGCAGTATATCTTATGTCACATCTATGTGTACATAGTAGTGTTGTTTTAGTTAACTATAACTAATACTAAAATATTTTTAGTAGAGAGTAAAAATTTTAGTTAACTATAACCAAAACTATAACTAATATTTTTTTCAAATGTTACTATAACTATAACTGAACTAATATTAAAACTTCCTTTGAAGTATAACTAATACTAAATTAAATAACCTCAATTATATTAGTTATTAACCACATAGAATGTGTAAAGCATTTAGCATAAATATCATGTTAGGTAGTACACGTCTGAGTTGTTTGTACATTTAACCTTCCATGCATGAGTGATTTTCTAGTTATTATAGTTAAGCAGTTAAGCTTAACTAGAAAGCATGGCTACAGCTAGTATAGCAGCTAGTCCTGGTTGGCCAAAATAAATTACCATTGAATAACTAAGTACAAATGTCTTTCAACTAAAAACTACTGTTAAACATAACTATAACTAATACTATTTCACATTAATACTATAACTAAACTAAAACTAAAACACCTTATGTCTACTAAAACAACATTAGTACATAGTATACTAAGTGAATATAACAGTCAAATAGAGCAGATTCTGAACAAAAATTTGCTTTATCAGACAAATTCAAACTGTTTTTATAACTCATACCAAAATCATCAAATATTGAGTTACTTCGTGTAAAATGATAGTTTCACTCATCAACCAGTTATACTGTATTGAAAACACAATGTTCAAATTATTTGAACATTGTAAATACAAATTATCAACTTTATTTGATATACTGTTGAGAATATAATATATTATAGTTGTTACTATTTATAATATTACTATTATAGCTACTGGTCTGTCATTGAGATCTGATGTATATGTGGATACTATATTTCGTATTGAAATTACTACAAGGACTAGAGAACTCCTCTTGGAAGAAGAACCAGAAAAGTTTGAAGTACGAGCTTTTGATGATGAAGGTTAGAGGACTATAATAAGAAACTTAGTTAATTTTATTGTCCTGGTTAATGACACTTGGTTAATTTTATTGTGTTAATACCATATTGTAGGTAATATGTTTAGTACAGTGAGAGGACATGTGTTTGAGTGGACATTGTTAAGAGACGAAGAAGCTAAACACCAACAACTTGATCCAGAATCTATTTTGTCGTTTGTTCTATTTAAAGATTCCTCCTATTCAACTGATACTATTATAGAAACATTAGAAGAGATGGTATGTAGATGTGTAGAGAAAATTATTGTGTAGTTTTAGTGTGTAAAATTAAAACTTGTTCTCATATTTAATATCCACTGGAATAATTTCCCAAATAACAAAATATATTTACTTTATAACAATTACATTGCACTCTCTAGTTGTATCATTGATGTATAGATATGTTTTGTGTACAAAGGGTTAATATTTCTAACCCTTTTAATCCATATTATATTTCCTTAGGATCTTCAAGGTGATGAAGTGTTGGTATCTGGAGTTAATACTGGTACAGCACGAGTCCAAGTTAGACTGGTTGAAAATGCTTGGAAGGTGATGCATTGTATAATATACTGTGTCAGTATACTACAGTATATGTCAGTATACTACAGTATATGTTAAATTCTAAAACACAATTGTCTTTATATTGTATATATGTATATAAGATTTTTTGTTTTATATGTTGGATTATTTTTTTCTTTTTTAGAATGTTGCTCCAGATATTGTTAAACTATTGGTTATAGAGAGTCTAATGTTAATACCATCAGCAGATGTCTACATTTTACCTCTATCATATGTAGATTATCATGTAGAGAGACGTAAACATGGCAAAAGTGAAGGTTAAGAAAATGTTATATACAATAGAGGATTATTATTGATAGAATACTAATAAGGGACATATATTTGATTTATGATAAGATGATGTAGAGTTAATCTTCCTGTGTACTACTAGATATATCATATATTGTGTATCGACTGGATAATTCCCTTCTTACTTCATAATAACTGTTTAGACATTGTTGTAACTCCATAAATTATGTCCTTGGTTATATTGACAGATGTTTATTAAAGTTATTGTTTAGCTGAATACATAATTTGTACTGATATATTATATAATGTATTGATTTTTCTTTTTCTAGTTGTAACAATGCCATGTGATCAGTATTCATTGGAGTTAACAAACATTACTGTAGCTACATTTAATAAACAACTCTCAAGAGTTACTGGAATGATTGTAGGTGATACTGAACTTATATTACATGATAAAAGTGAGTACGTGTTTTATGTAGAAGAATGAAGAGGAAACAACCCTTACTTTTAATTGTGTATACTTATCACATGTTTTAAATCTTTGTGTATTATAGATATGTTAAATATACCACAAGCTACTAAACCATCTGTTGATATTCATGTTGTATTACCTCATAGAATTAGTAAGTTTCACTAAATTGTGTTAGTAGTAGTATCCTATTATATATTATGTAAAATTTGATAACATTGTTAACTTATCAACAGCTATAAATGAGTCTATTTGCTTTGTATAGCATTTGATGTTATTCCTGGTCATCACTGGGTATTACAAGTTGGTAGAGAATATAGATTTCATGTTAAACTATTAGATAGGACTAATCATCATATCCTCATTACAGAGGTAATATACTCATTATTGAGTGGCTGTATTTTATTATCTTTTCTCCATCTAGAATGTTCTGCTGGTCACATCTCTTTCTACTGTATATTTTGATGTGAAATTCTCTTCTATTAATGGCTCTTATTTTTATGTTAAGGCAGCAAAAGCTGGTCAGACCAGTCTGTCCAGTTCTATTAGAGAACTAAAGGTAAGTAACACTTGTGTCATTATATACAGTACATATTGGAGGTGATCTAACAACCATTAATTTTAATAAACTGCTGAATCACAATTTATAATTTACTGTATTGTGTGATAATAGACTGTCGTAATATGATAAATGTAACATAATGTATTGTGTAAATACTTGATGTATACTTCATATTCTATGTATGTCTATTATTAGCATCCAGAGACAGGGCAGACTCATGCTTTATTGACACCACTAAGTAATAGTCAAGTCATTGACATCTTTGATCCTGTGACTGTACATCCTAAGATTGTTCTGTTACTATGGGATACTAAAAATGAACATCGTTATCAACACACACTGAAGGTATGATCTCATGTCTATAATATAGTGACCAGAAACCTAATATGTATATACAAGATAGGGCTTCTGTATTGTAAATGACTACTAGTACTTTCTTTCTATATTTTCTACTACTGGTCCAGTAATGACTATTGTTTGAAATTGTTGTTCTTTTAGGCTTTTGGTGGTAGTGGGAATTACCAATGGAGTAGTGATGCTGTGGAGATTGTGGGTGTGTCTAGTAGGGGTGTGGTCACATGTTTTAATGCTGGATCAGCTAATATAACAGTCAATGATGTTAGAAATTCAGATCATTATGACAGAGCTAAGGTACAAATCAGTAACTCTAGATAATGTAGTTGTACTAACATACTTGTGTAACATGTCCTGTGTGTACTTAGTTATATAACAGCTAGACTGTCTAGAACTTTATGTACATGAACTATTATATGTTGATATATGCTCTGTTTATATGTATATGTAATGTTGTACATAGAGTAGTTTTTATATTTCATTTAATTTTATATACATTAGGTTTTTGTTGTTCCTCCATCTTCAATGTCATTTGTGTCATGTCGTGTTGAAGTAGTAGTTGGTCAAGATCTTTTACTTCCTCTACAAGTAGTAGGTATCACAAAAGAGGATCATCCAGTTACTCTACCCTTTTATGATTGTCGTTTTATGGAACTCAAATTATCACTTGCTGATAATGCTATCTTCAATGTATCATTGGAAACCAAAATAGGTATGTATGTCATTGTGGGAATTGTATATTTTGTATACTTTAGCACTACATTGCTGTTACTTTACATGTATATATTGTGTATTATGGTTTTACATATAATACTTGTATACTGTGGTTACATATGTACATGTACCTGTATACATTATGTATTGTGATTACATATGTACATGTACCTGTATGCATTATGTATTGTGGTTACATATGTACATGTACCTGTATACATTATGTACTGTGGTTACATATGTACATGTACCTGTATTCATTGTGTATTGTGGTTACATATGTACATGTACCTGTATATGTACATGTACATATATATTGATTATGTATTGTGGTTACACAAAGTTACTATAAATATGCACTTCAATACAATGATAGACAGTCCTTGAAAAATGTTACATGTGTACTATTGATAGTTAAAGTTTTTGTATTAAACAAGTAATTTGGACTATCTGTTTCTTTCAGATATTAACAAACTTCCTGTTGGTGCCTGTACATATATCAGAGCAGTTGCTCTTAAGCCTGGCCATACTAAATTAACAGTAACTTATGAACATGGCCCTCTTCACTTGGAGACATTCATCACCATAGCATCCTATCCTGAGCTCCGCCCCATTGATCCTGAATATATCTCTGTAATAACACTTGGTGCTAGTAAGATTGTTATATTTGAAGGTGGTCCATCATCATGGGTGTTAGATCCATCAAGATATCATAAATCTTGTAAGTTCTATAATAGACTATCTAGTTCTCATAATACACATACTGATATAGTACAGCTAAATGCTCAATACTTTATCTTTGTAGCTGGTTAACTTGTAAAGTTCATTCTAACTCCAATTTATGTATTCTGACTCTGAACTTTATTATCCTACTCTAACAATAGACATATTTTAACTATGAATTATTTTTATAGGATTCCTATATTTATAATTATACAGTAATATGTCATTATGTTAATATTGTCATAATTAAAATGTACTATTAAAATTATTTTAACGTTTAAATTTAATTTAATGAATTTTTTGTTTATATTAATCAATATTTTTTTAGTGGCAGCAGAGCGTCCTCAAGATCTTACTATTACAACAAGTCCATCACCCACACTATCACAACACACATATCGTGTAGTTTGTAGAAAGCTAGGAGAACAACAATTAATATTCACTGTTGGTAATGGTCCTACAACAAAAAATCATATACCAGCTAATGAAACAACAACAATAAGGTATGATCATAACTTACTATTGACAGAATTATGTTTAATAATGTGTGTGGTAATATAAATGGTTGGTAAGTAATCTTCTCAACTTAGGTAGGTATTCAGTAAGTATATATATAAGTATGTCAATGTTTTTAGTGGTAGCAGAACTTCCTCAACATGACATCATTATACAGCATTTAACATAATATATCTTGTGTCATGCATTGTATAACTTAAGGTATATTACATGTATGTTAAATAAATGTGGTATTAGTAAGTATCCTTTCAACTTAGTTAGAAAACACTACATAAACAGTTGGTATATAGTACATGTATAACATTATAGAATTATTGGTAATATGTATTGTTTATTACAGGTTCTCTTGTGCATTACCAACTTCCATGTCGGTTCAACCTGTTATCCGAGAGATGTCTGACTGTCCGCTTTTACGAGGAGGTCACCAAGATACACAGGTTAGTTTACTTTGAATATATTTGTACAACTTCTTTAACTTGATTACTACATGTATTATAATATCTATAATAATATAATCATACATATACATTATTATAATATATATAATAATATAATCATACATATATACATATATATAATAATAATATATATATCTGTACTAAAAGAATATTGTATTTCAATAGTATCCTGTGCTTAATGGAGGTGAACTGTCTTTAGAAATGACTTTATATGACAATGAAAGGAGACAGTTTGATAATTTTTCTACACTGCATTGGACATGGTCATCATCTGATATGAAACTATTACCATTAACTCCACATACAACTAGTCATATTAAACATCAAGGTAGAAGAGGTGAGTTGTATTGATAACAAGTATCTACATGTTTAATTAGTGTTTACAAATGTTTCATATTTAATATGATCATATACAATTATAATATTCATATTAACTTTATTATATTTGTTGCCTATTAGCTACTCTAACATTGACACTCCCCAAGATGTCAGGTTCAGTTATTGTTACAGCATCCTCTGATAGTCACATCCCTCATATGTTACAACTTGAACATGTAGCATTTAAGGTAATATTAATTTATTTCACAACATTATACATGTAATAGTATTAAATTTATATACATAACTTATATACTATTCCTTCTTTCTTTTTAGGATCCATTTTCTCCCAAAGTTAATTATTCTGTAGCTCTTCTCCTAGAGAGTGAACCAGTGTTATCTCCCGATGCACTTCTTGTTTATAATCATCCTAATAACAGGGCCACCCTCTCTATTCTATATGGGTCTTCCTATTTCAGTGTTAATCATGTGATCAAACCACGCCCTCCAGTGGCTGACGTGGAGTATCTCAAAGAAACACATCATATTAATGTAAGAGATGAAGCTACACTAACATACATCTATATGTAAATAGTGTTTTTCTTTAAAATGTGTTTAACTATTGTCTTTTTAGATCCATCCATTGGGTGAAGGTCAGATACGACTATCTATTCAAGACTTGTGTTTATCAGTTCCTGTAATAGCTGGTATAGTCCATGTTGCTACTATACATTCTATACAAGTTAAAGTACCTGATAAAGTCAGTGAATTAAATAACCTCTATATTAAATTTCTACTTTCTATTTTTAACTCCATTTGTGTAACTTGATATTACTAAGTGAGCATTATAATATACATACATCAATCTATTATACATTTACTGTTACCAAATATAATAATAGATATTTATATATTAATTAATTTTCATAAGCTTCCTGTCTGCCATATTTAATTAATAATATATACAATATGTTTATATATTCAAAATATAAAATTATTGTTCCCTCCTCTAGGTACAAGTTGGTAATACAATTATAGCATTTGTTAAATTGATGGATAATCAAGGTATACCATTCCCTACTAATCAACATTGGTTAATGAAACTAATGGCAAATCCTAAAACTGATAACATAGAAGTAAGGTAAGTATATTGACAATTTCTAAGTCAATCACATATAATAATAATATTACTATTGTCTTCATTGTAGAGCTGCACCTGAGTCTTTAGTTTTGACATTTCCTAAAGAGGATATGTCAGTCAGTTCTGTTTTTATTGTTGAAGGTGTTGCTATGGGAACAGCTATTTTGTTTTTTAATGCAACCACAACATCGGGGAAGGTCATTTCAAGTTGGCCAGCTGAGATACAGGTACTGTATGATCTTACAATACTGACATTAATATGTTGTCATTTTAATGTACTCAGGTATTTGATGCTCTCAGACTCAATCCAAAGAATATTACGTTAATTCCAACAGCCACTTATCAGGTTAGCATTTTATAAGAAGTAAATTGATATATACAATTATATACTGTGCATGTATATATATACAAGTACATTGTGTACATGTATAGTACATAATGATATCAACATTATTCTATTTGTATGTTCATGTAAAATGAAAGCTAATTTGCTACTCATGATGTGTTTGTTGTCCTAAAATGTTTTCAAGTTATGAAATTATTGTTGATAAATTAATTCGGTAGTTGTGACTATAGAAACTATTTTATCAAAAATGGTCATATTTCAACTGTATCCAAACCTTATTACTATAATAGTAATATATTTTATTGTATATTACAGATTTATAGTTTTGGTGGTCCTCATCATCAAACTACTATTAGTTATACAATTGATAACAATACAGTAGCTAATGTTGATCAAACTGGTTTGATTACTGCTATTGTTCCTGGATTTTCTATAGTCACAGGTATTGTAATAATTACACAATATATACACTGTATTATGTAATAACTTCTATATACAGGTCAGGCTTGCTCTAGTGAAGGTGATATAATCTATTCTAGTGATACTGTCAATGTTAAAGTTGTACATCTTACTGGTATTAAAATATTTGTACCATCTACTAAACTTGTCACGGGAGAAGAGGTAGGACATACACTATTAATTTAATGTGTACATGTAATCATGTGATCTGATTCTTATATTTATTATATCTTTCCTATTATAGATATCTGTATATGCTGAGGGTGTACAAGATGATGAGACACCATTTACATTTAGTAGTGCAGTCCCTAGACTGATATTTTATTGGACAGTCTCTAATATGGATGTTCTTTCATTGGCTTCTGTTTATGATAAGGTACATAGACTATATACATGTATAGTACTTGTACATTTATATTAGTAATGCAAACTCACCACATGAAAGTTGATAGAAAGAAGTGTAATGGACAAACTTATGAGTTACTGTATAGCGTTTTTTTTTTTTTTCGGGGGAGGGGGGGGGGGTAAAAGTTTCATGGTTTTGTGGTTGAGAAACAAACCACGAAAGTTAATTAGGTGCAATGTGCCACGCCCATTAATGTGTACACGTGGTTACACGCACGTTATCACATTGTTGATCAGCGAGTCTTAGATTCAGTATGGCCTTATTTCGATACTTCAAGAGGGAAAAGAACAACCTACCCGATCCTCATAGCCCTTTAGCACAATCTGTACCATCAACTTCGATAGCAGTTGCCAACTCAGAAGTTTGCTCTGTTATAGAGTCACAGAACAACAAAAAGAGAGGCCAATATGCAAAGTACACTCCTGAACAGAAGTCTATGATCGGAAAGAGAGCTGCTATACACGTGGTGTACGCCATTTACGCGTATAAGGGGTGTGGTTTAGACTAGATCGCCCGACCACAAAAATTTTTACCACAAACCAACCAAATTTTTTTACATCCATGAAAATTTTGCCCCACGAAAAAAACCTGCTATACGGTATGTGCTCTTTATGTCAAAGTTTAAAACCTTTGCATACTTTTCATGCTACATAGTCACTATATAATTTGTACATATGATTCTACTGTGTATTCTCCATTATATTGTACTATATTAGGCTGGTATATCTCTACAAGAGGAAAGAGATTTCACTGCACGTCTCAGAACAAGGAACCCTGGTCAAGGGGTGATAAGACTTACAGCAAAGTGTCCTCCTGGAGTATGTTTCCCAAACGAAGCCACTTTCTATGATGAGGTTCAAGTATTAATATTTGCTCGTTTGAAGCTACTCAATCCTCCTAATGGTCACTTTCTTTTGCCACAAAATGGACATACAAGGATTATTACCAACAGGTACTTCATTATGGTGTACTTAACTACAATTGACCAATCACATCATTTCATTTCCAGTCAATAGTATATTAGAGGCACCTAATGGTGGTTGTAAGAAATGTATTACTTCAATGTTTCCTATAGAATTTCTCATACCTTAAGTGCTCATAATAAATTATTCACACAAAACTTACCTGTATCTAGTGTTCATTTGAAATCTTTCACACTTGTTAAAATAGACAATTAAAGTCTACACAACATAAGTTACATGCTATGAAGTTGTCAATGTATAGGTTCCTTTTGTTTTCCTTAATACTGTGAACATTCATTCAAACACTTTGCTTTTAAACTTCAGAATACCTACAAAGCTTTCAAAAAGCTCCATTACTAAATTCACTATTTCCAAATTCAATATTTGGTAGGTGTACCCTCAATTTATGTGGAAATAAACTAATAATAGTAGGTGTGATATTTTTTTGGGAAACATACATGTAGAAAGACTGCTATTGTACTTAGTTCTTTAACAAAAAATATATTTTAGTTATCTTTTTTAGTTACACAAATCAGTCTTTACAAAACTATTTATGTAAAGATATACATGTACATGTATTGTTAATATTTTTCTTTTCTTTTTTATAGAGATGGAAATTCTCATCTTAATTATCATTTAATTCAGCCCTGTTCAGAAGGGGGACAACCTGTTGTGTCCATTGAAGCTAATGGTGAATTACATACTGCTGGTTTCAATGGACATGCTGCTGTCATGGTAACAGCTCATGAGTTTGAGCTACGATTAAATCAAAGTGTCATAGTTCATATTGAGGTACATGTTTAACATTTAATTATAATATACAAATATATAGCTCAGCTAAATTTATAGTTATAAAATCTTACTAATGTACATTTATCACATAATGGTAAGCGTTTTTAATCAAAAAATTTACTAAAGCTTTGCTCCCATGCCTTCAGTTTGTTAACAGAAAATTCATAAATCACAAAATTAATTATGCCTCATAAAAATTAATTGTTAAAGCATTGTTATTATAGAACAGATTATAATAAGATAACACACCATATATTAATACATGTTTGTACTTGTATTGTAGGTGCGGCCTTTGGACAGTTTGTCATTAATGTCTACCTCATTAGCTAAAGCATCACCTCATTCTAAACAACATGCATTTCCTTTGGGATACTCTTCTCATTTTGCAGCTGTTTTACATGACTCTATTGGACGTCAATTTGATTATGCTGGGATTGAGTTGTCATACAGGTTGAACCGGTTTGATATAGTACATGTAACTCGAGGACATGGAAATGACAGCTATGTTGTGAAAGCAGCTAGACAAGGAAATGCCATATTAAAAGTGAGCAACAAACATTATATCATATGATTACATATTTGTGGAAATCATTGTGCTACTTAGTGGAAGTTAGTTAAAGGCCACAACACATCACATAATGTTGCTTGTAGTTTTCTATTTTGAAATGTAGGTGTTTGTCACCTACCAGATTGATTTCCATACATATATCAAGATACTAGCTTCTTTTCTTCACCTGACTTTCATTTAAACAGCAATTTAGTCTGTGACATGGTAGTCAAAGATTAAATAATAATAAAAGGCTGTCCTAAAATCAATAGTGAGTAGAGGTTTGAAGAGTGGAGAACAGTAATAGTGTGGTGTAGTCATACAATTTAAACATTTAATAGTGTTGCATAAATACATTAAAGCACAAGTGTTCATAGCATATTAGTGAAAACAGGAGTATTTGTATTTTAAAATGTATATGATCAGCTTCCAATAAAATGTCACAAAAGAATATTACCAATATTAGTATTATATGTAATTAAATGTAATTTATAATGCTCTCTTTATATTATTTAGGTATGGGTAACAGACAGTGTTCATATATGTGACTATATTAGAGTCAGAGTAGGATATGCTATTATACCATCACTAGCTACTGTACATTTGGGGGCTAGAATATGTTTTACTACTCATCTCACAGAAGGTAAATGAAATGATAAGTAACTGAATCTGACAAAAGGGATTCTTAATAATCAAAAATTTGAATATAAATGATTGCTATGTTGCCATCTTAAACAGGAAGTTCATGAAAGTTGGGAAGCTAGAAGCCAAATGGTTGGCCTTCTAGCATTCCTAATTGTGTAGACTTCCTTGGGCATCTGGCAACCATTTATATGCAAGCATTTTTTCCAACTTTTTTGCACAATAAAACCTCTTTGTCAGACTTGTTCACATATATACTGTAAATTCAGAATTTTTCATGCTATATAAACTTTCACACTTGTTTATAATAATGAAAATATGACCTGACAAACCCCAATTATAATAAACCATGTTCATGAAAATTTTAAAAATAAATTTATATCTAACAATTTTCCCAATTTACAGTACACATACTGTGCAATTACTAATGCTATCATAAATGTAACATAAGCAATTGTGTCAAGTTCATTTATTCTGTAGAGTACCAGCAAGATTAAATTTGTTTTCAAAAATAACCTGCAAAATTATGTGAAGTGCATTAACAAAATCACTCAAAATCAATGTCAAATTTACTTAAAATAAGTTTTGTTCACTTGGTACACACCACACAGGCTAGTTCCTTCTCCTTGTCATAAGGAGGACAGAGGAGACCATTGCATTGAGCTTGAACGTGACAGAATAAAGCACCATCAGTGTTACCAACATTGCCTGGAATAGATTCAGCATCTTTATCAACACATTCATAGACTGCATTTCGCCTATGGCTATAGCGCTGAGCCATGAGGTAACCTTGATATTCTGTGGTCCATGTTTGAACATGTGATTTTTGCTGGCATCATTAGATATGATACTCTAGTGGAAACATAACATACAACACAGGGGACATTGTGATCTTGAAGTGGAGCAAAAGGACCACTCTTTTAATAAGCATGATATTCAGCTCCATAGATGTAAGACTGCTCTTCAGATATACCAGGTGTATAGGAGAGAAACTCAGGTTCATCAGGTAAACAAATGTAGTTAGCTCCACCTCCATATTGCCAGTGATCACTCCCTGCTGCTTTACCTTTGTAGAATATTTCTGTATCATTAGTTGTAGGAAAGGTGGTTTGTCCCCATCTAGTAAAGCCACACCCCCATTTCTTGGTCCTGAAGGCCCTGGTTCTCTTCTGTCTTCTTTCTTGCCATTGGATCCATCTCTTCCAGGTGGACCACCTGGTCCAGGAGGACCTGGTATGCAATCACGACCGTCACGTCCTTGAAGTATTTGAATATAAGGTGTTTTTGTAGTGACATTTGGTGTAGGAGAGGTACATCTCTTATCACAACTGGTGTCTAAAATGATTATAACATGAAGCAGTTAGAAGTATACCATTACCTTGAACAGCTGCTGTACTACATTGTTGTACAGATAGTAACAGGACAACTAACAGTGATAGTATATGAATTATCATCTTGAAATCTCGTTGATGGTATCCGCCAGAATAGCTTCAGAATTCACCTTTGTAGAGTTTTAAACAATTTGGTCTAATATTAACGTGTCCGTCTGGAAGCTCTTTATATGGTCATCAGTTGTTGACAATTTTGATCAAATTTTAGGGTGTAAACATCAAGAGGCAATTTCCTTATAGTTTGGATATCTTGACTATATAAGACAAGAAGACAAGGATTCAAGGAAAAACACCCTCTGTCTATTGACAGATGACAAAGGAATAGATAAGAAAAATGTCATCCTCTTTCCATTGACAGATTGCAGAGGAGTGGGTAGGAAAAACCACCCTTGTTCCATTGACAGATGACAGAAGAGTACATGTAGATAAGAGAAAACATTTTCTATCCATTGACAGATGATAGATACCTAGATAAGACCTTTCTCTTTATATCCGATAAGTTACATGTAGTTATTGATACAGAGATTAGGTTACTTGAAAGGACAGAATGCTTGAGATATAGACAGAGAAATAAGCTAGTGCACTAGTGCACTATTGTAGCACTCACATTCAAAGTTAATAAGTTGCTATAAGTATCAGCAGTTAAAGAATTTGATTTAATTTCATGCATACCTATATACATATACAAAGTACATGTATATAGGTAACACATGATCCAAACAAAGTACCAATTTACTCCACTAGTACTTATTATTAACATAGTACAACTCTGTAGTTAATTTAGTTGATACTTCTGTATAAGTTAGTTTATTTCATGATGTAAAATGTCATAATAATGATATACTATTATTATAAAAATATGTAATTTTCTCAGAACATCCAGGTAATTGGAATACTGGTGGTGAAGGTGTTTTGGAATTGGATCCTTCTACTGGTGTTGCTAGAGCAGTGAGTTCTGGTAGAGCTGTCATTTATCATAATGTTGATGGTATTGTAGACACACATACAGAAGTAAGTATGACATATGACCATATTAACTACCTAGATCTATGATAATGATAGGGACAATGTCAATAATTTGATATACAAACATTAATTAGACATACTGTATATCCTCGATTAACAGCCCCAGCATTGATTTTACTTATAGTATTCTGGAACAGACATTTAAATGAAGCAAGCATTTATTCAGAATATGTGTTTGTTTTATCTTGGAACTTTGCCATAGTTAACTGAGACATCACTAACACTCACAACTGAATAGTATAAGACATGATGACATGTTAGCAAATCCTTACATCTGTTTCTGGTCACACACAGACCAGGCATTATTCTAGTTAGGCACTTGTTTGCACAATCATGATACTTACTCTTGGCATTTATTCAAAGTATGTGTTTAATTGAGGAAATGTGGTATGTACAATCCACTACTCATGCATGCTATCACATATTTCATGACTTTTTGTACCCCTGTATCTGTTCTCAGTATTTACAGTAGGCACAATATTAGAAACATACCCTTAGACATGATATTCTTCCTTTGACAGATATCAGTGGCCACCATCCAGCGTGTTATTTTCAACTTGTCTTCAATATCATCTTCATTTTCTTTGTCAATCTTTACTAATGCCCCTAGACAAGATGAAGTTGGAACATATCTTATTCCAGTGGAATTTAAAGATGAACAAAACAATACTGATTTTACTTTCCTCACAGCAAGTCCAAACAAAGCTTGTCTAAATGGTCTCAATATTGAGGGTCAGCAAGTCAGTGATGATACTATATACCTTCAACAGGTTGATTATGAATGCATTTTAGATCTCCAAAATGCTGGTAATGTTTTACCTGTATCTAAGTTTGTCATTGCTAAACCTTTTTTTGATTGGACAACTGGACAGAGCTTTTGTGAACTGTTACCTGGTACAGATAGTGATGCTGTAAGTACCCTGACAACTATGAGTCAACTCTCATTAACTCTTAAAGTGAAAGCTAAAGATTTTGGTGGCACATATGAGATGTTTTCACCATCTCTTGAAGTCCCTTTTCTTCCTGCATTCTCTATTGATATATCAAGTGTTTTATTGACTTCACATAAGTCCACAGTCCTGTTTACAGCTTTGGGTCTACCTAAAGTACTTCAAAGTTTACAAGTAAGGGAACATTATTGTAATTTTACATGAAGATAATAGCGATTAACTATAAATAAAAGTATTTGCAAGAGATATAAGCCATCACTGTAATAATTTGCCTTTGAGGTATACTTTATTAATGTATTCTTAATTAATTATTGTCCTTAGAATAAATGACCACCTAGTCATTGTTTAATGTAACATTTTAAGATGACTGGATTAAGATTTGAACTGTATTTTGTAATTTCTTGTCATATATTAACTAGTATACTATAATGGTCTTACTACAAGTATAACCCTAACATTTTATGTATGCATGTAAATAATACTTATCCCTTCCTTTTCATTTCTTATCTATATAGACATCCTGTTCTCATCCTTTTACAGTGATTCGTCAATCACTCTCTACAACTTCAGCTATATATGCAGTGTCTGTTGTTGATACTAAATCTCCACCTTCTCATAACATCTCAAATGTTCATCTGACTCTCACTAGTAGTCTGACATATCAGAAACTAGTTATACCTTTATCTTATACTAAGATCATTGACTCAATTGAACCTGTTACTTGCCCTGTTAGCAATGATTCTAACAAAACATCAGAAGACACAATATATGATATTTCTCAACAACGAAACATTCTCTTTTTAGCAGTTGCTAGTGTCATCACATTATTAGCTACTGTTGTTATATGTATAGCACTAAAACAGACTTCTTCTAAACCACTGACAGGTTTTTCTGCTCACCTCCCTCCCTCTTCTCAGCCTAGTTCTCCAGCCTTTCTCTCTCCACCAGCAACTTCAACTCCTGGAGGACAGAAAACATCAACTCCTCTGTGGAGTCAATCTGGAGCATTTAAACGTACTAGCAATTACAACCAGCACTCACCAAATCGTGCTTCTCCAAAATTTAATATGTTTTCACAATGACCTACTCTTATGTTAATGTGACATGGTGTTAGTATAATTATATATTATGGTGTTTTCATAAATTCATTATCAACTTTAACACTTGTACTAATGAAAGGGAAGAGGGAAAACATATAATGTTCAACAAACTTGCTATAGATGCTAATCATGTCATAGTCACCACTGTAAGTATGATTAAATTTCATAAATTAATATATTATATAAATTTAAAACAGTACCATTGGAGAAATAGTAAAATCGTCTAGGTGAGCATTATTTAGCTGTAAAATTGTTTTTTTGACTTTGATTACTGAAGTTATTATCTACAATAGTTTACATTATCTACATTATTTATACCTCATGAAGAGATTTGTTGTAAGGTTATGAAAAAAATATGACAATGTTCATGTACAAAAGCACCAGTTACATCTCCCAAATCATAGACCTCACTCACACACCCTAACTATGTCATAAATTATGACATTGTTAGGGTGTGTGAGTGAGGTCTATGATTATTTTAAATTATTTTTCACCCAGTTTGTTAGTGAGGAGTGGAATTCATCATGCATACTTCTATATCACACAGTCAAAAATCAAACAGTAAGGGGGCAGAGCCCCCCCACTTTCAAAAGTGGGGGCTCCAGCCCCCCCTGCCCCCCCTAGTTTTTATGACAGTTGTTGACACACAGTCAAATTCAACAATCTGGAGTAATAATTTAGGGACAGAATATACAATTTAGAAATGAAGAGTTATAGGGTAAAACAATAGATTTAGAGGAAATCCACTGTCCAATGCCTTTCTTCAGGTGAAACCCTGGCTGTAGCAAAAAATTGTCATCAAAAGAAAACACTACACCAGGAAAAAGACATTGAAAACAGTCCAAATAAGAAATAGATGACAATAACATCATTACTGCACAATAACATTGAAACTACAGAAAAGAAAAACAGCAATGGATAAATGCAGTCAAAGTCAAAGATGGAGTTTTATCACTAACATTAGACATGGACTCATACTGTACTGTTTTCATGTATAGCTGTAAGTGATATAACATTTATGTCATTTATTTACCAAAGCAAGGAGATAATGTACCAGCTGGTACTACTGTTGACACACATATTGCACATTCTAGTGAATTTGACTTCTTACTTGTTCTCATGATGGAATCAAGGTACATCAGATATGTATAATGTAGGCATATAATCACATATACTAATGCATAATATTATATTGAAGATGACATGTGATAGATATTATAATAAAGTTTGTTACGTCATGGGAAAAATGTTGAAAGTAAAAATACTATTACATATTATATATATACAACTAAAGTATCATTGTTATTATCTTTGCTAGCCTTTTATTGTTGTCAGTCACAGACTAGCTTCATACCAATACAATATACATTAATTCATAGCCAATAAGATTATTAATCCTATCAACAAATTAATGTAATAATTATCTTATTCATAATGTATTACATGTTACAGGATACTAGTAAACCTTGTGATGATTATTGTGTCTTATAGGATGATAACAACTTCGTTGTTGATGATCTTTAAAATTGAGTTACCAACTTTATCATTGTTGTATTCAATTTAATCCTAGTGCAGCATCTATTTAACATTCACATCTGGCTGCTTTTAGAGCAAGGTATAGTCTACAAGACTGGGAGGAAAGGAGAACGTATTTAGTAAAATGTGATTAACACAATTGTATTATTGTGTGTTGTGTTCTTGTTAAACTGCCATGTTTGCAGTCACTACAATGGTGGATATAACTATTGTTTATCATGTTTTTAACAACTTCAAGTCCACTCTAGTTACCTTATTTTACAAATTAAACAGCTAGTACCAACAGTATTCTATTTGTAGTACCCCAGATAACTTGATGATTAATTTTAAAATATTATTTTATTTTCTGTAGATTTATGATTACTCATTCATTTTATTCAATGGCAGTAGTGATACTGCTACTTCTCTCAGCTAATTATTAAGTGAAGAGATTGTTACAGTAATTCCTGACTCAGAGAGCAATAGAAATCAACAAATACTTAAAAACACAATGTACTTTGTATGATGTTCAGAGTCATAGTTGAATTGTTTCATATTTATCACAGCTATTATCTATTAACAGTCTACTATTGTTATGTATTATAATGTACTAATTTAAGATTTGACTTTGTATGAATACAAAATTACTGTTGTATCATTCATTCAAATATTTGAAATATGTATTGATATACAATAATTTGAAATGTAAAAAGTTTCAAAAGACAAATATAATCAAAATATAAAATTATGTCAATACTACAAAATTTTGTTCTTGAAATAACATTTACTTCAATGTTTTCAGTATTAATGTCAGTAGTGATCCTTTTATAGTTTGTTTGTGTGTGCGTAAAGGTACAATCAAAATGCCAGTTTGACATCCTGTATAGAATGTGTTTTCAACACAAGTCACCGTGTGTTCTTTGTTTCTATCAGGAGGCATTTGAAACAATTCTAATCTCTCTCAGTTCTAGGTAGCTAAATGATACTATTGTACTTTAGAAGGTTCCTGCTCACATATGACAATGCAAAGTCTTTCCTCACTAAATATCCAGTGAATTTGAAAAACTAGAAATAGTGCACATTCACACTTGATCATAGGTTTCTGGTCCTCAATGGTAGGTTAGCATTATCAGATACTACAAACACTTCCTCAAGTCCCAATATTTCTTGACTATTCAGTCTTACAAAGTCCTCACCAATTTATCATCAATTTTTTCATATAATAGATAATTGTCCTAGTAATACAGACACCACGGAGAGTGTTGGTCAGCTTGACTCATGTGATAACTTGCTTGGGTAATTACAATATGTGACTCATAAAGGAAAGGAAAGGTTGTATCTTCCATGGCATTCAAACAAAAGTCATAGCTAATTTTAGTTGGAGACGAATTATTTGGAAGCAACAAAGAGAAATAAAGAGAAGATTAAAAATACTAAGGCAGGTTAAAAGGCCTCCCTCACATGAAACCCTAACAGTGTTCTACAATGACATAACTTCATCCAATCTCACAATTAATGTATAGAGAGTCAGCATACACAATCTGACCAATACACATTTCACTCTTAGTCTCCCAAGACAGCATGTCATTGCATGTGTGTTCCAAATACCAGTTAAATTTCACAGACACTCTTTTAGACAAATAATCTTGAATATCTAGAGTTCTACCTAGTAGTCACCTTCTTCTCATTTAGAGGCAAGTTTTTGGAACAACAATGGGCTCTCCTGTTTCTGATACTGTAGCAAATGTGTTGATGGAATAAGTTGAACAGAAAGCTTTATCCACAGACAAGTCAAAACAATATTTTACCACTACAAAATATATGTACAAAACTGATATGATCCTTTGCCAATATAATATAAAAGCATCTTTTTGTTTTGAATCCAAAGTTATGAAAAATAGTTTTGCTATCATATGACAACTACTACTGATATATAGTTGTTACAATCTCTAAGTCTACATAATCCATGCTTTAAAAAGTTTGACTTGTCAGTGTTAGTTGATGCTATACACATAAGAGATTTGTAGTTAACTTTGCAAATCTATGGTTAAGTGTAACTGTTTGGTCATCTTATTCTAAGCACTTAAGAAGTTCTCAGTAGCAGCACAGTAAATAGAAAATACTGTAACTTGGCTCCTACTGGGGCAAGGGTCCTCCACTTAATTTTTTTTCTTTAAATGATGTAGTCTAATTGTTGACTTCCTGTTACCTCACTCAATAGACTACTATGTGTGCAATTTATTAACAATATTATACATATTGCTCCTTGACATTGTCCTTAACATAATACTTTACTTATACTAAGTTTTAACAAAAATAAAAGTAGTTAGTTCAGTCTTTCAAAGATTGATTACAAGATGGACATCATGTATATCAAGCAAAAAAAAAAATCTATAGAAAATGAAAAGAAATTAATTAAGTCATTTATTTGATGACTACAATTTACATACATAATAATTTTATATATCAAGAACATGCATTTACAAGAGTTCATAGATATAGTCAATCAGCAATATTTTTTAAAATTGACTGAAACAGTCAACTATCTATAATTAATTATTACTCACAATATTTAAGCAAGAATTGACACTATAACTGAAATGCATAGCAACTACTAACATTCATGTTCATTAGCAAATTATAAATTACAAATAAAATAAAATAAAACATCATAATTTTATGTCATCAGCTTTTAAGTGAATCTATAATTATTTGATTAATTTTTATCATGTTTTATATAGAATACTACATTTTTCACTATTTGTGTAAGGACTACTTCCTTCAGGACATCGCTTACATGCATCTTTCAACACCTTACTAATGAAACAGATTAAAATGATTCACTAGATAACTTTAAAGACTTACGCATATAGTCTCGCGTAACCAGCCCCTCCCTCTATCGGGAAGGGGTCTGGTCAACTGCAAGAAATCCGGTAGTCGATAAATGGTGTTAATAGGTAGGAGTGCAAACACCCACTTTAAATTGCTGACTCAACTGAAGCACAGTGCCAGATACGTCAAGCAGTTCTTGCCACAATGGCTTTTGGTATTGGTATTGACTGCCCAGACATTGAGAGAGTAATTCATTGGTGACTGCCCTCCACTTTGGAACAATATGTTCAAGAATCTGGAAGAGGTGGCAGAAATAGAAATGAAGCCAAAGCTCTAATTATTTTGTATGGGGGCTAGAATAGATTTGTGGATGAAGATGTAAAAGCTTATTGTTTAAATGGAAATATATGTAGGCACACATTACTGTATGAGGACTTATTATTTGCTTCCATTAATTCCTCTAATAATATAACTGGTTGTCATTGCTGTGATGTTTGTGAACGGTCATGTAATTGTATCATGTGTATGTGTAAGACACAAGTTTTTGTACTATCCAATTAAATGAAACTCAAACAATTAAACAAAAGTAATAACATTAAGAGCAGTAAATAAACAATCCTATTATTTCTGTTAACTTTGCCTGCTTTTGAACCATAAATTCTTTCTTTTCACTTTACTTGTTCCTTGACTGACATCACTTTTACACAAGAGACACTGTTCAAACACTGTACTAGTCATAATTGGAATAGAGCACAAATCTAATCAACTGCTATTGAAAGGGAATGATAAGGACAGAAATGAGACTACAAAGAAGCCTGCCAGACATACTGCTTTATACCGATAAACTTCATGGCGCTTTGCATAGGGCAGAATAAAGGAGCCTCATTTACACTGAAAGACATTGCTCGGCTTCTGTTCTGTTGAGTCAGCAATTTTAAAGTGGGTGTTTGCCCTCCTACCTGTTAACACCACTTATCGACTACCCGATTTCTGGTAGTTTTCTGCACAGTTGACGAGCCCTTCCCGATAGAGGGAGGGGCTGGCTACGCGAGACTATTACGCATATCTATCAAACATGTCAGGTATCATTAAAAATCCACGAATTTTTTGCCCTGTTTATGGCTACCAACAATCTAACCCTCTGCTGCCTTTAATAGTACCTCCCTGGTAGATTCTTTAGAACATTTATTCAACCAAAAGCTGATCATATTAGCTAGATTGTTGCTATAATTTAAGCCATCTAGATGAGCTGATCTGACTGCAAGAGTAGTACCAATCATGTACCATTAGTTTTAATAGGCATCAATACTTCTACAATCTCTTTCACTGCAGAAACTTTGGAAATAATCTGGCTGATGTTTGTTGCCGAAAAAAATTATAATAGTGAACATATAAGCTGTAATTTGCTATAATCTTCAATAATCTTGCATAGCTTTAAATATCAGAAATACATCTGAAAATATATTAACATTTTCTTTTAAAATGATATAATGTAGGAAACTAATAATCCAAACACAAACAAAGTAGTAATGATAATAATATACGTAACTAGCAATACATGGATACATAAAATACTAGATTATAATATTGATGAGTGCAGCTTTGATATCACTTAGTTTCTAATTGTCAAATAGTCCAAAAGAAAATACCGTAAACGTCAAAAATTTCGAGGTAGTTATATTTTCGCGGTTGAGTGACATTGCGAAAATTAGACTCGCGAACAAACTAAAAATTTATCCATCGCGTTACTGCACGAGGATACCGAATATCTAAATATTCGCGAAGTCAAATTTTCGCGGTTGACACAAAACGCGAAATTATGAGTTCGGGAAAAATTTACGCGCGAAAGTTTGAGCGGCGAAAATTTTGACATTTACAGTAAACTTTAGAGTTGGTATTGTATATATACAAGCTTCTAACTTATTCATTAAACAATGGATACATGGGAGTGGTTTTAGATCTAAAGAAGACTATAATCACAAATACATCTGTCCATCTATTAACCACATTAATTATAATAGGTGTTAGTTATCTCCTCAGTATAAATGGTCATGAGCAGCCACAGAGTTGAACATTATCTCCAGAACTCAGTGCATGCATGCCCTTGTTTCTCTTGCATAGATTTGTTTATTCTACCATCTCACACACTTCTAATTTTAAATTTATGTCTTTGACAAATCTATCAAGTCTGTCATGCACATCATTATTATAGGTTATATGTCTGTAATATATTTCCTATATCATTACATAGAATAGGATACACTCTCATTGTTTTGATACATGTAATTTCAAAGAATAGTTTTTGACTCAGAACAAATCAAAAAGTAAACAAAATCAATGTGCAAAACTAAGTCAACATTCTAGTTTATTACTATGTATATAATATAGGCTATAACAGCAACAAAAGTGGTTCCCAACAGCACCATAGACCAGCTAATCCTTTCCTAGTGAGAAAAAAAAAAGAAAACAAAATTCATCCAGAGAACACTCAAAACACCCTAAATATAATTTAACAAGATTTCAAAATAAAATATGATAGCATTGATTAAATCAAAAAAGGAAACGTTTAACGCAAGATACATAATTTTCTTATTATAGTTACACTATTTCTCTCATCCAACATTATAGCTATATAGTTATACCTTCCATCTCAATTGGTTTTTGTTGAACCAGAGAAGGAGGATTAAAAGTGGTAGTTGCTTGACCTATAGAGTGACACAGGAACAATAGATAAATGAATTTTTTTAACTTTACCAGGTTGATGAGAAGAGAGATATTCATTCCTGATATCAGGCCTTGCTAAGAATTTATATATCTCTTCAGCTACTTTATTGTGTTCTACAGGTGGCTTCTTCAAAACAGTGATGATCATTCTCCAAGACACTTCACATGTTCCCTTATCTATCCATGCCTGAAGGACTTCTGAGAGTTTTTTGGTATTATCATATGCCACATTATATTCAGCAGACTTTATATCACCATAACGCACTTCAAGTTGTTCACCAATAGTATTCCACATGTATTTAATTTCGTAAAGTAGCGTCATTAGGTGTTTTTTCTTGGGCTCTTTACCTAGTAATTAGAAAATGTGAAAGTTAATTCAATTAAGTTAATGACAACTTATCCATTAACTTTCACATTTCATAACTCACATAATAATTCATCAGAAATTCCCAATAGATGATATGATGATGGCATATGAATAAAAGGAGAACTAGTAGTGGACATAGACATGCTGGCAGAAGGAATAGTGTTGGAAGAAGTGCTGGCAGAGCGAGCTATATTAACAAAAGGAGCATACATTTCTATTCATTACTTCAATATTTTGGAAAAGTGCAGGTGATATTTTATATGACATATTATGAGTGTATTGTATTTTTAACATCACTCACTTGTCATTTCCAGTTGTTGTTCCAATTCACAACTAGGAATTACCAAACTCATGGGCTCACTTATTCCATTAAAGGTAAGCTTTAGGTCAGTGAGTCCTTTCTTGTCTTTGAGAGAAACTTTAAAATTTAAGCAAGGTAGGGCAGTGTCTGGTTGACATTGATCAATGACCCTCCTAGAAATCTTAAACAATACAAAATTTAAAAGTTAACAATATAAACTACAACTTTACTTGAAATGGAGCGGTTATTGGCAAAATGTCATAATTTTCATTACTGGTTGTAACCACAATTATGTCAGGATCAAAAAAAGGAACAAGGTCTCTCCTTTTCCAGTTTACAAAACATTTCTCTGTTTTCACTCTCTAATATAGATAAAGAACATGTATACAGTGGTAATATAGAGTTGTAGTTCTTTTTTATGGATGCATACCTCAAGAAAAGGTCCAAGATTTTTTGTGAACACTGCTTGTATTTCCCAACAAAACTTCTTCACCTCTTTGAAAAAAACTGTCATGACATAACTGCGTCGAAATAGAAACCTGGTTATTTTTTTGATGACAATAGCAATGAGACAAAAATGAGGGATTTCTATGACACCAAAATTGTCATAAGGTCTGAAAACTTTGTCATATTCAGTTGGTAACAGCTCAAACTTGTAAGGTGGTGGTCCATTAGCTATGATAAATACTAGCTGTTGACTTTCCTCTTGTGACCTGAGCATAACATTATGTTGGAGATGAAGCTTGATAGGTTTGGAGAATGTTCCTTTTGTATTTATATTGTAGAAACAGCTAATGAGCTCAACATCAGGAGGGAGGATGATCTCTGACTCCTCTAGTGAAACTACATTGACCTCAATTTTGACTTCTTGCCCTTCTTGCACTGATGATGGTGGAATAATGAACTTGACACCATATTCTGATTTCTCAAAAACTTGCTCTTCGTTGAGGTATTCAATATTCCATTTAGAGACATCTTTCAAAAGTAAATAATAACAAATCAAACAAATAGGAGTACTACATTTTCTATAATACTAAACAATTTTAATATCATACTAAAAAGGCACTCAGAGGTGTTGATACTATTATATACAGGTAATTCAAGAACTCATTTTACCATAAAACCATTATGAAAACTAAACATATTATTGTGCTAGTACAGCTAGAGGGAAAGAATGAAGAATAATTTGGCTGTTTAATTAGTTCCCACTTTTCCACCTTAACAACATTTTATATAATTTATTGCAATTCTTGTAAAAAGACTTGATAAAGTCAAGTAGGTACTTAAGTAGGTCTAATTTTAAACTGTTAGCAGTTATTTAAGACATTATAAAATGTGGCAGACACCCCCAATCCTACATATTAAGCACTACCATGCTTAATAATATGATTGTAAGTATATGACTCAGTTGTGTAATGTATAAGTTTAACTTACTTTGGTAATCCAGTTGAGCTATTGCTTGATCACTAGCATGAACACCTGAATTACTTTGTTGGTCACCATTTTGAGTTGAAGTACTTTCTCTGTCTTTTGACTTATTGTCTTCTACAGTGATGTAACAAAAATACTTTATATTTGCTGGAGATAGCTAACACAATTTAATTATAGTTTCATGTCATCAGCCTTTAGTGAATTTATAGTTAAAATGACTAAGTTCTTTATCATTTAGTAAAGGGATTATGTAGAATCCTACCTCTTTCACTATGTGAGTGAGGATCACTTCTTTCAGGTATCTTTAAAAATTCACGAATCCTATGCCCTGTTTGTTGGCTGTCAACAATCTTGCTCTCCACTGCTTTTAACAGTACGTCCCAGGTAGCTTCTTTAGCACGTGTGTCTAGCCATTTGCCTATCATATTAGCAAGATTTACTTCTACTGAACTTTTGCTATCTTGTAGGCTGTCTAGATCTGCTGAGCTGACTTCAAGAGCAACACCTATCATGTACCATTTGTTTTTAATAGGCATCAATACTTCTACAGCATCTTTCCTTGTAGGAACTTTGTGAATAATCTGGTTAGTATCTGTAGTAGAAAAAAAATTATAAGGATTAATATATATATATATATATATATATATATATATATATATATGTATGTATGTATGTATGTATCAGAAACACATCTGTAAATGTATTAATGTTTTCTTTGAAAATGATATAGTGTAGGAAAAGTTTATATACTAATAATCCAAACACAAACAAAGTAGCAATAATAGTAATAATAGCAATATACATAACTAGGAATACATGAATACAAGATTATATTATTATATTATTGATAAGTGCAGCTTTGATATCACTTAGTTTTTAACTGTCACATACAAAGGGAAAGTAATTTTTAGAGTTGGTATTGTACATATATAAAGCTTTTATTTATTTTTTGATCTCATTTACTTTGATGTTGCTTCAAACATCTTACAAATGATCTTGTGTTCATTATAATGCTTTCAATTCTTTGTATTGTGCCATTTTGTAGAAATGATGCTATTTCCGTTGCCACTAGTTTCATTGTAATTTTGCTTTTATTGGATTGATATTAATTAGAACAATTCGTAGATGACATCAATTTAAAAAAAAAAACTTTCATGCGTAATAAATCCTGAAATAGCTAAATCAACTGATAATGTACATTAAGTACATATGTCTCTTATTAATAGAAGACAAACTGATGTAAAGCTAAACATTTCCAAAAATGCATTTACTTTTTTATGAATGCTGTTAGTGTGCTTTAGAAAAAAACAAACACCAAAGTAAAAATGAGGCCAAATAGTTTCTAATGGATTTACAAGTTTATTAACTTCCTACATTACTCTCAGACAACATGACAACAACAAAATTAATCTGAAGTCTTACTAAAAGATATGTATTATATAAATGGAATACACACTTTGTCTATTGAACTTTAATTTACATTTATTAAAAATTTTGGAGACAAAGAGTTGCATAAAGTAAGTTATCTTCCTATGAAATTGGTGTGTGAAACTGGCTAATGAATTACCTATTTTAAGTGTGACATCTAACATTTAAACACAAGCACACAAAATTAAACTAGCTGTGACACAATAGCATAGCAATTCAAAGTGTTAATAAAGAGAACAGACTTGATAAAGTGTCATCACAGCACTGTATCCAGACATAGAGCTGAATTCAGTAGATATTGGCCACTTTGAATTTCTGTGGTATCAACCCCACTAATATGTTATAGGCCAACCTTCATCATAATATTTGCTCATATGGTATGTTTTGTAACATAGACAACCCTTGAGCCTGTGCTCTGTCAGGCTTGTTTTATATCACAGCTGAGCTATAATATTTAATAGCCACTAACACTATACACTAACCTTTAATGAGAAGTTGCTCAGATATAGTTTCTATGTTTTCTTCTTTTAATGGAGGATATGCAAGATCCTATGACAAAATGAAGTATGAATATGATGTAAATATTATCCTGTACAGAATGTGGTATAAGTACAATACACAACAAATTGATAATAGATTATTCAAACTAACTTATACTTACCAAAGGATTACGTCCAGCAAACACACTAAGCTGACTGCAAAGTTCCTTTACTGATGTGTGACTTAATGATAAGAGTGATGGTGAGAAATAAGAACATCTATTCACTATGTGTTGAAGGTGGTCCTCTTGAAGTGACAATTTAGCACTGAAAAGTGCTTTTGTGACTGAAGGAGCAATGCAAAGAAAAGGGTCATTCACTCCCACAATCTCTCCAATGCCCACCCACTTGGTGTCGCTGTCATCTCTAACTTTACCTTTTGTAAGCACTGATCGAGCAACATCTTTTATATTGTAAAGTGTGCGTTTATCCATGAGAAGACTACGAGCTTTTCCTACATCACTAGGAACAATGAGGTACTCCTCACATTCGAATGAGTGTGTCTGACTCTTCAATGTTAATATGGTCTGGACAACATCATTGAAGACTTTGCGGCTTTTTTCACCATCATTTACTGATGTAGCTACAGTAACGCAACGATATTGTTCTGTTACTTCAACAATAAATTTGACTTCATCATCATCATTCACCCAATAAATGCCATTCATCCATACATCACAACGACGAGCTAATTTTAGGATTTGTGGATCATCAGCAAATTTTCCAGCTCTATTATGGCGTGGAAGACAAAAATTGTAGGAAAGGATGAAAAGGAGAAGATGAAGAAATCGTGTTGAGAGGAATTGGTTATGATCAGGACACCAGAGGCACCATCCTGACCCATTTTCTATTTTAATATCTGAAGGGGGCTCAGCTTTAATGAGGGATGGAAAAAATAAGAGCTCCTCTGATGGCAGAGGAATTGAAGCTGATATATTGGTTTTGAACTTTTGTAGTGTATTAGATTCTAAAACATGACAGAACTGAAGACTCCTAAGGAACCCAATTAACATATCAATATTGTGCTTTGGAAATAACCTTTCCAAAATAGACTTAGGCACAATGCCAGTATTACTAGCAATATTTTGATGGGCACGTTCAATTTCCTTAGGAGCAAATAGAACACCATTGACTTCAGTGAGAAGAGCAGCTCTATCAATAACTACCCAACTTTGAGCATCATCCTCATTTTTAAGAAATAAGATGAGACCCTTATCACTTAAAGTGGTTAGAAACTCCAATAAGACAGAGACTTCTGAAGGAAGTGAAGGGTCACCATGCTTTTGTAACACATCACATAGCTTCATCAGGCTAATGGCTATAATATTCTCTTTCTCACGAAGCAATTGCAAGAAAGAGAATTGAACATGGCAGTAGAAACTAATTTTATCAGATCGATGAAGTACAGCTTTGCAGCTATAAGAGAGCATAGTGACAAACTTGTTGACATTTTTTCCTCCAGGACGATGACATTCCATAGGTAGGAATCCAACATATTCTTGTGAATGATCAGCTTTTTCAGCAACTTCAGCAACTAATTTAGAAATTTTGTCATAACCATTAGTCAGTTCATCAAGTCGACTTCCAATGACAAGTATTTGAGATGGCCTTAAGCTTGATAATTGAAGACTGACATTCTTTATAAAATTAAACCAGTAGTATAAATCCCTTTCAATGATGTCAAGGTTGTCAGTCATCTTCGAAAGTATAGCAAAAACAGCAGGTGTGTTTAGCATAAGATTTTCTAGAATTGCTGCATGACTGCTATAATACTCCTTATGACCTGCAAGATCATAAAGGACAATATTTCCCACCTCATGACTTGAAATGGTATGTGCATTAATTCCAGTAGTAAGTAGTTCTACTGGAATAGGATCAGATGTGTCAAACTTGTAGTTAGGTGGTTTCGTAGCTCGTTCCATAATGACTGCTGCAAGTGAACTCTTACCAGCACCGATGTTACCACAAAAAAAGACTTTGCTGTAGGATTCCACAGGAAAATCTTTTCGACATTGCTCAAATGGCTCAAACATTTTTAAAATACTGAAGCGATTGACATTGTCACGATAAGCAAGTTCCATGGCTGTTTGATTACGTTTGTTCCTAGCCATTGGGTTGACCTTTCCTGAAGATAAAAGAGGCTTCACAACATCACCATAGCAACCTCGGCAAGCAGCGTGAAGAGGCGTATTACCATCCTAAATTGTAATAATTGACATTTCTTTTATTATAGATTAGAATGTGTGATTCATTGTTAGAATTACTTTAGTTATACTTCCATTTCAAAGTTTACCTTATTTACAGTTATAGTATTTTGTACATTTTAGCAAGATAGTTATTATGTGGCAAGCAAACAATAAGCAATTTGTACTAATTAACGGATTGGTGGAATATTTATGGCATATGGCTACTAATTGTCATGTATTATATGGAGATGCAAAACTACTCCAATAGTTTCCATACATCTTTATTTGTTATACCAATCATTTTGCATGTAATAGGCCCCCAATGACAGGATAAAACAACTAAGCTAGTAATGATAAGACTACTCTATTAAGCTACACCCTCCTCTTTAATAATATGCAAAAAAAAGGAAGGTCACAATTGAGTATATTTCAGTTGACCAATCATATTCCACTACCAAGATTATATGCATAGATAGTAGGAAGTAACACTATTATGGACATCATCTTTTGGCTCACTAATATCTTGCAAGTACAAAGTGTTATAAGTTGTTTGATGCTTCTAAGGTGAAACTAAAATATGTACATCTGATCTATAAAGTCTCTTAATCTATTAAGGTAGATAACATGTATTAAATGTTAAAGTTGTTGTGTATGTATGGTTTCTTTGTTTACACTTATTGTAATTAGTTGAAGTTCTAAAGTGACCTTTGCTAAATTCTTCTTCGTCATAAGCAAACAGAAGGGTCTAGCTTAATAGACTATAAAACCAGCAAATCGTTAATCATTGTAAATGAAGTAATTCAATTTATAAAGCAGTAGGAAACTAAGGTAAACATCAATAATATGAACATTGAATTATAAGATGTAGTGGCTAAGATCACTTAAATGATATCAAGGCTTATTAAAAGTGAAGGACAGCATGGTTTTATAATATATATGTATTCGAAAAGAAAAGTTTTTTATAGCACTATTGGTATGTGGCCCTGATTTTCTCTTGTCTTTATAAACATAGTACAATGTTGCTCAGTTGTTATATCAAATAATTATGTGATTACTTTCTATGATATATATTTTTAGTAGGCTGATAAAAATGTTTTAGGGCATTATATATGTGATATATCAATTTTGTTTAGTGAATAAACAATTTAAAATGTCACAACTTACACAATCAGCAATGTCAGGGTTAGCATTGGCTTTAAGAAGAAGCTGAACACATTTATTATTGCCTTTCTGAGATGCAACGTACAAAGCGGTTCGGCCATTCTATGTATATGTAAGAGGACAAATAACAAAATTATGAATGCTAATATAAATGACACAAAAGTGATCGAATAAAACACAGAATGTTTCCTTTCAACAATACATAATTATTAAGAAAAAGTTTTAGGACATTGTATATGCTATATAACGTTCATTTTCTTTTTTAGTGAATAAACCATAAAATGTATGTCACAACTTACACAATCAGCAATGTCAGGGTTAGCATTGGCTTTAAGAAGAAGTTGAATGCATTCATTATTGCCTTTCTGAGATGCAATGTACAAAGCAGTTTGACCATTCTATGTATATGTAAAAGGAGAAATAACACACACAACAAATACAGGTTAGTATAAATGATATAAATGTGTTTGAATAAAATGCAGTTAGTTTCATTTCCATTCATGAGCAAAAATTTCTTTAGCATAGAGTTAAACTAACCTTAGACCTCTTGTTAACAATTTATTAGAAAAAACACTGATGTTAGGTCAATATTTAGTATAATGACATGAAGTCATAACCACTTTCTGGTAAATATTCATGAATCTGTTATCAAGCACTCATGACTGTTATGAGGCATATACTCTCATTAAAATTTCATAGGGAAACAGACTGCCAGTTGGGTCTGTTAGCCATTGGGTTTGTTTTACATCACAGTACCTGTATCTACAATATAACCCTCATTGTTGTATATATATACTAAACAATATTAATTACAAGTCAGCATACACTATTTCCAATGTTAACAATAGCTCCACTTGACAGAGCATCCTTAATACCTTCCAATTGTCCTTCTCTTGAAGATACCAAAAGTAAAGTGTTAAATGTTAAAGTTGTAGTGTATGTGTGGTTTCTTTGTTTACACTTATTGTAATTAGTTGAAGTTCTAAAGTGACCTTTGCTAAATTCTTCTTCGTCATAAGCAAACAGAAGGGTCTAGCTTAATAGACTATAAAACCAGCAAATCGTTAATCATTGTAAATGAAGTAATTCAATTTATAAAGCAGTAGGAAACTAAGGTAAACATCAATAATATGAACATTGAATTATAAGATGTAGTGGCTAAGATCACTTAAATGATATCAAGGCTTATTAAAAGTGAAGGACAGCATGGTTTTATAATATATATGTATTCGAAAAGAAAAGTTTTTTATAGCACTATTGGTATGTGGCCCTGATTTTCTCTTGTCTTTATAAACATAGTACAATGTTGCTCAGTTGTTATATCAAATAATTATATGATTACTTTCTATGATATATATATTTTAGTAGGCTGATAAAAATGTTTTAAGACATTATATATGTGATATATCAATTTTGTTTAGTGAATAAACAATTTAAAATGTCACAACTTACACAATCAGCAATGTCAGGGTTAGCATTGGCTTTAAGAAGAAGCTGAAGATATTTATTATTACCTTTCTGAGATGCAATGTACAAAGCAGTTTGACCATACTGTGTATATGTAAAAGGAGAAATAACACACACAACAAATACAGGTTAGTATAAATGATATAAATGTGTTTGAATAAAATGCAGTTAGTTTCATTTCCAGTCATGAGCAAAAATTTCTTTAGCATAGAGTTAAACTAACATTAGACCTCTTGTTAACAGGAAAAACACTGATGTTAGGTCAATATTTAGTATAATGACATGAAGTCATAACCACTTTCTGATAAATATTCATGAATCTGTTATCAAGCACTCATGATTGTTATGAGGCATATACTCTCATTAAAATTTCATAGGGAAATAAACTGCCAGTTGGGTCTGTTAGCCATTGGGTTTGTTTTACATCACAGTACCTGTATCTACAATATAACCCTCATTGTTGTGTACATATACTAAACAATATTAATTACAAGTCAGCATACACTATTTCCAATGTTAACATAAGCTCCTTTGGACAAAGCATCCTTAATACCTTCCAATTGTCCTTTTCTTGGAGATTTCAAAAGTAAAGTGTCCTAAATATAAAAAAGATAAAATTTCTTACTGTTCACACTAAAACATAATACTCTTCTGAATTGTAAAATGTATATACATTTGTATAGAACACTTATACTTAGTGTATGTATGTACTTCAAAATGTGCAAATACCTTGTTACACTATTAAATATTATTCCACCAAATTGTTCTTCTATTACCCAAACAACATTAACTAATAATTACTGTACTTATATGATTCACATAAATATATATATATATATATATATATATATATATTTATACATATTTGTATATTGCAAATGCTATAATTACATAAAATGCATATCATAATAAGCATTACAAATAGAAAGCAAGTTAAAGAGATTCACTGCATATATACATATGCATATAAACTAACAACATTATGACTTACAGTTTTTACAGCTTCTAAATTGTTGGCATTAGCATTAACCAACATCTTTATAATGACATCATTTTTAGTCCAATATGCTGCATGAAGTGCTGTACGACCATACTACATGATATAATAATATAAAAAGATATGATATGAGTCAAAGTAAAAATAGATATAAAGATTAAACCCTAAGTATTGGATATCTCGCTGTCAAATGTTTAATAAACTACACCATTAGTTCAAAATATTCTCTCCTATGCAAATGCGAACCACGTGCTCATGGACATATCATATGACACTGGTCAAGAATAACAAGTCAAGACTATCTGTTGATAATAGCTAGCAAATATTGTATGATGGAAATATTTTAAGAGAAACATTTTCATGAATAGCACAATTTCAGACATTTCACAGTAAAAGTCTAACTTATACATAAGCACTTCTTCCACTATTGGTAAAAGATGATGGAACATGGTTCCTTTGCAGTTGAAGCCAAAGTTAAGATATATATACTTATCCTCTTTTTGTAAAGCCTGACCTAGAGCTAGCTTCTGCTATTCCAGAAGATAGCATAACAGTCAAAAGAGTAGCTATCCATTAAATACTGTCTTTTTCAGAAGTAAGAATAACTACAAACCCCTGGCTATAAAGATACTTTGCACAAGGTTTCATCATAGATTGTATTGATTTGTAGTTTTTTACATATTCAAATAATGGTATGGCTTACTTAAAAAAGTCAACATACTAGACATTTGAGAGCTATTCTTTAAGAAAAAGGTCTTTTTTAAGAGAAACTGCCATACAGTCTTCTGCTATATAAAAAACATCTGAATACTTATGTTCTTCTGAATTTATAGACAGATATTTATGACTTCTTAAGTACTTATTGATTTTTAATTCTAGTGGAGGTAAACTTTATCAAGGGTTATCACCTTCAACCAAATCCTTGATCAACCTTGTTTCACAAAGCCGCCAGTCAGAGAAAACACCTTATTTAAAAAGACTTGCTAAATGTGGATTGAAAGGTTATAATAAGAGACCTCTGAAATCACCTCCTGCAAAAAGATGTATGGTTATAAAAACTCAGTAAGTCCAAAAATAACACTGTAAAAAATGATGTACACTTTTAAGATGTACACTTCATAAACAATGATAAATTTTAGGGAAATTGTCACTAACAATGTTATCAGCAACAAAATAGGAATGAAACTTCATTGTAGCTAAGATTAATCAATCTCTGTAGTAGAATATTCAATGATATCTTTAGCAACAAGTTAGGAACTACACATACACCTAGGCCTGAAAGTATTAACAATTCTCACTAAAGAGGAAACTTCATTTATGTTAAGTACTGAAAAAAAATCTCTAACTTCTATTTAAGAGAATTTCTCTCATACTTCTATAACACAACAGAGATGAGTACTACATCAAGCTGACAAAGGCCTATGGAAAATCCTGGTGTTGATAGAGATACTTAACAGTTAATAACATCATAAGTTGTGTCTGTCAGTTTTAACTGTATCAGAGTAACTGACAAGAATAAACACAAATTAAATAGTAGTTAAAGACACATATAACAGCTACAAGTAAGAGATGCATCTTTAAGAGACTGCAAGTAAAAGACATATCTGTCAATGATACATATTACATGTTATGATTTTTACTCTTCAAAACAAAAACACTGTTTCCAAATAATTGTTCTTACAATGTAGTTGGTTAATTAGACACATCAGTACTACCAGAAAAGTACACAATGAGAGTGTTAAAGAACTCTTGGGTAAGTGTAATTCAGTTACATACTAAATGCAGCAGGTTTTTGTGAGCTTCTTCAATTGTTATTACCAGGCTATTAGGGGAGTGGGAGTATTCCTAACTTTGTCATGTCATGTTTCAAAGGAGTCTAATGACACATAGAATGTCATTAATGGCATAGCATTAAAATAAAGTTGTCTTTGGATAGGAAGTGCTATTTGAAGTGATTTTATTTTTGCATTTTATTTTTTATGGTATTACCCTCCACATGCGTACATATATATGTGCAGGCAAGATACAATTGGAGGTAAATACTTACTTCACAGTAAAATTATTGATTAGAGGATACCACATATATAAAGACGATCAGTTGGAAAGCAGTTGTTCCATGAAATTTAAGAAAACAATAGAATGACCTTATGATGGAACATTTGTTGGTCATGTATCTCAAAAGATACTATCAATCTACACCTTGTCTTTGTGCTAATGTAAGTCTTCAATATGTTATGAAGAATGAAGATATTCTTTCAACTGACCACAAGCAAGTCTGGACATTCCTGGAAAATTGTAATTAACTGATTATCTTACAAAAATTAACAAGAAGAGATAAGGGAATTGGAGGCAAGAGAGAGGGCACAAGAAATCACCAAGAATTGGGACAGATGACTCTTATATTGCATGAACTTAGTCAATGAAAAAGTAGATCAATGAGAAACATTGCTATGACCAAATTCGAAGCAATAGAGCAGTTATTGCTAGATGTTAATACAGCACATGTTGATGATGTTGGAAATCCTACTCAGTTTCAGGGGTGTGCAACTAGCGCTATGGCGCTTGTTGTAGCTCCACTACCGCTAGCGTAGCGCCGAGATTGTGAATTAGCGCGCCACAAGGGCAAAGCGCAATGCTATTGTACTCTCTTGCGCATGCGTATCGTAATTCTAATTAAAGTGCAAGAATGTCGGACTCTTCAAGTGACTACTTATGTCGTAGCTCTAGCAGGGGCTTAGACACCATAAAAAATTTGGGGGGGGGGGGCTCAAATGTAACATGATATTTTTTACTACCATGCCGAAAAAATTACAATGAATTAAATATGTTAGATGTGAATAACTTGAATCAATAACTGTATAACAATCAGTAAACATTTTTAAAATTGTCCAAAATGCTTCATCCTTTCATCATTTCTCTTTGCAAACTCCTTGGCTATTGAAAGTAAATTGTGATTATCGGTGTAGTCCTTGTGTATATGCAAAAGTAAACAATTGTTTAAGCGGCTTTGTGTCACTGAAGAATGCAAGTAAGTGTACAGTCATTTAAGAGTGGAAAATGACCTCTCAGATGTGGATGAAGAGATAAGTACTGTTAAGAATTTACACTGTCAGGTGCAAAACTCTTAAATTTTTTTGACACTTCATTTTTTGATAATAGTTTTTTGAAATTCCTGAATTATTAAAATTAGGGGGCTATGTCCCCCCCCCCCAGTTTTAAATTAAAGGGGGGCTCAAGCCCCCCTTTGCCCCCCCTTTGTCTAAGCCAGTGTCTAGTAACCACCAGTCATCACTGGTGAGCTATGGATTCTCCACGACTGAAGTTATAGTTATAAAAACTCAGTAAGTCCAAAAATAACACTGTAAAAAATGATGTACACTTTTAAGATGTACACTTCATAAACATTGATAAATTTTAGGGAAATTGTCACTAACAATGTTATCAGCAACAAAATAGGAATGGAACTTATTGTGTTTTGGTATTGGTAATGAACAGGGAACAAACTGGTCTTGTTGTACCAGGATCAGATGTTGACAAAAAGGCTCTGAACATGTTAAAATGTCTGGTTTGGATGACAAGAAATGAATGAATGTGGTGATATGTGGCTCCTTCACAGGTAATTATCTTCTGTTCCAATTCATTTTTTCATGTACAACAAAGTATGCTTACTAAAATATGATGGAAGTCTATTTGTTTGACATGTCACGATCATTTATACTAAAAGTCTTAGTTCCAACGAGAAAAAACAGTGCCTATAGTATCACATATGTACATCAAAGATAATCATCCTGCACTTGTAATAATTGATATCTTCAATGGACCAACCATTGATGTAAGTTATGAAATGCTAGAAATAATTATGTCTTTGTAGTTTAAATTCTAACAAATTGTACAGATAGTTACAACCCATTGATTCGATTGTCAATAAGTTAGTGAAGGACATCTTATTACAGATGTTTATAAATTAGTACTCAACTTAGGTCTTTGAAAGTCATCCTAGAATAAATTGATTTAAGCTCTCTATTATGAAACTACATGTTACAAGTATATAAAAACTTTTCAATACTTAAAGAAAACTGGGTTTTATCTACTGCGGGGGTGGAGTGGGGGGAACTCCCCCCCCCCTAAAAAATTACAGTGATTGACATTGTATTAATGAAAAAAAATGTGTATTTTGTTATGTATTAATATATACATTGTAATTTATTATTCATTCTTATTGTTATTAGTTATGTATGCACATGCGTGGTAAAGACCACATGTCAATAGTGTTGTTTTACTTACTCTGAGTTTGTAACTGTCAGTATAAGATCCTTTTAAAATGAACTCATCGTCCATCATTCAAATATATAACATATTTAAATTAACAATAAATTCAGTAACAATAAATTCATCACAAAATCATCAAGATTGCAGATGCTAATTATGTAAATCAAGTTATACCAGAGGCGATAAAAACTACAGAAGCGTACAGTAGTATACTATTAGTATACTACTGTACACTTCAGTAGGCTTTTGCAGCTGTGTTCACTGGCGTATCTACGGGTGGGCCTAGGCCCAACCAACCAGCTCAGATTTCTTTTAATTATTTTTAGATAGTGAATAATTTTTTAAAACTTACTAATAGTGATTTCTTCAAATTGAATGTCAAATTAGTATTGAAACTTTGCAAGTTGGCACTTGGAAGTAGAACTTGGCAGCCCAGCTTCTAAACTTTTTAAAACAGGGCATAGCACTAATAGTTATATTCCTGGCTGGAATATTCTATCAAAAAGGATGCAATATTCTGCTATGCATGTTATTTATTTTCTCTTTCTGGTAGTAGTAAAGCAGATGATCGCTTTCTGAAAACGGAATACTCTGATTGGAAACATGCCAAAGGTAAACATGGGTGCTTTAAAGAAGCACTACAACTGTCATCATAAGCAATGGTAGCATGGTCTGATTTCATTAAAAAGCGATTGGATAATTTGCATGCCACTCAAATTGAAGCTAACAGGCACTATATTACCTCTGTAGCCGACCTAGCACTACCTTTGTGCCAATCTGATCAACTTATTTCGAACAGGAATGACAATTGCTGTGTCAACCGCTCAATGTGAGCGCTCTTTCTTGGCATTAAAAAGAATAAAAAGTTACTTGCGATCAACGATGGATGAACAAAGTTGATAGATTTGGCAGTACTAGCAGTGGAAAGAGAATTGTCGTCTCACATACAGATGTCTGAAGTACTAGAGGACTTCAAAAACAGCGACAAGAACAGAAAAATCACTTTATTCCAATTATTATAAGCGAACTTTGACCATTATACTCTAGTTCTGTTCTTAGCTTAATCATTAAGGTAAATGTACCCAAAATGGAACAGTTCCTGTTATGGAACACTAAACTGCTGAGAATCATTACTAATGCAAACCTTAAACTCGCAAAGAAGTACACCTGCATACACAATTTCAAGCGAAGCTACAGCCAATAAAGGTCGAAGGTCAAATTGTCCTATGGCAAGCGTGTTAATTAGAACTTCAAAATGAGTTCCAAAGTGTCGAAGAAAAGGAAAAAGGTAAAAATTGTGTATAAAGGGTAGTGTGCACTCTAAAATGTTGATAATTTGGTAGGCTAGAACCCCAAAAAGGAAGTTGTGGGATGAAGAAGTGATGGCTTCAGCAGTATCATTGTGTAGTCGAGGAGGAGCTCTAAGACAAGCTGCTTGACAGTATAATGTGCCACTGGCAACTCTTCATTGCAGAATTAATGGATCCGTGGAAATGAGATGTAATCCAGATCCAAACCCTGTGTTATCATGTACAATGGAACAGAGACTGGTGGAGTATGTCATAGAGATGTCCGATATGGGTTTTGGGCTTACTCGTTTAGATATAATGCACTTAGCCTACCAGATTGCTGAAAAGGGAGGAATTGATCATCCTTTCCAAAATGGATTAGCTGGACGTAAGTGGTTTGATGACATCCTACCCTTACTTTGCGTTCCCCACAATCATTGTCATATTTAAGAGCTAAAGTTGGTAATCCTAAAACTTTGGAGGATTTTTTTGCAAAACTTGGATCGATCTACGCTCGTCTCAATCTCCTTACTAAACCTATGCAAGTGTATAATGTAGATGAATCTGGTATAAACTTGATACAGCATAAAGGAAAAGTTGTTTCGGAAGTAGGAAGAAGAAATGTGCATAGAGTAGTAGCTTCAGAAAAGGGAAAGAACCACACAATTGTGGCTTGTGGTTCAGCTTCCGGTCATGTCATCCCTCCAATGATAATATTTCCTTGTGTGTGTGTCCCTTCCCATTTTGCAGCAGGTTGTCCACCAGGCAGCTTATTGGCAGCTCAAAAGAAAGGCTGGGTCATTAGTGAGCTTTTTTTGAAATGGTTCAAGTTTTTTATTCAGCAAATCCTCCTGCACGGCCTATACTACTAATACAGGATGGACACTCTAGTCATATCACTGTGGAGTTAATTGAGTTGGCTAAAGAAAATAACATACATATTTTGTGCTTACCTTCTCACACCACACACTTATTACAGCCACTGGATGTTGGTGTCTTCAGCAGTTTCAAGCATCACATTGGCAGGGTGTTAAACACTTTATTGCGCTCTTCACCAGGACGTGTACCAACTTCAGAGGATATTCCAAATATATTATCTCAAGCTTGGCCAGCATCTATGACAGCCATTAATTTCATGAGTGGGTTTAGGAAAACTGGAATTTACCCCCTTAATCCAGAAAGATCGAGAATGTGCTCCTGCTAAAGGTATTGCTACAGATACTTCAGTTGAAAAGATAACAGACCTTTGTGACACTTCAGCCAGTAGGGAGAACTCAATCGAGACACATTCTCCTAGTAGTGGTGTGAGTATTCTATCAGATTGCACATCTCCAGATTCTGTATTATCACAAACCATGGATTCACTGTTTATCAAGCCACAACTCAAAAGAAAGACTACTCGTAGATGCAAACCAGCCTAAAATGATACTACAGTATGTATAACTAAAGATCAATTTTTAGAGAAGTTAAAAGAGGACAAAAAGTACAAATCCAAGAAGCCTCCAGCTGCCAAAAGGAGACAGAATAAAGCATCGAGCTCCAAACTAGCACCCAAGGGCAAACCACCACCCAAGGGCAGAGGAACGAAGGTGCAGCAAGATAGTTCTCAAACTGAATCGGAGTCTGACTGTGAATGTCCAGTATGTGGCCAACATTATGGGGATAAAAGTGCTGTTTGGATCCAATGTGATAAGTGTGAAGATTGGTATGATACGGATTGTGCTGGTTTAGACTCTGACTCACTTCCTAACAAATATGTGTGTGGCAATTGTATTTGAAGTTTGTAAAGTTAAAATTTATGAAGAAAATGTTTTTAACTGATGTTCCATATTAGGGTACATGTTTCATATCGGATGCATTAAGGGGATTTAACAGAATGAAGCTGGTATTGGTGTGTGAAGTACATTAAGACATATTTATTATATTTTTTAAAGAACAAACATGCACCTTATTACGTACCAAAAATGAGTCTCTGCTTCATTGTGCTTTCTCAGATATTCTACAGGAAGTTAAAGTGTTTCATAATTGACACGCTCCCCTTATAACCATGGCTTAATTTTACACGCCCCTCATGAAATAATTAACGGAAAAAATTTTTTGCGCAACCAGTTGTGCCCATCCAATAGTGTAGCTCTAGATACGCCCCTAGACAGTATAATAAGAAAAAATAATTGATTGATTTATTGTAAGAACACCAGCAAAAGGGTGAATGATAGTTCTCAAGACTCTCTTGATGAACCACCACAAAAGAAGGCATCTCATCAGGTAAGTTCACTGCAGAAGAACAAAGACAAATTGACGTATGATCCTTCGTGGAAAAAGAAACACCCCTGGATGGACTGCATCCATGATTCAACCATAAAAGAAAATTTTATGATTTGCACTGTTTGTAAGGCTTTTGGTAATCCACCATTACAGGCTTGAGGTGCATGGGTGACAAGACCTATTAACAACTGGGTAAAGGCTGCTGCTCTTTTGAGCAGACATGAAAAGTCTGAGTGACACTTGGCTGGAGTCGAAAAAGGCACTAGCCCTTTCTTCAGTTGAGCACAGAGATGTAGTAGAGCAAATCTTTTCTGTCAATGAAGAGGAAAAAAGGCAAATTGTGAACTAATGAAAAAAATCATTCAATCACTCTATTTCTTAGTGAAACACCATATACCACATACCACTACATTTGAAGACCTTGTAACATTGCAGATTGAAAATGGAGATGTTAAGCTACAATCCCATTGAAAAAATTGCCCACAAAATGTTACATATGAATCATATTCAACTGTAGTTGAATTGTTATCATGTATCAGTAAGATTCTAGAGCACAAGCTTCTTGATAGCTTAAGGGAAAGTTCGCACTATTAATTACTAGCTGATGAATGCACTGATATAGCATCAAAAGAAGAGTTGTCAGTGTGTGCTCGTTGGCTAAGTCAAAACAAGCCTGTTGAACATTTTTTGGCATTATACATGCTAAAGAAACTATAATGCTGAGGCAATTGCTGGTTACCTTAACCATTTTCTTCAATCTAAAGCCATCAAAATTGAAGAATATGCATGATCTGGGTTTTGATGGTACTAATACTATGTCAGGCCACAGAACTGGTGTTTGAAAGCGTTTGAGATTCTTATCACCAAGTGCTCTGTATATCCATTGTGCCATCAACTACAACTAGCTGCCATTAGTGCTGCTAATGATCACACTGAAGTACAAAGAGTACTAGGAATACTCTTAACAATTGGGAAAGCATTTCACTACTGTCCTGAAATAGCAGAAAAGCTACAAGCTGAGCTTCAGTCACCACAAATAAAAATGGGAAAGCCTAGTGATACTCACTGGTTGTCTCGTGAGAGAGCAGTACATTCTGTACGTACCTGCACTTGTGACTACATTAGAGGAAATATATAGTGAAACAGATGATGCAGAAGCACATGGAATTGCTACACTACTAGTGATGTACAAAACAGTGGCTTCCATTTATATGCTTTGTGATGTCCTCCATACTGTGGCCAAACTACAGGGATCTCTTCAAAGTAAAACTATTGACCTTGTCAGTCTGTGTGGAATGGTTGAGGGCACCATTAAATGACTAAAAGAGTTGAAAGAGAAGAGTGACGCTTCAACATGGTTCAAGGATCATATAAACGTTTTCACTGACACTTCGTTACTTGGATCAAGAAAGATTGTTGTTAAAAATGAGTAGAAACTGTCATTCCTTCAAAGAGTTTATCAACTTTACATTCAAAGTGTCATTGATCATATTAATAATGCAAGAGTTGAATCCACTGACTTCATCTTGTCTATGTTTGTATTTGATCCACATCACCTTCCAAAGAAAGAATAATTATCTACCTATTGTATGGAAAAAATAAAGGTGCTAACAAGCTTTTATGGTACACATCAGAAGATGAAATTCGATGGAAAGAAGTAGTTTCTCAACCTGATTTAGACCCAGAGGAGGCTGAGTAAGAATAGAAAATGCTTAGAAGAATCATTATTAAACAGTATAGCCAGAGATCATTACAAGACATCCTTTCAACATTGACTGGGACAGATGACATCTAAGCTGGATTTCCAAAATTATCAAAATTGACAGCATTACTGGAAATATTACCTGTAACAACAGCTACAGTTGAGAGATCATTTAGCAGCATGAAATTAATAAAAACAAGATTGAGAAGCAGGATGGGTGAAGAAACATTAGAGCATGCAATGAGAATATGTATTGAAGGATCTGAATGTTTACCAGATGAAACATTGGAAGAAATTATCGAAAATTACAAAAAAATCAAGAAAAGAAAAATAGCACTGTAATTAATAATTATTATTTATTCTCTTTAGTTATTTGCAACATGTTATTCAATAAAGCTAAAAGTGCATTGGAAGTAAGCTTCTCCCCACCCCCCTCCAAAAAAATTCATAGAACCCTGGAAAATCAACTTATTATTGCAAAGGAATTCAAGGTTTTAAGAATAACAGGAACACTTAATTCTTACAACAGTTATAAACCTTTATAAAAATAATAGTATTTAGCACTTTAATTCTCAAGTTTTATTATTAAACTTTTATAAATCCTCATTATTACATTGAACTGTAGGGAATGTGATGATTTATCCTTCTACAAAACAATTTACAAAATAAGTCCTCATACTCTGTTGAACAAAGTCACCTCAACAGAATCAAAATTGTAGGCCAGTAGAACAAATGTGGCAATTGTATAAAGGCCATAGTCTTTTTTCTTGCTCGGTTTGTAAGTATTGGCAAATTGAGAAAACAACAGCACAGCCAAAGGAACACTACATTAAGTTTCACTCAGCTAGATTGAATGAATTTCCTGACTTTCATAATTAATCTTAGGCTTTTTAGTTAGAGCTTCAACATAGATCTATCATTCTTAGACAGTAACATGTTGTGACAAAAGTGAGCTAGCGGATCAAATGGAGGAAGTTTATGATCAATAAATAATGGACCGATCAGATTCATTATTTAAAGGACCAATCATATTTATTGTATTTTATTTTCCAACACTACATTAACCAATCATATTGTTTTAATAATAAGACTGCTAAGTTCACTATTTAAACCCATTCATTCCTAGTGTGTCTGGAAGTCTAGATATTATACTTAACTTATTATTTAAATTAAGATTATTTTAACCCAAATGGGGTTCAATTAGCTAGCATTACGAGGCGCATCCAACATATATATATTGTGTGTGTTTGTAACAGGTTATAATTGATTCATTGTTTTAATATATTTTTATATGGGACTTTCAAGAACAAAGAATGAAATTGAACTTCATCCCTTGACTGCTGACACATATAGCAAGCAATGAATTTCATTAACCTTGTAATATGATGATTATGATGATGCATGGTATGACTGACAATGCTTGAAGCATTTTTATAGCTATCTGAAAGTCATTGAGAGGATTACATGACATGGAGTAATGATACATATGAAGCAAGTTATAAGTGATATCTTTTTATAGTAAATGTATATGTCTATTATAACAGGTGTCTAAATATCATGAACGTCACAGAGTGAGAAATTTGTTAACAAATACAAGACCAGAGCTACATCCTCTACATTTAAACACTTCTCTTTAAAGCTATTATGATAATAAATTATCTCATAAATAATACCGATGACAGCTGGTATTTTCAGAAATGATCTTTTTTCACCTAGCACATTTTGTAAGCCAGACTGCCCTATAAATGTTTTGGACCGCATGTTTTGTACATATATACTTACATATGTATATACATATATATATATGTTGTGTGTACATGTGTGCATATATTATAAATATATATATAATTAAACATATTTGCATGTGTATTCTTGTGTGTAACAGGTTATATTTGATTCCATTGTTTAAATATATATTGCTTTATGGGACTTTCAAGAGCAAACAATGAAATTAAAATGCATCCCTTGACTGCTAACATGTATAGCAAGCAATGAATTTCATTAACCTTGCCATATATGATGATGCATGGTATGAATGACAATGCTTGAAGTATCTTTATAGCTAGCCAGCTCTTTTGTATTTCAAGCATTCTATAGCATTTAGTCTTCCACTGACGCTGCTGCTAATTATGCAATCTTTGTAACACTAGTCAATGTTTTGCTATGAAGTCAGTATCTTCCAAACAGTTATACAATGAAATTTTAAGTTATAGTCTTGTTTTACCTGATTTTAAGATGCTTGTCAATGCAATAACAACATGTACAGTGACCTCATTGATGTCATACACATCACACCAATTTGGATAGGTTTGGACAAATATTCTGGTATTCATCCAAAAAGTATTGGAAAAGTATAGGACTACTCAGCAGTACAGTCATTATGAAAATCACAAAACACTCATTAATCTACTGTCAATTATCTTCAATTCTCAATGATTTCATTGATTTGATTAGTAACATACTGACTACAAGGTATCAGTCTATGTTATGTCATATACCTCAATGTAAGAATACTGAGTCAATACTTATTGTACATATCATAATGTCTTCAATACACTTAATGGGCAAGATGTTGTTCTTTGTAATTTTTACTCTGGTCAGGTATCACTATTAATTAATACCAACAGAGAAACATCTAATTATTCATTTATGTGTACAATACCCTCAACACCAGTAATCACGGTAGGATACTACTAAATTGACCCTCTTGTAATGGCTATATGAATAAAATCTCTTCTTTATAAGATGTGGTGGGATTGTTAAGAAAAATTGTCCATCTTGTGATTTGATAAAAATGTATAAAGGATGATTAAGTTCCAAAAATGATTTTCTAGTTAATGAATTGTCAGTTTACTACATAAACCTAAACTCAAATCCTATCATGTAGACAAAACCTCAAGATCAAACAAAAATATTGAGAATTGTTAATTAGCCACAATATCCTTGTCCAACAAAAAGTGTCAGTAAGACAACAAAATCTAAAATAAGGATCTATTTAGTTAATTGATTGAGGGTATATAAGATCATTATAACTGAGTGTGTGTGTTAATTAAGTTTGTTTGAGCATACTTAGTGATATATACATTTTTTATTTGTCTCATTTAACTCTAATGTTGGAAAATTATTTATTGAAGTTCTTTTTACATTGCATCATTTGGAGATCATGTCAAGACTTAAGTAGCTATCCCAAAAATGTAATTATCTTAAGCAATAATAAAAGAACTGATGTAGATTGTGTTTGGAATTTATTTAGTCTTACAGTAGTCATTTAATCTTTGATCAAAGATTAATATTTTCTGAAAATGTTCAAGCAAGGATAAAGAGAAACAGTTTGGAAGTTAATGACCAATATAATAATATTCATTCACAATGCCCCACCCCCCCCCCCCATAATTGTATATTCATGGCTACACCACATTTCTTAAATGAGATAAAACAGTTGACTCAAAATTACAAATTTATACTTTCCTTTGTATATACACCATAATTTGAGAATAGCTAAGTTCTTTAAGTTAACATACTAAAGGTGTCATTATAATACCTAAAAATAATAATCACTTGAGTTGTAGAACCAAAACTGTCATGTTTATTAAAGATATAGAATGAACGTGTGATTTTACATGATTAATTGACACTCATCAAATTATAGTGTCAAAAACACATGTTTGATGTGTATTTATATAGTATGCTACTGACCTTGTCTTGAACATTCACTTTAACACCAGCATCTAGAAGGACTTGAACAACCTTATCATGACCATTATGACATGATATATAGAGAACAGTTTTGCCAACCTACATAACAAAAATCAAAATACATGTAATAATGAAACTAAATTATAAAGTCAATCATTAATTTTGGTCATCAGTAAATAGTATATGAAATCAATGCCAGAGGTAAAGAGATAATCATATTCAAGTATATGACAGAAGTATATAGGTGGTTTATTATTTTTTCTAACAAAAATTAAAAATAAATTTAATACTACAACAATAAATTGTTTACATTTACTGCAACTTAAGTCTTTCCTAACACATAAATTAATATAACATAAAATGATATAATGGTAAACACAACTCATAATAAATTTAATATAACTTGAAATGATTGTAAAGATATATCTAAACAAGGCCATTATCTATCATTAATTATCTCATTTACATCTTGTTGAAACTTTAGATAGCAGTTGTAAAAAAACGCTCCATTGTGTGTTGGACAATGACACATCATCATAGATATTTCTATTTAATGATAAATGTAATAGTACAAGTATACAAAAAATTTTTTAAAAATATATGATCTAAAAATGATGGCATTGATATGTAAAACAAGACCAAAGTAGGAATACAGTATAAAAATCCTCAGATATTAACCAAAGTCAAGTCATATTAATATTGTATATATAGATCATTATGAAGTAGATGCTATGAAGGGATTTTAAAAAAGCCATTTAGACTGTGATAAGTTTTATCATTATCCTTACATTCATGATTTTTTACAAATTTTAAAGTACTTGTTTCTGTTGCTTCTATTTATTAGTAAACAACTTTTTTATGATAATATTATTATCTTTTAAATATGTGTATGTGCATATGTATGAGAAAGTAACTGAAATAGTGAACTAACAGGTATAGTCAAATATTCCAAGTCCATCAGTCAATGCATGTCCTATATTTCATTACTAGAAGATTTTGAAATAACTAGAATATTATTCTCTCTTTAAAATGCACCAGGAAACATTTGATCAAGATCAGGGCATATTGTAGGATAGAGACACTGACCAGAATATTAGTCTCCTTACTCTCTTACTTCTTGCAGTAAGTATAGATTATTTCTTGATGTTCAAGTTATTAAAAGAAGATCCAGGATAATCATTGTATGACTGATAAGCAAATGACTGTAAGCATAGCTATGATGCAATGAAGCAAATATCATTATAACTTCCTTATTTTTATTGTCCTTGTTAATGGGACCATTCAAGGTTTCCAGTTATCACTATAGTCATAATAATTATTATTTCTTCATTACAATATGAAAGAAAACTTTTTTGTGAGCTAGTTGAACATGCAACCTTACTGCTTTGCAACATGATAGATATTTTTTCTTTGCTATCAAAACACTTGCATTTAAATAAATTAAGCAAACAAGTAAATAAATATGCTTTTCTTAAACATGAAGTAAATATAGGTTTGGCTTAGATCACTCCATTACAAAGAATATAAAAAGTTAGTAGGGATGGCAATTGCATCATTCTTACATAATAGCACAGAAATAGAATGAAGCAATATATCAGTGATATTATTTAAGTTATTTAAATATAGTTGATGAATATACAAAATTGTTTATACCTATGTTATGTAGGGATGATGTAACTGTTGTTCTATTTTTTCTATTGAACTAATATTAGTTATCTCTACATTTACTTCATTTTTACAAAATGGTTTTTATTTGCTTGTATGTGATTTATTTACATGAAGTATCCACAACCCAATATTTATTAGAACAAGTAAAAATAGACTCCAAGAAATTCTTTAAATGCAGGGATGACAATAGAAACATCTCAACAATCTAAACATAGGAATGGCAGTATGGGAATCCTTACATAGTTGGCATGATATTATTAGTGAGATCTTTATTTTATTTGACAATAGTTGCAACAGAATATTGAAGAAAAGTACCCATGAGAATTCAAGTAAAAGAATTTCAAGACAGCAAAAAATAACATAAATTTGTGTTCATATACTTTGATGGGTGAGGGGTGGGACGAAACATATGCAGCCATGCATAAATAAAAATTGCCTTGAATGACCTTACTGACACAAACTGTGAAACACAACTAATATTACATACAATGCGACTCAAAAATTTACTTTAGATTTAGGAATATTCTACCAAAATATAACAATATAACACAGAGGACTTTATGTCATTTTACCTATCAAATATCATCATGTCTGTACTTCCAATGACTCTTTCGTTATATTATTAAAAAAACTACAACAATAAACAACATCTGTCTGATAATTATTTCATGTGACAAAAAGTAGCTTTTTAACAGTCTGTCCATCATATTTGGCATATTCAAAAAAAACAACAGTTCAACCTTTATTATAATAGTAATGTCTGCTTTTAGTAAAAAAGGAAATACATCTTTTCTTCATTCTCATATAACATATGTACATGAATACAAAAAATCAATTGTAATATAAACCATCAACTTTATAATAACAGTACAAACATATAGACCTTGTCTTTTGCTTTATTTCTTTACTTTGTCATTATCATTATAACATATTTCATTCATATATCATGTAAATGTAAGTCACGTTATTTCATTCATATATCGTGTAAATATACGTCACGTTATACATGAAGGACATGACTACATTTATTACTAATAAATCTTCATTACTTAAATAACTGTTTTAACACTAATTTATGCAAGATGGCTTAAATTATATACAGTTACAATGTAATCTAAGGAGCTGGACAACAACAAGCAAACAGAAAAAAATATTAGAATATACTATTATGTCAATGTTTTAACTGACAATAATATAACATGTAATTATTTATGTTGCTTAATATATCAACAATCATCATCTTTGTCCTTCCATATGACTTTTTAATTATATTATTTACAAGTCTACTACAATAACAAGCTTTACCTCTGTCTGACATTTATTGTATCTGACAAACTATAAATCTTCAACAGTCTCTACACTAAAAAAGGCTGGCTATTTTTAATTGTGTATTTGGCAAATGGCAAAAATACACTAATTATAGCTGAGCAATATACTGGACACTTCAATTTTAAACAATTTAAATTGAATAGTTCAATGTTAAACAGACAACTAATACTTCAATTCATGTCCTTTACTGCTATTTTAGTCTGAGCATATGATACAACTATGGAAACTTTATGGTGATGTCATGTCTAGTCATTTCATCATGTCCAATGATAATAAGTAGGTAAATTGGTTAATACACATCTTATAAATAACACTTTTTATTAACATTGTGATAAGAGCTTTGTATCCCTTTCCAATATTCATTATATTTGGCATATTTTAAGAAGATAATATTTCAAATGTTTTTTTTTAATAATATTATAACAACAACTGCCACTTTTAGCGAAAGAAGTTACATTATAATTTCTTTTATACAGCTTTTATCATATAACATGTATACATACATGAACACTTACTTCATTGACAATGTTTAGATTGGCTCCTTTATGGGTTAAAATCATAACAACATCTTTGTGTCCATTCATTGCTGCTAACATGATTGGAGTAGATCCATACTAAATATATTATAATAATTACATTAACATGAACCAAGAGAATATATCATAACATCTGTACATTATCAATATCACTACAGCTATGTATAAATACAGCATAAACATTATAAACCTAGACAACATTACATATACAAACAAAATATGACTCAAATCACTCTCAATAATTGACAAAACATTATTAATATAAATTAAATACAGTGTGTAAAATAAATACCTTTTTGTAACATAAAAGAAAAACTTCAAAATTAGGGCATAATACAACAATTGTCCATGATACATGTTTTTACAATAAAACAAATATAAAAAGGCACTGTATATACACATACTTAGGTTAAATTATTTGCACATGGTTTAACAATCATGCATCATCTTACATTTCATTCTGTGCATTTACAGGGTTTCATTTGGGGTGGGGGGCATTTGCCCCCCTTTACCAGAGTAAAGAGTACCAGAGTTTACCAAATTATTTGTACAAGTTTAAATAATCATTATCATCCACCACTACAAGCTAACAATATAATGATAATAAACAATTATTTTCACAAGGTTTAACAATGCATCATCTTACATTTCATTCTGTGCATTTACAGGGTTTCATTTGGGGTGGGGGGCATTTGCCCCCCTCCTTGGATATTAGGATAGCCATTTTTTTCAAGGGATAATTGGATGTAATGAATACAGAACTGAAACTCAGCACAAGCAATATACAGCATAAGATAACCTTAGGCTAAACACAAGGAGAATGTACAGTTTTAACCAATAGTCTATGAGTTTTAAATTACTCCTAAGTGACTTATCAGCACGAGTGTAAATTGGTCTGTAGGTGCTAAGTGTCTTATCACCACCAGAAATATGTTCATCTCATCATGTTATTTGAAAACCACAAATGGTCTAAAAATGTGCCAGAAGCAATCTCAGAGGGTCTAAAATTCAAACATTTTCTGGGAGGCATGCTGTCGCCTGCAGTCTTTTTTCCCTCCTAAATTTTCTCTAAGTATTATTTCCTCCCCCCCCCCCCCCCTGCCCCTTTGTCCATTTTTCTAAATAAAACCCTGATTTAGAACTAATACTATAATAACATATCACAGTTAACTTATTATATTGTAAAGGACACATTCAGATGGCAAAAAATTAAAGCAGAAAAGATGTGGAAGAAGAAAACAACAGAGTAAGAAAATGTTAATGTCACAATCAATACTCTTAGGATATATACTACATTATATAACACTTACCATCTATTAATATTGTAAAGGACACATTCAAATGACGAGATATCACAGCACAATAGATGTGGAAGATGAAATAAGAAAATGTCAATGTCAATCAATATTCTTAGGATTTATACTACATTATATAACACTTACTGCCTATTAATATTGTAAAGGATATAATTCAGATGACAAGTAATTACAGCACAATAGATGTGAAAGAAGAAAAATATAAAATAAGAAAATGTCAATGTCACAATCAATATTCTTAGGATTTATATTACATTATATAACACTTACATCCTATTATATTTTAAAGGACATAATTAAGATGACAAGTAATTACAACCCAATAGATGTGGAAGAAGAAAACAATAGAGTAAGAAAATGTCAATGTCACAATTAATACTCTTAGGATTTATACTACATTATATAACACTTATATCCTATTATATTTCAAAGGACATAATTCAGATGACAAGTAATTACAACACAATAGATGTGGAAGAAGAAAACAATAGAGTAAGAAAATGTCAATGTCACAATCAATATTCTTAGGATTTATATTACATTATATAACACTTACATCCTATTATATTTTAAAGTACATAATTCAGATGACAAGTAATTACAGCACAATAGATGTGGAAGAAGAAAACAATAGAGTAAGAAAATGTCAATGTCACAATTAGTACTCTTAGGATTTATACTACATTATATAACACTTACCGCCTATTATATTTTAAATGACATAATTCAGGTGACAAGTAATTACAGCACAATAGATGTGGAAGAAGAAAGCAATAGAATAAGAAAATGTCAATGTCACAATTAATACTCTTAGGATTTATACTACATTATATAACACTTACCAACTATTAATATTGTAAAGGACACATTCAAATGACGAGATAAAACAGCACAATAGATGTGGATGAAGAAAACAATAGAGTAAGAAAATGTTAATGTCACAATCAATACTCTTAGCATTTATACTACATTATATAACACTTACATCCTATCATATTATAAAGGACATAATTCAGATTACAAGTAATTACAGCATAATAAATGTGAAAGAAGAAAACAATACAGTAAGAAAATGTCAATGTCACAATTAATACTCTTAGGATTTATACTACATTATATAACACTTACTCTCTATTATATTGTAAAGGACATAATTCAGATGACAAGATATCACAGCACAATAGATGTGGAAGAAGAAAACAATAGAGTAAGAAATAGTCAATGTCACAATCATTATTCTTAAGAGTCATACTACATTATATAACACTTACGCTCTATTATATTTTAGTAGACGTAATTCAGATCGCAAGTAATTACAGCACAATAGATGTGGAAGAAGAAAACAATAGATTAAGAAAATCTCAATGTCATAATCAATATTCTTAGGAGTTATACCACATTATACAACACTTACCAACTATTATATTTTAAAGGACATAATTCACATGACAAGTAATTACAGCACAATAGATGTGGAAGAAGAAAACAATAGAGTAAAAAAATGTCAATGTCACAATTAATTTTCTTAGGAGTTATACCACACTATATAACACTTACCACCTATTATATTTTAAAGGACATAATTCAGATGACAAGTAATTACAGCACAATAGATGTGGAAGAAGAAAACAATAATATAAGAAAAAGTCAATGTCACAATCAATATTGTTAGGATTTATACTACATTATATAACACTTACTATCTATTAATATTGTAAAGGACACATTCAAATGGCGAGATATCACAGCACAATAGATGTGGAGGAAGAAAACAATAAAATAAGAAAATGTCAATGTCACAATTAATACTCTTAGGATTTATACTACATTTATAACACTTATTGCCTATTAATATTGTAAAGGACACATTCAAATGACGAGATATCACAGCACAATAGATGTGGAAGAAGAAAACAATAAAATAAGAAAATGTCAATGTCACAATCAATATTCTTAGGAGTTATACTACATTATATAACACTTACCGCCTATTATATTTTAAAGGACATAATTCAGATGACAAGTAATTACACACCATAATACAGATGACAATAGTTATGGAAAAAGAAAACAATAGAGTAAACAAAATGTAAACATCACAAGCAATCTAATAGAATAGACTTAATGTTGACTTATTGACATTTTTTTAAATTTATCGTCTGTCTTATGTACATGTTAATATGGTTATAACTAATTAATGCATAAAAATGGTTTCTCACACAGAGGCTACTTCAAAGGTCAGTATAAACTCTAACTCTCATTGTTAAACCACTTGAAATAACACTTATAAAGGCATATACATTACATAAAAACATAATGTTTATATAAAAATGATCATTAAAGCCTTATACTTTTGTAATTATCTTGGAACAAACAAAACTAAAAGTAGAATGAAGAAAATACATCATAGTGTACTTACACCAATGCTACCTCCTATATCATATACTGTTTAAGGTAAGGTACAATTGTCTTGTATCATTATAACGTTGATGCTATGTCTTGTCTAATAGTTACTATCCATTAACACAGCTTGAAAATTACACTTCATTTTTATGGTCCAAATTACCTTAGTAACAATATTGATATCAGCATTTTGGTTGACTAATACATCGACAATATCTGCATATCCTTTGTCACTTGCATAATGAAGGGCTGACCATCCTCTCTATTAAAGAAAACATACAAATAATCAATTGTAATATAAAACCATTAACTCTACAATAACAGTACAAACAAAAAGACTTTATCTTTTGTCTTATCTCTTTACTTTGTCATTATCATTACAACATATTACATTCGTATATCGTGTAAATGTAAGTCATGTTATACATGAAGGACATGACTACATCTATTACTAATAAATCTTCATTACTTAAATAACTGTTTTAACACTAATTTATGCAAGATGGCTTAAATTATATACAGTTAGAATGTAATCTAAGGGATTGGAAAACAACAAGAAAAATTAGAATATACTATTAAGTCAATGTTCTAACTGACAATAATATAACATGCAGTTATTTATGTTGCTTAGTATATCAACAATCATCATCTTTGTCCTTCCATATGACTATTTAATTATATAAGCATTAGCTCTGTCTGACATTTATTGTATCTGACAAACTATAGATCTTCAACAGTCTGTACACTAAAAAAGGCTGGCTATTTTTAATTGTGGATTTGTCAAAGTACACTAATTATAGCTGAGCAATATACTGGACACTTCAATTTTAAACAATTTAAATTGAATAGTTCAATGTTAAGCAGACAACTAATACTTCAATTCATGTCCTTTACTGCTAATTTAGTCTGAGTATATGATACAACTATGGAAAATTTATGGTGATGTCATGTCTAGTCATTTCATCATGTCCAATGATAATAAGTAGGTAAATTAGTTAATACACATCTAATAAAAAACACTTTTATTAACATTGTGATAAGAGCTTTGTATCCCTTTCCAATATTCATTATATTTGGCATATTTTTAGAAGATAATATTTCAAATGTTTTTATAATAGTATAACAACAACTCCCACTTTTAGCAAAAGAAGTTACAGTATAATTTCACTTATACAGCTTTTATCATATAACATGTATACATACATGAACACTTACTTCATTGACAATGTTTAGATTGGCTCCTTTATGGGTTAAAATCATAACAACATCTTTGTGTCCATTCATTGCTGCTAACGTGACTGGAGTAGATCCATCCTAAATATATTATAATAATTACATTAACATGAAGCAAGAGAATAATTATATCATAACATCTGTACATTATCAATATCACTACTGCTATATATAAATACAGCATAAACATTATAAGCCTAGACAACATTACATATACAAACAAAATATGACTCAAATCACTCTCAATAATTGACAAAACATTATAAATATAATTTAAATACTGTGTCAATAATAAATACTTTTTTGTAACATAGAGGAAAAACTTCAAAATTAGGGCATAATACATGTACAACAATTACATGTTTTTACAATAAAACAAATAAGAAAAGGCACCGTATATACACATACTTAGGTTTAATTATTTGTACAAGTTTAAATAATCATTCATCATCCACCACTACAAGCTAACAATATAATGATAATAAACAATTATTTGCACAAGGTTTAACAATCATGCATCATCTTACATTTCATTCTGTGCATTTACAAGGTTTCATTTGGGGAGGTGGGGAGGAATTTCCCCCCTTGCCAAAGTTTCAAAGTTTCGCCTCCCCCTTGGAAATTAGGATAGCCACTTTTTTCAAGGGATAATTGGTTGTAATGAATACAGAACTGAAAATCAGCACAAGGAATGTACAGCATAAGATAACCTTAGGCTAAACGCAAGGAGAATGTACAGTTTTAACCAATAGTCTATGGGTGTTAAATTACTCCTAAGTGCCTTATCAGCACTAGTGTAACTTATTCTATAGGTGCTACGTGTCTTATCTCCACCAGAAATATGGTCATCTCATCATGTCATTTGAAAACCACAAATGGTCTGAAAATGTGCAGGAAGAAATCTCAGAGTGTCTAAAATTCAAAAATGTTCTGGGGGGCATGCCTTCATACTCTTAGGACTTATACTACATTATAAAACACTTACATCCTATTATATTGTAAAGGAAATAAATCAGATGACAAGTAATTACAGCACAATAGATGTGGAAGAAGAAAACAATAGAGCAAAAAATGATAACACCACATTCAATATTCTTAGGATTTATACTACATTATATAACACTTACAAGATATTATATTTTAAAGGACATAATTCAGAGGACAAGTAATTACAGCACAATAGATGTGGAAGAAGAAAGCAATAGAGTAAGAAAATGTCAATGACACAATTAATACTCTTAGGAGTTATACAACGTTATAAAACACTTACATCCTATTATATTTTAAAAGACATAATTCAGATGACAAGTAATTACAACACAATAGATGTGGAAGAAGAAAACAATAGAGTAAGAAAATCTCAATGCCACAATTAGTACTCATAGGATTTATACTACATTATATAACACTTACAAGCTATTATATTTTAAAGGACATAATTCAGATGACAAGTAATTACAGCACAATAGATGTGGAAGAAGAAAACAATAAAGTAAGAAAATGTCAATGTCACAATTAATACTCTTAGGATTCATACTACATTATATAACACTTACATTCTATTATATTTTAAAAGACATAATTCAGATGACAAGTAATTACACATCATAATACAGATGACAATAGTTATGGAAAAAAAAAACAATAGAGTAAACAATGTAAATATCGCAAGCAATCTAATAGAATAGACTTAATATTGACTTATTGACATTTATTCAAATTTATCGTCTGTCTTATGTACAGGTTAATATGTTTATAACTAATTAATGCATAAAAATGGTTTCTCACACAGAGGTTACTTCAAAGGTCAGTATAAACTCTAACTCTCATTGTTAAACCACTTGAAATGACACTTATAAAGGCATATACATTACATAAAAATATAACGTTTGTATAAAAATGATCATTAAAGCCTTATACTTTTGTAATTATCTTAGCACAAACAAAACTAAAAGTAGGATGAAGAAAATACATCATAGTGTACATACACCAATGCTACATCCTATATCATATATTGTTTAAGGTAAGGTACAATTGTCTTGTATCATTATAATGTTGATGCTATGTCTTGTCTAATAGTTACTATCCATTAACACAGCTTGAAAATTACACTTCATTTTTATGGTCCAAATTACCTTAGTAACAGTATTGATATCAGTATTTTGGTTGACTAATACATCGACAATATCTGCATATCCTTTGTGACTTGCATAATGAAGGGCTGACCATCCTCTCTATTAAAGAAAACATACAAATAATCAATTGTAATATAAAACCATTAACTCTACAATAACAGTACAAACATACAGACCTTATCTTTTATCTTATCTCTTTACTTTGTCATTATCATTACAACATATTACATTCGTATATCGTGTAAATGTAAGTCACGTTATACATGAAGGACATGACTACATCTATTACTAATAAATCTTCATTACTTAAATAACTGTTTTAACACTAATTTATGCAAGATGGCTTAAATTATATACAGTTACAATGTAATCTAAGGGACTGGAAAACAACAAGCAAACAGAAAAAATATTAGAATATACTATTGAGTCAATGTTCTAACTGACAATAATATAACATGTAGTTATTTATGTCGCTTAGTATATCAACAATCATCATCTTTGTCATTCCATATGACTTTTTAATTATATTATTTACAAGTCTACTACAATAACAAGCATTACCTTCATCTGTCAGTTATTGTATCTGACAAACTATAGATCTTCAATAGTCTGTACACTAAAAAAGGCTGGTTATTTTTAATTGTGGATTTGTCAAATGGCAAAAAGTACACTAATTATAGCTGAGCAATATACTGGACACTTCAATTTTAAACAATTTAAATTGAATAGTTCAATGTTAAACAGATAACTAATACTTCAATTCATGTCCTTTACTGCTATTTTAGTCTGAGTATATGATACAACTATGGAAATTTATGGTGATGTCATGTCTAGTCATTTCATCATGTCCAATGATAATAAGTAGGTAAATAGGTTAATACACATCTTATAAAAAACAATTTTTATTAACATTGTGATAAGAGCTTTGTATCCCTTTCCAATATTCATTATATTTGGCATATTTTTAAAAGATAATATTTCAAAAGTTTTTATAATACTATAACAACAACTCCCACTTTTAGCAAAAGAAGTTACAGTATAATTTCTCTTATACAGCTTTTATCATATAACATGTATACATGAACACTTACTTCATTGACAATGTTTAGATTGGCTCCTTTATGGGTTAAAATCATAACAACATCTTTGTGTCCATTCATTGCTGCTAACATGACTGGAGTAGATCCATCCTAAATATATTATAATAATTACATTAACATGAACCAAGACAATATATCATAACATCTGTACATTATCAATATCACTACTGCTATATATAAAAACAGCATAAACATTATAAACCTAGACAACATTACATATACAAACAAAATATGACTCAAATCACTCTCAATAATTGACAAAACATTATAAATATAAATTAAATACTGTGTCAATAATAAATACTTTTTTGTAACATAGAGGAAAAACTACATTATATAACACTTACTAACTATGATATTTTAAAGAACATAATTCAGATTACAAGTAATTATAGCACAATAGATGTGGAAGAAGAAAACAATAGAGTAAGAAAATGTCAATGACACAATCATTATTCTTAGGAGTTACACTACATTATATAACACATACATTCTATTATATTGTAAAGGAAATAAATCAGATGACAAGTAATTACAGCACAATAGATGTGGAAGAAGGAAACAATAAAGTAAAAAAATGAAACATCACATTCAATATTCTTAGGATTTATACTACATTATATAACACTTACCAACTATTATATTTTAAAAGACGTAATTCAGATGACAAGTAATTACAGCACAATAGATGTGGACGAAGAAAACAACAGAGTAAGAAAATGTCAATGTCACAATCAATATTCTTAGGAGTTATACTACATTATATAACACTTACCGCCTAATATATTTTAAAGGACATAATTCAGATGACAAGTAATTACACACCATAATACAGATGACAATAGTTATGGAAAAAGAAAACAATAGAGTAAACAAAATGTAAACATCGCAAGCAATCTAATAGAATAGACTTAATGTTGACTTATTGACATTTTTTAAAATTTATCGTCTGTCTTATGTACATGTTAATATGTTTATAACTAATTAATGCATAAAAATGGTTTCTCACACAGAGGCTACTTCAAAGGTCAGTATAAACTCTAACTCTCATTGTTAAACCACTTGAAATAACACTTATATAGGCATATACATTACATAAAAATATAACATTTGTATAAAAATGATCATTAAAGCCTTATACTTTTGTAATTATCTTGGCACAAACAAAACTAAAAGTAGGATGAAGAAAATACATCATAGTGTACTTACACCAATGCTACCTCCTACATCATATATTGTTTAAAGTAAGGTACAATTGTCTTGTATCATTATAATGTTGATGCTATGTCTTGTCTAATAGTTACTATCCATTAACACAGCTTGAAAATTACACTTCATTTTTATGGTCCAAATTACCTTAGTAACAATATTGATATCAGCATTTTGGTTGACTAATACATCGACAATATCTGTATATCCTTTGTCACTTGCATAATGAAGGGCTGACCATCCTCTCTATTAAAGAAAACATACAAATAATCAATTGTAATATAAAACCATTAACTCTACAATAACAGTACAAACATACAGACCTTATCTTTTGTCTTATCTCTTTACTTTGTCATTATCATTACAACATATTACATTCGTATATCGTGTAAATGTAAGTCACATTATATATGAAGGACATGACTACATCTATTACTAATAAATCTTCATTACTTAAATAAATGTTTCAACACTAATTTATGCAAGATGGCTCACATTATATACAGTTACAATGTAATCTAAGGGATTGGAAAACAACAAGCAAATAGAAAAAATATTAAATTATGCTATTAAGTCAATGTTCTAACTGACAATAATATAACATATAGTTACTTATGTTGCTTAGTATATCAACAATCATCATCTTTGTCCTTCCATATGACTTTTTAATTATATAAGCATTAGCTCTGTCTGACAGTTATTGTATCTGACAAACTATAGATCTACAACAGTCTGTACACTAAAAAAGGCTGGATATTTTTAATTGTGGATTTGTCAAATGGCAAAAAAAACACCAATTATAGCTGAGCAATATACTGGACACTTCAATTTTAAACAATTTAAATTGAATAGTTCAATGTTAAAAACTAATACTTCAATTCATGTCCTTTACTGCTATTTTAGTCTGAGTATATGATACAACTATGGAAATTTATGGTGATGTCATGTCTAGTCATTTCATCATGTCCAATGATAATAAGTAGGTAAATTAGTTAATACACATCTTATAAAAAACACTTTTTATTAACATTGTGATAAGAGCTTTGTATCCCTTTCCAATATTCATTATATTTGGCATATTTTTAGAAGATAATATTTTGAACTTTTTTATAATATTATAACAACTACTGACACTTTTAGCAAAAGAAGTTACATTATAATTTCTCTTATACAGCTTATATCATATAACATGTATACATGAACACTTACTTCATTGACAATGTCTAGATTGGCTCCTTTATGAGTTAAAATCAAAACAACATCTTTGTGTCCATTCATTGCTGCTAACATGACTGGAGTAGATCCATCCTAAATATATTATAATAATTACATTAACATGAACCAAGAGAATATATCATAACATCTGTACATTATCAATATCACTACTGCTATATATAAATACAGCATAAACATTATAAACCTAGAAAACATTACATATACAAACAAAATATGACTCAAATCACTCTCAATAATTGACAAAACATTATAAATATAAATTAAATACTGTGTCAATAATAAATACTTTTTTGTAACATAGAGGAAAAACTTTAAAATTAGGGCATAATACATGTACAATAATTACATGTTTTTACAATAAAACAACTATGAAAAGGCACTGTATATACACATGCTTAGGTTAAATTCTTTGTACAAGTTTAAATAACCATTCATCATCCACCACTACAAGCTAACAATATAATGATAATAAACAATTATTTACACAAGGTTTAACAATGCATCATCTGACATTTCATTCTATGCATTTTAAATATTTCATTTGGGGGGTGGGGGGGGGGGAATTTCCCCCCCCCCCTCTTGCCAAAGTTTCACCTCCCCCTTGGAAATTAGGGTAGCCATTTTTTTTTCAAGGGGTAATTGGATGTAATGAATACAGGACTGAAAATCAGCACAAGGAATGTACAGCATAAGATAACCATAGGCTAAACACAAGGAGAATGTACAGTTTTAACCAATAGTCTATGAGTTTTAAATTAATCCTAAGTGCCTTATCAGCATGAATGTAACTTAGTCTATAGGTGCTACGTGTCTTATCTCCACCAGAAATATGGTCATCTCATCATGTCATTTAAAAACCACAAATGGTCTGAAAATGTTCCAGAAGAAATCTCAGAGGGTCTAAAATTCAAAAATTTTGTTGCCTGCAGTCCCTTCACTCTCCTAAATTTTCTCTAAGTATTATTTTGCCTCACTTGTCTATTTATCTAAATGAAACCCTGTTTTAGAGATTATACTATGACATATCACAGTTAACCTATTATATTGTAAAGGACACATTCAGATGACAAAAAATTATGGCACAATAGATGTGGAAGAAGAAAACAATAGAGTAAGAAAATGTCAATGTCACAATTAATATTCTTAGGATTTATACTACATTATATAACATTTACTGCATATTAATATTGTAAAGGACACATTCAAATGATGAGATATCACAGCACAATAGATGTGGAAAAAGAAAACAATAAAATAAGAAAATGTCAACATCACAATTAATATATTCTTAGGAGTTATACTACATTATATAACACTTCCCGCCTATTATATTTTAAAGGACATAATTCAGATGACAAGTAATTACACACCATAATACAGATGACAATAGTTATGGAAAAATATTAGATTATGCTATTAAGTCAATGTTCTAATAGAATAGACTTAATGTTGACTTATTGACATTTCTTCAAATTTATCGTCTCTCTTATGTACATGTTAATATTGTTATAAGTAATTAATCCTTAAAAATGGTTTCTCACACAGAGGCTACTTCAAAGGTCAGTATAAACTCTAACTCTCATTGTTAAACCACTTGAAATAACACTTATAAAGGCATATACATTACATAAAAACATAACGTTTCTATAAAAACGATCATTAAAGCCTTATACTTTTGTAATTATCTTGGTACAATCAAAACTAAAAGTAGGATGAAGAAAATACATCATAGTGTACTTACACCAATGCTACCTCCTATATCATATACTGTTTAAGGTAAGGTACAATTGTCTTGTATCATTATAACGTTGATGCTATGTCTTGTCTAATAGTTGCTATCCATTAACACAGCTTGAAAATTACACTTCATTTTTATGGTCCAAATTACCTTAGTAACAATATTGATATCAGCATTTTGGTTGACTAATACATCGACAATATCTGTATATCCTTTGTCACTTGCATAATGAAGGGCTGACCATCCTCTCTATTGAAGAAAACATACAAATAATCAATTGTAATATAAAACCATTAACTCTACAATAACAGTACAAACATAAAGACCTTATCTTTTGTCTTATCTCTTTACTTTGTCATTATCATTACAACATATTACATTCGTATATCGTGTAAATGTAAGTCACGTTATACATGAAGGACATGACTACATCTATTACTAATAAATCTTCATTACTTAAATAACTGTTTTAACACTAATTTATGCAAGATGGCTTAAATTATATACAGTTACAATGTAATCTAAGGGACTGGAAAACAACAAGCAAACAGAAAATTTATTAGAATATACTATTAAGTCAATTTTCTAACTGACAATAATATAACATGTAGTTATTTATGTTGCTTAGTATATCAACAATCATCATCTTTGTCCTTCCATATGACTTTTTAATTATATTATTTACAAGTCTACTACAATAACAAGCATTACCTCTGTCTGACATTTATTGTATCTGACAAACTATAGATCTTCAACAGTCTGTACACTAAAAAAGGCTGGCTATTTTTAATTGTGGATTTGTCAAATGGCAAAAAGTACACTAATTATAGCTGAGCAATATACTGGACACTTCAATTTTAAACAATTTAAATTGAATAGTTCAATGTTAAACAGACAACTAATACTTAAATTCATGTCCTTTATTGCTATTTTAGTCTGAGTATATGATACAACTATGGAAAATTTATGGTGATGTCATGTCTAGTCATTTCATCATGTCCAATGATAATAAGTAGGTAAATTGGTTAATACACATCTTATAAAAAACATTTTTTATTAACATTGTGATAAGAGCTTTGTATCCCTTTCCAATATTCATTATATTTGGCATATTTTAAGAAGATAATATTTCAAACATTTTTATAATACTATAATAACAACTACCACTTTTAGCAAAAGAAGTTACATTATAATTTCACTTATACAGCTTTTATAATATAACATGTATACATGAACACTTACTTTGTTGACAATGTCTAGATTGGCTCCTTTATGGGTTAAAATCAAAACAACATCTTTGTGTCCATTCATTGCTGCTAATATGACTGGAGTAGATCCATCCTAAATATATTATAATAATTACATTAACATGACCAAGAGAATATGTCATAACATCTGGACATTATCAATATCACTACTGCTATATATAAATACAGCATAAACATTATAACCCTAGACAACATTACATAAACAAACAAAATATGACTCAAATCCCTCTCAATAATTGACAAAACATTATAAATATAAATTAAATACTGTGTTCAAAATAAATACTTTTTTGTAACATAAACGAAAAACTTCTTCAAAATTACGGCATAATACAACAATTGTCCATGATACATGTTTTTACAATAAAACAAATAAGAAAAGGCACTCTATATACACATACTTAGGTTAAATTATTTGTACAAGTTTAAATAATCATTCATCATCCACCACAACAAGCTAACAATATAATGATAATAAACAATTATTTGCAAAAGGTTTAACAATCATGCATCATCTTACATTTCATTTTGTGCATTTACAGGGTTTCATTTGGGGTGGGGGCATTTGCCGCCCTCCTTGGATATTAGGATAGTCATTTTTTTTCAAGGGATAATTGGATGTAATGAATACAGAACTGAAACTCAGCACAAGGAATATACAGTATAAGATAACTTTAGGCTAAACACAACAGTTTTAACCAATAGTCTATGGGTGTTAAATTACTCCTAAGTGCCTTATCAGCACAAGTGTAACTTGGTCTATAGGTGCTAAGTGTCTTATCACCACCAGAAATAAGGTCATCTCATCATGTTATTTGAAAACCACAAATGGTCTGAAAATATGCCAGAAGCAATCTCAGAGGGTCTAAAATTCAAAACTTTTCTGGGAGGCTTGCCTACAGAACCATCTAGAGGGCATGTTGTCGCCTGCAGTCCCTTTGCCCCCCTAAATTTTCTCTAAGTATTATTTTGTCCTCCAAAATGTGCATTTTTCTAAATAAAACCCTGATTTAGAACTAATACTATAATAACATATCACAGTTAACCTATTATATTGTAAAGGACACATTCAAATGACATAAAATTACAGCACAATAGATGTGGAAAAAGAAAACAACAGAGTAAGAAAATGTCAATGTCACAATCAATACTCTTAGGATTTATAGTACATTATATAACACTTACCGGCTATTATATTTTAAAGGACATAATTCAGATAACAAGTAATTACAGCACAATAGATGTGGAAGAAGAAAACAATAGAGTAAGAAAATGTCAATGTCACAATTAATACTCTTAGGATTTATACTACATTATAGAACACTTACCTCCTATTATATTTTAAAGGGCATAATTTAGATGACAAGTAATTACAGCACAATAGATGTGGAAGAAGAAAACAATAGAGTAAGAAAACGTAAATGTCACAATTAATACTCTTAGAATTTATACTACATTATATAACACTTACCAGCTATCATATTTTAAAGGACACATTCAAATGACATAAAATTACAGCACAATAGATGTGGAAAAAGAAAACAATAGAGTAAGAAAATGTCAATGTCACAATCAATATTCTTAGTAGTTATACTACATTATATAACACTTACAGACAATTATTGTTGCAAAGAACACATTCAAATGACGAGATATCACAGCACAATAGATGTGGAAGAAGAAAACAATAGAGTAAGAAAATGTCAATGTCACAATTAATACTCTTAGGATTTATACTACATTATAGAACACTTACCTCCTATTATATTTTAAAGGGCATAATTTAGATGACAAGTAATTACAGTACAAAAAATGTGGAAGAAGAAAACAATACAGGAAAAAAATGTCAATGTCACAATCAATATTTTTAGGATTAATACTACATTATATAACACTTACATCCTATTATATTATAAAAGACATAATTCAGATGACAAGTAATTGCAGCACAATAGATGTGAAACGATAGAGTAAGAAAATGTCAATGTCACAATCAATATTCTTAGGAGTTATACTACATTATATAACACTTACCAGCTTTTATATTTTAAAGGACATAATTCAGATGACAAGTAATTACAGCACAATAGATGTGGAAGAAGAAAACAATAGAGTAAGAAAATGTCAAAGTCACAATCATTATTCTTAGGAGTTATACTACATTATATAACACTTACTAGCTATTATATTTTAAAGGACATAATTCAGATGACAAGTAATTACAGCACAATAGATGTGGAAGAAAGCCATAGAGTAAGAAAATGTCAATAACACAATCAATATTCTTAGGATTTATACTACATTATATAAAACTTACCAACTATTATATTTTAAAGGACATAATTTAGATGACAAGTAATTGCAGCACAATAGATGTGAAACGATAGAGTAAGAAAATGTCAATGTCACAATCAATATTCTTAGGAGTTATACTACATTATATAACACTTACTTTCTATTATATTTTAAAGGACGCATTCAGATGACAAGTAATTACAGCACAATAGATGTGGAAGAAGAAAACAATAGAGTAAGAAAATGTCAAAGTCACAATCATTATTCTTAGGAGTTATACTACATTATATAACACTTACCAGCTATTACATTTTAAAGGACATAATTCAGATGACAAGTAATTACAGCACAATAGATGTGGAAGAAGAAAACAATACAGTAAGAAAATGTCAAAGTCACAATCATTATTCTTAGGAGTTATACTACATTATATAACACTTACCAGCTATTATATTTTAAAGGACATAATTCAGATTACAAGTAATTACAGCACAATAGATGTGGAAGAAAGCCATAGAGTAAGAAAATGTCAATAACACAATCAATATTCTTAGGATTTATAATACATTATATAACACTTACTCTCTATTATATTTAAAAGGACATAATTCAGATGACAAGTAATTACAGCACAATAGATGTGGAAGAAGAAAACAATACAGGAAGAAAATGTTAATGTCACAATCAATATTCTTAGGATTTATACTACAATATATAACACTTACATCCTATTATATTGTAAAGGACATAATTCAGATAACAAGTAATTACAGCACAATAGATGTGGAAGAAGAAAACAATAGAGTAATCAATGTCACAATTAATACTCTTAGGATTTATACTACATTATATAACACTCACTGCCTATTATATTTTAAAGGACATAATTCAGATGACAAGTAATTACACACCATAATACAGATGACATGTAGTTACAGCACAATAGTTATGGAAAAAGAAAACAATTGAGTAAACAAAATGTAAACATCGCAAGAAATCTAATAGAATAGACTTAATATCGATTTATTGACATTTCTTCAAATTTATCGTCTGTCTTATGTACATGTTAATATGTTTATAACTAGTTAATGCATAAAAATGGTTTCTCACACAGAGGTTACTTCAAAGGTCAGTATAAACTCTAACTGTCATTGTTAAACCACTTGAAATAACACTTATATAGGCATATACATTACATAAAAACATAACGTTTCTATAAAAACGATCATTAAAGCCTTATACTTTTGTAATTATCTTGGTACAAACAAAACTAAAAGTAGGATGAAGAAAATACATCATAGTGTACTTACACCAATGCTACATCCTATATCATATATTGTTTAAGGTAAGGTACAATTGTCTTGTATCATTATAATGTTGATGCTATGTCTTGTCTAATAGTTACTATCCATTAACACAGCTTGAAAATTACACTTCATTTTTATGGTCCAAATTACCTTAGTAACAATATTGATATCAGCATTTTGGTTGACTAATATATCGACAATATCTGTATATCCTTTGTGACTTGCATAATGAAGGGCCGACCATCCTCTCTATTAAAGAAAACATACAAATAATCAATTGTAATATAAAACCATTAACTCTACAATAACAGTACAAACATACAGAACGTATCTTTTGTCTTATCTCTTTACTTTGTCATTATCGTTATAACATATTACATTCGTATATCGTGTAAATGTAAGTCACGTTATACATGAAGGACATGACTACATCTATTACTAATAAATCTTCATTACTTAAATAACTGTTTTAACACTAATTTATGCAAGATGGCTTAAATTATATACAGTTACAATGTAATCTAAGGGACTGGAAAACAACAAGCAAACAGAAAAAATATTAGAATATACTATTAAGTCAATGTTCTAACTGACAATAATATAACAAGTAGCTATTTATGTTGCTTAGTATATCAACAATCATCTTTGTCCTTCTATATGACTTTTTAATTATATTATTCACAAGTCTACTACAATAACAAGTATCACCTCTGTCTGACAGTTACTGTATCTGACAAACTATAGATCTTCAACAGTCTGTACACTAAAAAAGGCTGGCTATTTTTAATTGTGGATTTAGCAAAATGCCAAAAAGTACACTAATAATAGCTGAGCAATATACTGGACACTTCAATTTTAAACAATTTAAATTGAATAGTTCAATGTTAAACAGACAACTAATACTTAAATTCATGTCCTTTATTGCTATTTTAGTCTGAGTATATGATACAACTATGGAAAATTTATGGTGATGTCATGTCTAGTCATTTCATCATGTCCAATGATAATAAGTAGGTAAATTGGTTAATACACATCTTATAAAAAACACTTTTTATTAATATTGTGATAAGAGATTTGTATCCCTTTCCAATATTCATTATATTTGGCATATTTTAAGAAGATAATATTTCAAACTTTTTTATAATACTATAACAACAGCCACTTTTAGCAAAAGAAGTTACATTATAATTTCACTTATACAGCTTTTATAATATAACATGTATACATGAACACTTACTTTGTTGACAATGTCTAGATTGGCTCCTTTATGGGTTAAAATCATAACAACATCTTTGTGTCCATTCATTGCTGCTAACATGACTGGAGTAGATCCATCCTAAATATATTATAATAATTACATTAGCATGAACCAAGAGAATATATCATAACATCTGTACATTATCAATATCACTACTGCTATATATAAATACAGCATAAACATTATAAACCTAGACAACATTACATATACAAACAAAATATGACTCAAATCACTCTCAATAATTGACAAAACATTATAAATATAATTTAAATACTGTGTCCAAAATAATTACTTTTTTGTAACATAAACGAAAAACTTCTTCAAAATTACGGCATAATACAACAATTGTCCATGATACATGTTTTTACAATACAACAAATAAGAAAAGGCACTCTATATACACATACTTAGGTTAAATTATTTGTACAAGTTTAAATAATCATTCATCATCCACCACTACAAGCTAACAATATAATGATAATAAACAATTATTTGCACAAGGTTTAACAATCATGCATCATCTTACATTTCATTCTGTGCATTTACAGGGTTTTATTTGGGGTGGGGGCATTTGCCCCCCTCCTTGGATATTAGGATAGCCATTTTTTTTCAAGAGATAATTGGATGTAATGAATACAGAACTGAAACTCAGCACAAGGAATATACAGTATAAGATAAACTTAGGCTAAACACAAGGAGAATGTACAGTTTTAACCAATAGTCTATGGGTATTAAATTACTCCTAAGTGCCTTATCAGCACGAGTGTAACTTGGTCTATAGGTGCTAAGTGTCTTATCTCCACCAGAAATAAGGTCATCTCATCATGTTATTTGAAAACCACAAATGGTCTGAAAATGTGCCAGAAGCAATCTCAGAGGGTCTAAAATTCAAAACTTTTCTGGGAGGCATGCCTAGAGAACCTGCTAGAGGGCACATTGTCGCCTGCAGTCCCTTTGCCCAAATAAATTTTCTCTAAGTATTATTTTGTCCCCCACCTTTTACATTTTTATAAATAAAACCCTGATTTAGAACTAATACTATAATAACATATCACAGTTAACCTATTATATTGTAAAGAACACATTCAGATGGCAAAAAAATACAGCAGAAAAGATGTGGAAAAAGAAAGCAATAGAATAAGAAAATGTTAATGTCACAATCAATACTCTTAGGATTTATACTACATTATATAACATTTACATCCTATTATATTTTAAAGGACATAATTCAGATGACAAGTAATTACAGCACAATAGATGTGGAAGAAGAAACAAGAGAGTAAGAAAATGTTAATGTCACAATCAATACTCTTAGGATTTATACTACATTATATAACATTTACATCCTATTATATTTTAAAGGACATAATTCAAATGACGAGATAAAACAGCACAATAGATGTGGAAGAAGAAATAAGAAAATGTCAATGTCACAATCAATATTCTTAAGATTTATACTACATTATATAACACTTACATCCTATTATATTTTAAAAGTCGTAATTCAGATGATAAGTAATTACAGCACAATAGATGTGGAAGAAGAAAACAATAGAGTAAGAAAATGTTAATGTCACAATTAATACTCTTAGGATTTATACTACATTATATAACACTTACATCCTATTATATTTTAAATGACGTAATTCAGATGACAAGTAATTACAGCACAATAGATGTGGAAGAAGAAAACAATACAGGAAAAAAATGTCAATGTCACAATCAATTCTCTTAGGATTTATACTACATTATATAACACATACCTCCTATTATATTTTAAAGGACATAATTAAGATGGCAAGTCATTATAGAACAATAGACGTGGAAGAAGAAAACAATAGAGTAAAAAAAGTCAATGTCACAATCAATATTCTTAGGATTTATACTACATTATATAACATTTACAAACTATTAATATTGTAAATAACACATTCAAATGACGAGATATAACAGCACAATAGATGTGGAAGAAAAAAACAATAGAGTAAGAAAATGTCAATGTCATAATCAATATTCTTAGGATTTATACTACATTATATAACACTTACCAACTATCATATTTTAAAGAACATAATTCAGATGACAAATAATTACAGCACAATAGATGTGGAAGAAGAAAACAATAGAATAACAAAATGTCAATGTCACAATCAATATTCTTAGGATTTATACTACGTTATAAAACACTTACCAACTATTATATTTTAAAGGACATAATTCAGATGACAAGTAATTACAGCACAATAGATGTGAAAGAAGAAAATAATAGAGTAAGAAAATGTTAATGTCACAATCAATATTCTTAGGATTTATACTACATTATATAACACTTACTGCCTATTAATATTGTAAAGGACACATTCAAATGACGAGATATCACAGCACAATAGATGTGGAAGAGGAAAATAATAAAATAAGAAAATCTCAATGTCACAATTAATACTCTTATGATTTATACTACAATATATAACACTTACATCCTATTATATTTTAAATGACGTAATTCAGATGACAAGTAATTACAGCATAATAGATGTGGAAGAAGAAAACAATACAGGAAAAAAATGTCAATGTCACAATCAATTCTCTTAGGATTTATACTACATTATATAACACATACCTCCTATTATATTTTAAAGGACATAATTCAGATGACAAGTCATTATAGAACAATAGACGTGGAAGAAGAAAACAATAGAGTAAAAAAAGTCAATGTCACAGTCAATATTCTTAGGATTTATACTACGTTATATAACACATACCTCCTATTATATTTTAAAGGACATAATTTAGATGGCAAGTCATTATAGAACAATAGACGTGGAAGAAGAAAACAATAGAGTAAAAAAAGTCAATGTCACAATCAATATTCTTAGGATTTATACTACATTATATAACATTTACAAACTATTAATATTGTAAATAACACATTCAAATGACGAGATATAACAGCACAATAGATGTGGAAGAAAAACACAATAGAGTAAGAAAATGTCAATGTCACAATCAATATTCTTAGGATTTATACTACGTTATAAAACACTTACCAACTATTATATTTTAAAGGACATAATTCAGATGACAAGTAATTACAGCACAATAGATGTGAAAGAAGAAAATAATAGAGTAAGAAAATGTTAATGTCACAATCAATATTCTTAGGATTTATACTACATTATATAACACTTACTGCCTATTAATATTGTAAAGGACACATTCAAATGACGAGATATCACAGCACAATTGATGTGGAAGAAGAAAACAATAAAATAAGATAATGTCAATGTCAAAATCAATATTCTTAGGAGTTATACTACATTATATAATACTTACTGCCTATTATATTTTAAAGGAAATAATTCAGATGACAAGTAATTACACACCATAATACAGATGACATGTAGTTACAGCACAATAGTTATGGAAAAAGAAAATAATAGAGTAAACAAAATCTAAACATCGCAAGAAATCTAATAGAATAGACTTATTATTGACTTATTGACATTTCTTCAAATTTATCGTCTGTCTTATGTACATGTTAATATGTTTATAACTAGTTAATGCATAAAAATGGTTTCTCACACAGAGGCTACTTCAAAGGTCAGTATAAACTCTAACTGTCATTGTTAACCACTTGAAATAACACTTATAAAGGTATATACATTACATAAAAACATAACGTTTCTATAAAAATGATCATTAAAGCCTTATACTTTTGTAATTATCTTAGTAACAATATTGATATCAGTATTTTGGTTGACTAATACATCGACAATATCTGCATATCCTTTGTCACTTGCATAATGAAGAGCTGACCATCCTCTCTATTAAAGAAAACATACAAATAATCAATTGTAATATAAAACCATTAACTCTACAATAACAGTACAAACATACAGACCTTATCTTTTATCTTATCTCTTTACTTTGTCATTATCATTACAACATATTACATTCGTATATCGTGTAAATGTAAGTCACGTTATACATGAAGGACATGACTACATCTATTACTAATAAATCTTCATTACTTAAATAACTGTTTTAACACTAATTTATGCAAGATGGCTTAAATTATATACAGTTACAATGTAATCTAAGGGATTGGAAAACAACAAGCAAACAGAAAAAATATTAGAATATACTATTAAGTCAATGTTCTAACTGACAATAATATAACATGTAGTTATTTATGTTGTTTAGTATATCAACAATCATCATCTTTGTCATTCCATATGACTTTTTAATTATATTATTTACAAGTCTACTACAATAACAAGCATTACCTCTGTCTGACATTTATTGTATCTGACAAACTATAGATCTTCAACAGTCTGTACACTAAAAAAGGCTGGCTATTTTTAATTGTGGACTTAGCAAAATGCCAAAAAGTACACTAATTATAGCTGAACAATATACTGGACATTTCAATTTTAAACAGTTTAAATTGAATAGTTCAATGTTAAACAGACAACTAATACTTCAATTCATGTCCTTTACTGCTATTTCAGTCTGAGTATATGATATAACTATGGAAAATTTATGGTGATGTCATGTCTAGTGACAACTGCCACTTTTAGCAAAAGAAGTTACATTATAATTTCTCTTATACAGCTTTTATAATATAACATGTATACATGAACACTTACTTTGTTGAAAATGTCTAGATTGGCTCCTTTATGTGTTAAAATCAAAACAACATCTTTGTGTCCATTCATTGCTGCTAACATGACTGGAGTAGATCCATCCTAAATATATTATAATAATTACATTAACATGAACCAAGAGAATATATCATAACATCTGGACATTATCAATATCACTACTGCCATATATACAGCATAAACATTATAAACCTAGACAACATTACATATACAAACAAAATATGACTCAAATCCCTCTCAATAATTGACAAAACATTATAAATATAAATTAAATACTGTGTCACACTTTTTGTAACATAAACGAAAAACTTCAAAATTATGGCATAATACAACAATTGTCCATGATACATGTTTTTACAATAAAACAAATAAGAAAAGGCACTCTATATACACATACTTAGGTTAAATTATTTGTACAAGTTTAAATAATCATTCATCATCCACCACAACAAGCTAACAATATAATGATAATAAACAATTATTTGCACAAGTTTTAACAATCATGCATTATCTTACATTTCATTCTGTGCATTTACAGGGTTTCATTTGGGGTGGGGGGCATTTGCCTCCCTCCTTGGATATTAGGATAGCCATTTTTTTTCAAGAGATAATTGGATGTAATGAATACAGAACTGAAACTCAGCACAAGGAATATACAGTATAAGATAAACTTAGGCTAAACACAAGGAGAATGTACAGTTTTAACCAATAGTCTATGAGTTTTAAATTACTCCTAAGTGACTTATCAGCACAAGTGTAACTTGGTCTGTAGGTGGCAAGTGTCTTATCACCACCAGAAATAAGGTCATCTCATCATGTTATTTGAAAACCACAAATGGTCTGAAAATGTGCCAGAAGCAATCTCAGAGGGTCTAAAATTCAAAACTTTTCTGGGAGGCATACCTACAAAACCCTCTAGAGGTCATGCCTGCAGTCCCTTTGCCCAAATAAATTTTCTCTAAGTATTATTTTGTCCCCACCTTGTCCATTTTTCTAAATAAAAACCTGATTTAGAACTAATACTATAATAACATATCACAGTTAACCTATTATATTGTAAAGGACACATTCAGATGGCAAAAAATTACAGCAGAAAAGATGTGGAAAAAGAAAGCAACAGAGTAAGAAAATGTTAATGTCACAATCAATACTCTTAGGATTTATACTACATTAAATAACACTTACCTTCTATTATATTTTAAAGGACATAATTCAGATGACAAGTAATTACAGCACAATAAGATGTGGAAGAAGAAAACAATAGAGTAACAAAATGTCAATGTCACAATTAATACCCTTAGGATTTATACTACATTAAATAACACTTACCAACTATTATATTTTAAAGGACATAATTCAGATGACAAGTAATTACAGCACAATAAGATGTGGAAGAAGAAAACAATAGAGTAAGAAAATGTTAAAGTCACAATCATTATTCTTAGGAGTTATACTACATTATATAACACTTACCAACTATTACATTTTAAAGGACATAATTCAGATGACAAGTAATTACAGCACAATAGATGTGGAAGAAGAAAACAATAGAGTAAGAAAATGTTAATGTCACAATTAATACTCTTAGGATTTATACTACATTATATAACACTTACATCCTATTATATTTTAAAAGATGTAATTTAGATGACAAGTAAATACAGCAGAATAGATGTGGAAGAAGAAAACAATAGAGTAAGAAAATGTCAATGTCACAATCAATACTTTTAGGATTTACACTACATTATATAAAACATACCTTCTATTATATTTTAAAGGACATAATTTAGATGACAAGTAATTACAGAACAATAGATGTGGAAGAAGAAAACAATAGGGTAAAAAATGTCAATGTCACAATCAATATTCTTAGGATTTATACTACATTATATAACATTTACCAACTATCATAATTTAAAGGACATATTCAGATGACAAGTAATTACAGCACAATAGATGAGGAAAAAGAAAACAATAGAGTAAGAAAATGTCAATGTCACAATTAATACTCTTAGGATTTATACTACATTATATAACACTTACATCCTATTATATTTTAAAAGATGTAATTTAGATGACAAGTAAATACAGCAGAATAGATGTGGAAGAAGAAAACAATAGAGTAAGAAAATGTCAATGTCAAAATCAATACTTTTAGGATTTTCACTACATTATATAAAACATACCTCCTATTATATTTTAAAGGACATAATTTAGATGACAGGTAATTACAGCACAATAGATGTGGAAGAAGAAAACAATAGAGTAAGAAAATGTCAATGTCACAATCAATACTCTTAGGATTTATACTACATTATATAACACTTACATCCTATTATATTTTAAAAGACGTAATTCAGATTACAAGTAATTACAGCACAATAGATGTGGAAGAAGAAAACAATTGAGTAAGAAAATGTCAATGTCACAATTAATACTCTTAGGATTTATACTACATTATATAACATTTACCAACTATCATAATTTAAAGGACATATTCAGATGACAAGTAATTACAGCACAATAGATGTGGAAGAAAAAAACAATAGAGTAAGAAAATGTCAATGTCATAATCAATATTCTTAGGATTTATACTACATTATATAACACTTACCAACTATCATATTTTAAAGAACATAATTCAGATGACAAATAATTACAGCACAATAGATGTGGAAGAAGAAAACAATAGAATAACAAAATGTCAATGTCACAATCAATATTCTTAGGATTTATACTACGTTATAAAACACTTACCAACTATTATATTTTAAAGGACATAATTCAGATGACAAGTAATTACAGCACAATAGATGTGAAAGAAGAAAATAATAGAGTAAGAAAATGTTAATGTCACAATCAATATTCTTAGGATTTATACTACATTATATAACACTTACTGCCTATTAATATTGTAAAGGACACATTCAAATGACGAGATATCACAGCACAATAGATGTGGAAGAGGAAAATAATAAAATAAGAAAATCTCAATGTCACAATTAATACTCTTATGATTTATACTACAATATATAACACTTACATCCTATTATATTTTAAATGACGTAATTCAGATGACAAGTAATTACAGCATAATAGATGTGGAAGAAGAAAACAATACAGGAAAAAAATGTCAATGTCACAATCAATTCTCTTAGGATTTATACTACATTATATAACACATACCTCCTATTATATTTTAAAGGACATAATTCAGATGACAAGTCATTATAGAACAATAGACGTGGAAGAAGAAAACAATAGAGTAAAAAAAGTCAATGTCACAGTCAATATTCTTAGGATTTATACTACGTTATATAACACATACCTCCTATTATATTTTAAAGGACATAATTTAGATGGCAAGTCATTATAGAACAATAGACGTGGAAGAAGAAAACAATAGAGTAAAAAAAGTCAATGTCACAATCAATATTCTTAGGATTTATACTACATTATATAACATTTACAAACTATTAATATTGTAAATAACACATTCAAATGACGAGATATAACAGCACAATAGATGTGGAAGAAAAACACAATAGAGTAAGAAAATGTCAATGTCACAATCAATATTCTTAGGATTTATACTACGTTATAAAACACTTACCAACTATTATATTTTAAAGGACATAATTCAGATGACAAGTAATTACAGCACAATAGATGTGAAAGAAGAAAATAATAGAGTAAGAAAATGTTAATGTCACAATCAATATTCTTAGGATTTATACTACATTATATAACACTTACTGCCTATTAATATTGTAAAGGACACATTCAAATGACGAGATATCACAGCACAATTGATGTGGAAGAAGAAAACAATAAAATAAGATAATGTCAATGTCAAAATCAATATTCTTAGGAGTTATACTACATTATATAATACTTACTGCCTATTATATTTTAAAGGAAATAATTCAGATGACAAGTAATTACACACCATAATACAGATGACATGTAGTTACAGCACAATAGTTATGGAAAAAGAAAATAATAGAGTAAACAAAATCTAAACATCGCAAGAAATCTAATAGAATAGACTTATTATTGACTTATTGACATTTCTTCAAATTTATCGTCTGTCTTATGTACATGTTAATATGTTTATAACTAGTTAATGCATAAAAATGGTTTCTCACACAGAGGCTACTTCAAAGGTCAGTATAAACTCTAACTGTCATTGTTAACCACTTGAAATAACACTTATAAAGGTATATACATTACATAAAAACATAACGTTTCTATAAAAATGATCATTAAAGCCTTATACTTTTGTAATTATCTTAGTAACAATATTGATATCAGTATTTTGGTTGACTAATACATCGACAATATCTGCATATCCTTTGTCACTTGCATAATGAAGAGCTGACCATCCTCTCTATTAAAGAAAACATACAAATAATCAATTGTAATATAAAACCATTAACTCTACAATAACAGTACAAACATACAGACCTTATCTTTTATCTTATCTCTTTACTTTGTCATTATCATTACAACATATTACATTCGTATATCGTGTAAATGTAAGTCACGTTATACATGAAGGACATGACTACATCTATTACTAATAAATCTTCATTACTTAAATAACTGTTTTAACACTAATTTATGCAAGATGGCTTAAATTATATACAGTTACAATGTAATCTAAGGGATTGGAAAACAACAAGCAAACAGAAAAAATATTAGAATATACTATTAAGTCAATGTTCTAACTGACAATAATATAACATGTAGTTATTTATGTTGTTTAGTATATCAACAATCATCATCTTTGTCATTCCATATGACTTTTTAATTATATTATTTACAAGTCTACTACAATAACAAGCATTACCTCTGTCTGACATTTATTGTATCTGACAAACTATAGATCTTCAACAGTCTGTACACTAAAAAAGGCTGGCTATTTTTAATTGTGGACTTAGCAAAATGCCAAAAAGTACACTAATTATAGCTGAACAATATACTGGACATTTCAATTTTAAACAGTTTAAATTGAATAGTTCAATGTTAAACAGACAACTAATACTTCAATTCATGTCCTTTACTGCTATTTCAGTCTGAGTATATGATATAACTATGGAAAATTTATGGTGATGTCATGTCTAGTGACAACTGCCACTTTTAGCAAAAGAAGTTACATTATAATTTCTCTTATACAGCTTTTATAATATAACATGTATACATGAACACTTACTTTGTTGAAAATGTCTAGATTGGCTCCTTTATGTGTTAAAATCAAAACAACATCTTTGTGTCCATTCATTGCTGCTAACATGACTGGAGTAGATCCATCCTAAATATATTATAATAATTACATTAACATGAACCAAGAGAATATATCATAACATCTGGACATTATCAATATCACTACTGCCATATATACAGCATAAACATTATAAACCTAGACAACATTACATATACAAACAAAATATGACTCAAATCCCTCTCAATAATTGACAAAACATTATAAATATAAATTAAATACTGTGTCACACTTTTTGTAACATAAACGAAAAACTTCAAAATTATGGCATAATACAACAATTGTCCATGATACATGTTTTTACAATAAAACAAATAAGAAAAGGCACTCTATATACACATACTTAGGTTAAATTATTTGTACAAGTTTAAATAATCATTCATCATCCACCACAACAAGCTAACAATATAATGATAATAAACAATTATTTGCACAAGTTTTAACAATCATGCATTATCTTACATTTCATTCTGTGCATTTACAGGGTTTCATTTGGGGTGGGGGGCATTTGCCTCCCTCCTTGGATATTAGGATAGCCATTTTTTTTCAAGAGATAATTGGATGTAATGAATACAGAACTGAAACTCAGCACAAGGAATATACAGTATAAGATAAACTTAGGCTAAACACAAGGAGAATGTACAGTTTTAACCAATAGTCTATGAGTTTTAAATTACTCCTAAGTGACTTATCAGCACAAGTGTAACTTGGTCTGTAGGTGGCAAGTGTCTTATCACCACCAGAAATAAGGTCATCTCATCATGTTATTTGAAAACCACAAATGGTCTGAAAATGTGCCAGAAGCAATCTCAGAGGGTCTAAAATTCAAAACTTTTCTGGGAGGCATACCTACAAAACCCTCTAGAGGTCATGCCTGCAGTCCCTTTGCCCAAATAAATTTTCTCTAAGTATTATTTTGTCCCCACCTTGTCCATTTTTCTAAATAAAAACCTGATTTAGAACTAATACTATAATAACATATCACAGTTAACCTATTATATTGTAAAGGACACATTCAGATGGCAAAAAATTACAGCAGAAAAGATGTGGAAAAAGAAAGCAACAGAGTAAGAAAATGTTAATGTCACAATCAATACTCTTAGGATTTATACTACATTAAATAACACTTACCTTCTATTATATTTTAAAGGACATAATTCAGATGACAAGTAATTACAGCACAATAAGATGTGGAAGAAGAAAACAATAGAGTAACAAAATGTCAATGTCACAATTAATACCCTTAGGATTTATACTACATTAAATAACACTTACCAACTATTATATTTTAAAGGACATAATTCAGATGACAAGTAATTACAGCACAATAAGATGTGGAAGAAGAAAACAATAGAGTAAGAAAATGTTAAAGTCACAATCATTATTCTTAGGAGTTATACTACATTATATAACACTTACCAACTATTACATTTTAAAGGACATAATTCAGATGACAAGTAATTACAGCACAATAGATGTGGAAGAAGAAAACAATAGAGTAAGAAAATGTTAATGTCACAATTAATACTCTTAGGATTTATACTACATTATATAACACTTACATCCTATTATATTTTAAAAGATGTAATTTAGATGACAAGTAAATACAGCAGAATAGATGTGGAAGAAGAAAACAATAGAGTAAGAAAATGTCAATGTCACAATCAATACTTTTAGGATTTACACTACATTATATAAAACATACCTTCTATTATATTTTAAAGGACATAATTTAGATGACAAGTAATTACAGAACAATAGATGTGGAAGAAGAAAACAATAGGGTAAAAAATGTCAATGTCACAATCAATATTCTTAGGATTTATACTACATTATATAACATTTACCAACTATCATAATTTAAAGGACATATTCAGATGACAAGTAATTACAGCACAATAGATGAGGAAAAAGAAAACAATAGAGTAAGAAAATGTCAATGTCACAATTAATACTCTTAGGATTTATACTACATTATATAACACTTACATCCTATTATATTTTAAAAGATGTAATTTAGATGACAAGTAAATACAGCAGAATAGATGTGGAAGAAGAAAACAATAGAGTAAGAAAATGTCAATGTCAAAATCAATACTTTTAGGATTTTCACTACATTATATAAAACATACCTCCTATTATATTTTAAAGGACATAATTTAGATGACAGGTAATTACAGCACAATAGATGTGGAAGAAGAAAACAATAGAGTAAGAAAATGTCAATGTCACAATCAATACTCTTAGGATTTATACTACATTATATAACACTTACATCCTATTATATTTTAAAAGACGTAATTCAGATTACAAGTAATTACAGCACAATAGATGTGGAAGAAGAAAACAATTGAGTAAGAAAATGTCAATGTCACAATTAATACTCTTAGGATTTATACTACATTATATAACATTTACCAACTATCATAATTTAAAGGACATATTCAGATGACAAGTAATTACAGCACAATAGATGAGGAAGAAGAAAACAATAGAGTAAGAAAATGTCAATGTCACAATTAATTTCTTAGGACTTGTACTACATTAGATAACACTTACCGCCTATTATATTTTAAAGGACATAATTTAGATGACAAGTAATTACAGCACAATAGATGTGGAAGAAAAAACAATAGAGTAAGAAAATGTCAATGTCACAATCAATATTCTTAGGATTTATACTACATTATATAACACTTACATCCTATTATATTTTAAAAGACGTAATTCAGATTACAAGTAATTACAGCACAATAGATGTGGAAGAAGAAAACGATAGAGTAAGAAAATGTCAATGTCACAATCAATATTCTTAGGATTTACACGACATTACATAAAACATACCTCCTATTATATTTTAAAGGACATAATTTAGATGACAAGTAATTACAGAACAATAGATGTGGAACAAGAAAACAATAGAGTAAAAAAATGTCAATGTAATACTCTTAGGATTTATACTACAATATATAACACTTACTGCCTATTAATATTGTAAAGAACACATTTAAATGACGAGAAAATAGAGCACAATAGACGTAGAAGAAGAAAACAATAGAGTAAGAAAATGTCAATATCACAATCATCATTCTTAGGATTTATACTACATTATATACCATTTACCAACTATCATATTTTAAAGGACATAATTCAGATGACAAGTAATTACAGCACAATAGATGAGGAAAAAGAAAACAACAGAGTAAGAAAATGTCAATATCACAATTAATACTCATAGGATTTATACTACATTATATAACACCTACCTCCTATTATATTTTAAAGGACATAATTCAGATGATAAGTAATTACAGCACAATAGATGTGGAAGAAGAAAACAATAGAGTAAGAAAATGTCAATGTCATAATTAATACTCTAAAGATTTTTACTACATTATATAACACTTACATCCTATTATATTTTAAAAGACGTAATTCAGATGACAAGTAATTACAGAACAATAGATGTGAAAGAAGAAAACAATAGAGTAAAAAAATGTCAATGTCACAATCAAGACTATTAGGATTTATACTACAATATAAAACACTTACATCCTATTATATTTTAAAAGACGTAATTAGAATGACAAGTAATTACAGCACAATAGATGTGGAAGAAGAAAACGATAGAGTAAGAAAATGTCAATGTCACAATCAATATTCTTAGGATTTACACGACATTACATAAAACATACCTCCTATTATATTTTAAAGGACATAATTTAGATGACAAGTAATTACAGAACAATAGATGTGGAACAAGAAAACAATAGAGTAAAAAAATGTCAATGTATAACTCTTAGTTTTTTATACTACAATATATAACACTTACTGCCTATTAATATTGTAAAGAACACATTCAAATGACGAGATATTAGAGCACAATAGATGTGGAAGAAGAAAACAGTAGAGTAAGAAAATGTCAATGTCACAATCAATATTCTTAGGATTAATACTACATTATATAACACTTACTGCCTATTAATATTGAAAAAGACATAATTCAGATGACAAGTAATTACAGCAAAATAGATGAGGAAAAAGAAAACAACATAGTAAGAAAATGTCAATGTCACAATCATTATTCTTAGGAGTTATACTAAATTATATAACACTATTAACTATTATATTTTAAAAGACACATTCAAATGACGAGATATCACAGCACAATAGATGTGAAAGAAGAAAACAATACAGGAAGAAAATGTCAATGTAACAATCAATTAATTAGGACTTATACTACATTATATAATACTTACCAACTATTATATTTTAAAGGACATAATTCAGATGACAAGTAATTACAGCACAATAGATGTGGATGAAGAAAACAATAGAGTAAGAAAACGTCAATGTCATAATCAATACTTTTAGGATTTATACTACATTATATAACACTTACTGCCTATTAATATTGTAAAGAACACATTCAAATAATGAGATATCACAGCACAATAGATGTGGAAGAAGAAAACAATAGAGTAAGAAAATGTCAATGTCACAATCAATATTCTTAGGAGTTATACTACATTATATAACACTTACCTCCTATTATATTTTAAATGACACATTCAGATGACAAGTAATTACAGCACGTAATTACAGCACAATAGATGTGGAAGAAGAAAACAATAGAGTAAGAAAATGTCAATGTTATAATCATTATTCTTAGGAGTTATACTACATTATATAACATTTACCAACTATTATATTTTAAAGGACATAATTCAGATGACAAGTAATTACAGCACAATAGATGTGGAAGAAGAAAACAATAGAGTAAGAAAATGTCAATGTCACAATCATTATTCTTAGGAGTTATACTACATTATATAACACTTACAAACTATTATATTTTAAAGGACACATTCAGATGACAAGTAATTACAGCATAAAAGATGTGGATGAAGAAAACAATAGAGTAAGAAAATGTTAATGTCACAATCAATATTCTTAGGATTTATACTACATTATATAACATTTACCAACTATTATATTTTAAAGGACATAATTCAGATGACAAGTAATTACAGCACAATAGATGTGGAAGAAAAAAACAATAGAGTAAGAAAATGTTAATGTCACAATCATTATTCTTAGGAGTTATACTACATTATATAACACTTACAAACTATTATATTTTAAAGGACACATTCAGATGACAAGTAATTACAGCATAAAAGATGTGGATGAAGAAAACAATAAAATAAGAAAATCTCAATGTCACAATTAATACTCTTAAGATTTATATTACAATATATAACACTTACTGCCTATTAATATTGTAAAGGACACATTCAAATGACGAGATATCACAGCACAATAGATGTGGAAGAAGAAAACAATAAAATAAGAAAATTTCAATGTCACAATCAATATTCTTAGGATTTATACTACATTATATAACACTTACTGCCTATTAATATTGTAAAGAACACATTCAAATAATGAGATATCACAGCACAATAGATGTGGAAGAAGAAAACAATAGAGTAAGAAAATGTCAATGTCACAATCAATATTCTTAGGAGTTATACTACATTATATAACACTTACCTCCTATTATATTTTAAAGGACATAATTCAGATGACAAGTAATTACAGCACAATAGATGTGGAAGAAGAAAACAATAGAGTAACAAAATGTCAATGTTATAATCATTATTCTTAGGAGTTATACTACATTATATAACATTTACCAACTATTATATTTTAAAGGACATAATTCAGATGACAAGTAATTACAGCACAATAGATGTGGAAGAAGAAAACAATAGAGTAAGAAAATGTCAATGTCACAATCATTATTCTTAGGAGTTATACTACATTATATAAGACTTACAAACTATTATATTTTAAAGGACACATTCAGATGACAAGTAATTACAGCATAAAAGATGTGGATGAAGAAAACAATAGAGTAAGAAAATGTTAATGTCACAATCAATATTCTTAGGATTTATACTACATTATATAACACTTACCTCCTATTATATTTTAAATGACACATTCAGATGACAAGTAATTACAGCACGTAATTACAGCACAATAGATGTGGAAGAAGAAAACAATAGAGTAAGAAAATGTTAATGTCACAATCATTATTCTTAGGAGTTATACTACATTATATAACACTTACAAACTATTATATTTTAAAGGACACATTCAGATGACAAGTAATTACAGCATAAAAGATGTGGATGAAGAAAACAATAAAATAAGAAAATCTCAATGTCACAATTAATACTCTTAAGATTTATATTACAATATATAACACTTACTGCCTATTAATATTGTAAAGGACACATTCAAATGACGAGATATCACAGCACAATAGATGTGGAAGAAGAAAACAATAAAATAAGAAAATTTCAATGTCACAATCAATATTCTTAGGATTTATACTACATTATATAATACTTACTGCCTATTATATTTTAAAGGACATAATTCAGATGACAAGTAATTACACACCATAATACAGATGACATGTAGTTACAGCACAATAGTTATGGAAAAAGAAAATAATAGAGTAAACAAAATCTAAACATCGCAAGAAATCTAATAGAATAGACTTATTATTGACTTATTGACATTTCTTCAAATTTATCGTCTGTCTTATGTACATGTTAGTATGTTTATAACTAGTTAATGCATAAAAATGGTTTCTCACACAGAGGTTACTTCAAAGGTCAGTATAAACTCTAACTGTCATTGTTAACCACTTGAAATAACACTTATAAAGGCATATATATTACATAAAAACATAACGTTTCTATAAAAATGATCATTAAAGCCTTATACTTTTGTAATTATCTTGGCACAAACAAAACTAAAAGTAGGATGAAGTACATAGTGTACTTAGACCAATGCTACATCCTATATCATATATTGTTTAAGGTAAGGTACAATTGTGTTGTATCATTATAATGTTGATGCTATGTCTTGTCTAATAGTTACTATCCATTAACACAGCTTGAAAATTACACTTCATTTTTATGGTCCAAATTACCTTAGTAACAATATTGATATCAGCATTTTGGTTGACTAATACATCGACAATATCTGCATATCCTTTGTCACTTGCATAATGAAGAGCTGACCATCCTCTCTATTAAAGAAAAAATACAAATAATCAATTGTAATATAAAACCATTAACTCTACAATAACAGTACAAACATACAGACCTTATCTTTTATCTTATCTCTTTACTTTGTCATTATCATTACAACATATTACATTCATATATCATGTAAATGTAAGTCACGTTATACATGAAGGACATGACTACATCTATTACTAAGAAATCTTCATTACTTAAATAACTGTTTTAACACTAATTTATGCAAGATGGCTTAAATTTTATACAGTTACAATGTAATCTAAGGGATTGGAAAACAACAAGCAAACAGAAAAAGTACTAGAATATACTATTAAGTCAATGTTCTAACTGACAATAATATAACATGTAGTTATTTATGTTGTTTAGTATATCAACAATCATCATCTTTGTCCTTCCATATTACTATTACTACTACAATAACAAGCATCACCTCTGTCTGACAAACTATAGATCTTCAACAGTCTGTACACTAAAAAAGGCTGGCTATTTTTAATTGTGGATTTGGCAAAATGCCAAAAAGTACAATAATTATAGCTGAGCAATATACTGGACACTTCAATTTTAAACAATTTAAATTGAATAGTTCAATGTTAAACAGACAACTAATACTTCAATTCATGTCCTTTATTGCTATTTTAGTCTGAGTATATGATATAACTATGGAAAATTTATGGTGATGTCATGTCTAGTCATTTCATCATGTCCAATGATAATAAGTAGGTAAATTGGTTAATACACATCTTATAAAAAACACTTTTTATTAACATTGTGATAAGAGATTTGTATCCCTTTCCAATATTCATTATATTTGGCATATTTTAAGAAGATAATATTTCAAACATTTTTAAAACACTATAACAACAACTACCACTTTTAGCAAAAGAAGTTACATTATAATTTCACTTATACAGCTTTTATAATATAACACGTATACATGAACACTTACTTTGTTGACAATGTCTAGATTGGCTCCTTTATGGGTTAAAATCAAAACAACATCTTTGTGTCCATTCATTGCTGCTAACATGACTGGAGTAGATCCATCCTAAATATATTATAATAATTACATTAACATGAACCAAGAGAATATATCATAACATCTGGACATTATCAATATCACTACTGCTATATATAAATACAGCATAAACATTATAAACCTAGACAACATTACATATACAAACAAAATATGACTCAAATCCCTCTCAATAATTGACAAAACATTATAAATATAAATTAAATACTGTGTCCAAAATAAATACTTTTTTGTAACATAAACGTAAAACTTCTTCAAAATTACGGCATAATACAACAATTGTCCATGATACATGTTTTTACAATACAACAAATAAGAAAAGGCACTGTATACACACATACTTAGGTTAAATTATTTGTACAAGTTTAAATAATCATTCATCATCCACCACTACAAGCTAACAATATAATGATAATAAACAATTATTTGCATAAGGTTTAACAATCATGCATCATCTTATATTTCATTCTGTGCATTTACTGGGTTTCATTTGGGGCGGGGGGCATTTGCCCCCCTCCTTGGATATTAGGATAGTCATTTTTTTTCAAGAGATAATTGGATGTAATGAATACAGAACTGAAACTCAGCACAAGGAATATACAGTATAAGATAACCTTAGGCTAAACACAACAGTTTTAACCAATAGTCTATGGGTGTTAAATTACTCCTAAGTGCCTTATCAGCACGAGTGTAATTTGGTCTATAGGTGCAAGTGTCTTATCACCACCAGAAATAAGGTCATCTCATCATGTTATTTGAAAACCACAAATGGTCTGAAAATGTGCCAGAAGCAATCTCAGAAGGTCTAAAATTAAAAATTTTTCTGGGAGGCATGCCTAGAGAACCTGCTAGAGGGCACATTGTTGCCTGCAGTCCCTTTGCCCCCTAAATTTTCTCTAAGTATTATTTTGTTCCCCATATTGTCCATTTTTCTTAAAATAAAACCCTGATTTAGAACTAATACTATAATAACATATCACAGTTAACCTATTATATTGTAAAGGACACATTCAGATGGCAAAAAAATTACAGCAGAAAAGATGTGGAAAAAGAAAACAATAGAGTAAGAAAATGTTAATGTCACAATTAATACTCTTAGGATTATACTACATTATATAACACTTACATCCTTTTATATTTTAAAAGACGTAATTTAGATGACAAGTAATTACAGCACAATAGATGTGGAAGAGGAAAACAATAGAGTAAGAAAATGTCAATGTCACAATCAATAATCTTAGGATTTACACTACATTATATAACACATACCTCCTATTATATTTTAAAGAACATAAGTTAGATGACAAGTAATTACAGCACAATAGATGTGGAAGAAGAAAACAATAGAGTAAGAAAATGTCAATGTCACAATCAATACTCTTAGGATTTATACTACATTATATAACACTTACTGCCTATTAATATTGTAAAGAACACATTCAAATGATGAGATATCACAGCACAATAGATGTGGAAGAAGAAAACAATAGAGTAAGAAAATGTCAATGTCACAATCAATACTTTTAGGAGCTATACTACATTATATAACACTTACCAACTATTATATTTTAAAGGACACATTCGGATGACAAGTAATTACAGCACGTAATTACAGCACAATAGATGTGGAAGAAAAAAACAATAGAGTAAGAAAATGTCAATGTCACAATCATTATTCTTAGGAGTTATACTACATTATATAACACTTACTCTCTATTATATTGTAAAGGACATAATTCAGATAACAAGAAATTACAGCACAATAGATGTGGAAGAAGAAAACAATAGAGTAAAAAAATGTCAATGTCACAATCATTATTCTTAGGATTTATACTACATTATATAACACTTACTCTCTATTTTATTTTAACGGACATAATTCAGATGACAAGTAATTACAGCACAATAAATGTGGAAGAAGAAAACAATAGATTAAGAAAATGTCAATGTCACAATCAATACTCTTAGGACTTATACTACATTATATAACACTTACTGCCTATTAATATTGTAAAGGACACATTCAAATGACGAGATATCACAGCACAATAGATGTGGAAGAAGAAAACAATAAAATAAGAAAATATCAATGTCACAATCAATATTCTTAGGAGTTATACTACATTATATAACACTTACCGCCTATTATATTTTAAAAGACATAATACATATGACATGTAATTACAGCACAATAGATGTGGAAGAAGAAAACAATAGAGTAAACAAGATCTAAACATCGCAAGAAATCTAATAGAATAGACTTATTATTGACTTATTGACATTTCTTCAAATTTATCGTCTGTCTTATGTACATGTTAATATGTTTATAACTAATTAATGCATAAAAATGGTTTCTCACACAGAGGTTACTTCAAAGGTCCATATAAACTCTAACTGTCATTGTTAAACCACTTGAAATAACACTTCTATAGGCATATACATTACATAAAAACATAACGTTTCTATAAAAACGATCATTAAAGCCTTATACTTTTGTAATTATCTTGGTACAATCAAAACTAAAAGTAGGATGAAGAAAATACATCATAGTGTACTTAGACCAATGCTACATCCTATATCATATATTGTTTAAGGTAAGGTACAATTGTCTTGTATCATTATAATGTTGATGCTATGTCTTGTCTAATAGTTACTATCCATTAACACAGCTTGAAAATTACACTTCATTTTTATGGTCCAAATTACCTTAGTAACAATATTGATATCAGTATTTTGGTTGACTAATACATCGACAATATCTGTATATCCTTTGTGACTTGCATAATGAAGAGCTGACCATCCTCTCTATTAAAGAAAACATACAAATAATCAATTGTAATATAAAACCATTAACTCTACAATAACAGTACAAACATAAAGACCTTATCTTTTGTCTTATCTCTTTACTTTGTCATTATCATTACAACATATTACATTCGTATATCGTGTAAATGTAAGTCACGTTATACATGAAGGACATGACTACATCTATTACTAAGAAATCTTCATTACTTAAATAACTGTTTTAACACTAATTTATGCAAGATGGCTTAAATTATATACAGTTACAATGTAATCTAAGGGATTGGAAAACAACAAGCAAACAGAAAAAATATTAGAATATACTATTAAGTCAATGTTCTAACTGACAATAATATAACATGTAGTTATTTATGTTGTTTAGTATATCAACAATCATCATCTTTGTCATTCCATATGACTTTTTAATTATATTATTTACAAGTCTACTACAATAACAAGCATTACCTCTGTCTGACATTTATTGTATCTGACAAACTATAGATCTTCAACAGTCTGTACACTAAAAAAGGCTGGCTATTTTTAATTGTGGATTTGGCAAAATGCCAAAAAGTACACTAATAATAGCTGAGCAATATACTGGACACTTCAATTTTAAACAATTTAAATTGAATAGTTCAATGTTAAACAGACAACTAATACTTCAATTCATGTCCTTTATTGCTATTTTAGTCTGAGTATATGATACAACTATGGAAAATTTATAGTGATGTCATGTCTAGCCATTTCATCATGTCCAATGATAATAAGTAGGTAAATTGGTTAATACACATCTTATAAAAAACATTTTTTATTAACATTGTGATAAGAGCTTTGTATCCCTTTCCAATATTCATTATATTTGGCATATTTTTAGAAGATAATATTTCAAATGTTTTTATAATACTATAACAACAACTGCCACTTTTAGCAAAAGAAGTTACATTATAATTTCACTTATACAGCTTTTATAATATAACACGTATACATGAACACTTACTTTGTTGACAATGTCTAGATTGGCTCCTTTATGGGTTAAAATCAAAACAACATCTTTGTGTCCATTCATTGCTGCTAACATGACTGGAGTAGATCCATCCTAAATATATTATAATAATTACATTAACATGAACCAAGAGAATATATCATAACATCTGTACATTATCTATACCAATAAAGCTATACATAAGTACAGCATTAACATTGTAGCCACTCATTCAAAATGCTCATTAAACCCTTATACAATAGATGTGAAAAAATAAAACAATATGGTAAAAAATGTCAACGTGAAATTCAATGCACTTAAGATTTATACTACATTATATCACGCATACAAAGTATTATATTGTAAAGGACACATTCAGATGATAACAAATCATAGCACAATAGATGTAGAAATAAAACCATTGAAGCTACTAGTTAAATGTTAAGTATTAAAAAACTCAAAAATAAGGCCTCAAAAAGCATATACCTTACATAACAACAAACAGAACAATAAGATGAATGTAGAAAACATAGTTCTGTACACCAGTGCTATTAATTGTCTGAGATACTTGTTTAAGTACAGTTGTCTTGTGTCATTATAATGTTTAAATTATATCTTGTCTAATAGTTACTATCCATTAACAAAGCTAAAAGATTATAGTTTGTTCTCATGATCAAAATTACCTTAGTAATAATATTCATATCAGCATTATGGTTAAGTAATACTTCAACAATGTCTGTATAGCCTTTGCAACTTGCATAATGAAGGGCCACCCATCCTCTCTATTATAAAAACAAACTAATAATAAACTATAAAATAAAACTGCTAACATTCTACAATAACAATACAAAATATGGACCTTGTGTCTTGTCTTATATCTTTCTACTTTGTCATTATCATTATAATATGATACATTCATACATTGTCTACATATAAGTCATATTTTACATGTAGGACTAGACTACATATATTATTAAGAAGACTTTATTACTTGAATAAAATTTTAACATTAATTTAAACCAGATAAGTTGAAGTATATACATGACAGTAAATCTGAGGGACTGGTACATAACATGTAAACAGAAAATTATTAGAATTTAGGACTACACTATTAAGTAAACAGTTCAGCTGACAAAAATATAACATGTAGCTCTTTAAGTTGCTCAGCATATAAAATATGGTGAACTAACAATGAATAACAAACGTAAGTTATACTTCTCCTTCTTTGATAAAGTCTTAATAGCCAAACTACTTCTGTTAGTTACTTTGATTACTTAAACAGTAAGAAAACAAAATGAAAATAAAAACTAGTGTTAGTCAAATTCAAAGAAGATACTTTTAGACTAGTGATTCATCTAATAAGTGTTAGATTTCAATATAAAATGATAAAATAGATTTACCTCATCTGTTGTATTTACATCATCTCCTCTAACAAGAGTATCTTCTACCTGTAACAAGTACCCTTTCTTAGCAGATTCAATTAGACTATAATTCTATGGTAAAAGAAAAAGTATTATGACAGGATTTCCTTAAACCTAGAGATAAACATCTTCAATATAGTGCCAAAAGTAATCTCACTCAAGGATATATCTTGGGCTAAAAGCAAACTAACTTATATCATTATATTATCTTGCAATATCATTTAACATATCAAAAAATTGCGATAATAACTTTACAAATATATATTCCATATAAAAAATGTTCCATAACTACTTGATGTCTTATGCAGTATAGATATAAATATTATGTATGTAATTTACCAACTGTAAAAAGAACATTAGTGTCTTAAAACAACAAAAATGAAGTGAAACAAATAAAAACAGGAAAGGCTTAAAAAAATTTAGACACCATATAATTTGTTAGTTAGCAAAATGTTAATTTCACAAACTAAATATAACTTTACTCATATGAGGTTTATATATATATATATATATATATATATAGTACTTTATAATTTATATAGTACTTTTTACATCACATTGTGTGATGTGTTTACTTAAACACCTGATAACTACTAATTAATTTAGTTACAGATTTAAAGTTGTTGCTGAAAATGGATAACAGAACAAATACAGTTTGGTTATTATAATGTTATTGTATTATTTTACTAAACAATGAAATAGTATGTATAGATAGATAGATAGATAGATAAATAGATAGATAGATATAGATTAGATAGATAGATGGATGGATGAATGGATGGATAGATAGATAGATATTATATATATATATATATATATATATATATATCATATATATTATTTGAAGCTGACCATGTTATTTGTAAGGTATAACATGTTTTGTTCAAGTAAGTACATTGATAACTTCTTATTTCATATACCACTACTTATACTTTTACACAGTAATATAATATAGTTAAGAATTATGATGTACTTACCAAGTCCAGCTGGTCCATGATAACAGCTGAAATGCATAAACTCATCAACAACAAGAATCATTTACAAATGATAATTTCCTCAATAAAAGAATCCTTGGAATTTCAAATTAACAACTGCTGTAAGAAGTCATTTTATATGATGTTCAAAAATTAGGAGTTTAGCATTAAAAAATATATGATCCCAAGTTTATGAAAATATTCACATCATGACAATGTTCAGGAAAAAGTGAATGCCGAACTGTGTAATGACAACTGGCATCATATGAAGATTTCCCCCATAGTCTACCACATATATAGTATATTTGCATTGTTAAGACAACAATAGTGCTGACAATGTATTACAGCTGTTGAAAGTAGCAGTCAGTACATATATATGGTCTAAAATCACATACTTTCATTGGCAACTTTTACTGTTATAGATGAACTTCTGTCAGTTGGTCAACCTCTGTCTCATACTACTGACTATGGAATAGATCTATATGACAAAACTATATAGTTTGTATCACATACTCTTCATCATCTGTGACTCATTATATAAATTTATTGTGTTTGTATCATATAGACATTATCTTTTGTTGACACATAAATATTGAATAGTAAATTACTCAGTCTCAATCCTATTCTATTTTCTCTTCAGGTGATGGCTACCATATCTGATGACTGTCCCTGAGACAAATACAGTCTGTCTTCCAAACATTTCTGCCTGTTTTACATCAACTGGTACTTGTACTGTACCAGATTGAGATTCCTTGTTCTTTTTCTTTGACAATTGGAATGTGAATAAACAATTATGCTCTTCGAAGAGCATAATTGTTTATTCACATTCCAATTGAACTATTACTTTAGCTTCAAAAGGACATCATGAAGACTCAGACTCTGTTGAAGAGAATTTATTGTTACTCCCCTCCCCCCAATACGCTATGCTCAGTCAGCCTCCCCAATATTTATGGCCCTCATATGCCTATGAATTCATAGGCATATGATAATATCACTATACTATGACAACCAACACATGCATCATTTTCAAGATAGTCTTCCAATAAGGACTTGATTTTCATTAAACACAAATGTCTAATCCCAGACAGTCTGGCTGTGACCAAGAGGTGTGTCACCAAGTCAGACATTGCATAAAAGAATAGTTGTATAAAATAGCCATTTCAGTTCATTATGCTGTTTTGCATTTCACTATTCCTTGCTATAAAATAGTAACAATTCTCCACTATGTCTCTTGTTTATTTGGTACTGAATGTAATCGTTATACCTGGGCAAAACTACTTGCGTAATCACGTGATATCGCGCACGCTATCGTAGCGTTAGTGACGGGCAGGAAATATCTGCTAAATTAATACAATAATATTCAATAAACCAATGCAAACAAAAGCAACTTTTGGAGTGTTAGTCATTCTCTAAATTTCCTTTATACTGTTGTTTTTTCTCAAATACAGTCTTTTTGTGTCCAAAAGGGGTGTTCATTTTCCTTAATATTCTTGTGTTTTTCCATCTTCTTCATATCTCCCAATGAAATACCTTCATGCTATATGTATTACAAAAAAACAGACTGTCTTCAAAGGTGAAGGTAAACATTTGTAGCAAGCACTTACAGCATGTTCTATGAATTGATTCTAAATTGAATCAATTCTGGATTGGTACTTGTAAGTAGAGAGAAGTGTTGTTATCTCTATAATCATCATTTTGTCTATAATTATTATAGTTGTACAAACTGCTCTTCCATCCTTTGTAGTTGTTTTCACCTTGGAACATTCATTCTAAACTCTGTATACCTAAAGAAGCACAATTATAATCAATAAAAAGTTAAACAACAGCTTACATAGTTCAGGTCAGTTGACCCTGTACCTATGTAAACCATGACAATATGGACTGACACAACATGCATCTGATTCATCCTAATTTGATAATTATATAAAATGGTTGAGATGCAATAAAATTACTATTATAAAAATGGATACAAATATGGTGTCAGAACAGAAAATGACTATAGAGCTAGGGTTGCCATTAGAGACAATAGCTGTGATTGATACTGGGAGCTATAAGAATTGGAAATTGATTATGACCTAAAAAGTGCTGTAGTAATTGTGTGCTTCACATTTATAGAAGGATAATCTTGAGCTTCAATTTCACTCCCAAATATTCGGATGAGATGGTAATAAGTAGGAAGCATTGTAGGATTGAAAAGTGTTGGTGATAGGACCTGTCTCTGATAGATTGGTAGATGGAATTGAGACTGTGTTAATAATAATTGAAGTACTATTAGTCATTACTTCATTACTAGAAACTATGCTTTTGTAATCATTGCAAAGGTTGGTAGATTGATTATTTCAAGATAATGTGGAAGGTCAATATCCATCACATCTTAATAAATAAGTACAAGATTCAGGACCATCTGTGCTATTGGCAATGACAGTATCATGTGGTGAACTCAATGTGTTGGTAGCTACAGATGTAGCAGTAGTCATGGGAACACTGCCTTTTTAGCATTATTAACCAGATTTAGCAAGTCTGTGTGAAAAGATGCTTTAACATTTTCACAAACCTAAAGAATAATAGTACCAGTACGTAGTACTTGACATATTTTAAACCTATTTAACATAGGACTTGCTTCTTTTTAGGATTAATTGCTTTGAAGGGCTCTTGGCATTCTTTCTCTTGTTAGCTATGCATAATAGACATAGGTATCACATGTTGTACACACACATTTATTTGTGTTTATGGCTACAATTACTGTGTAACTAAAATGTTTTTCACTGATATGATGTTTATGGTTCATTGGACCTACTCAACACTTAATAATAGATTTAACCGATCTTGCAATGCTTTGAAGTGGTCTTAATTGAAACTCACTTCATATATGCATATATTTATATACATATATTTTGCTAACTATTTTTATTTTCTTTAACAATTGTTGCTTCAGCAAGTCTGACCCAATCAGATGTATCATTACAACTATACCAAGGAGCAAGTAACTTCACTCTAACATCAAGTTTTTCAAAATTATTAAATGGCAACTCAACAACTCCAACCAAATGCACAGGATTTCATTAACTATGTAATATTACATAACTGTGGCTTGTAATAATTACGTAACATGGTATCACCCCCACAGCCAATCCATCATAACAGCAGCAAGCAAGATAAACTACTCACTGACTTAAGAAATTATTAATTTTACACTGAATATGACATCAAATTAAGTGTTAAGTTATGAAAAGGGCTAAGAACAAAGAACAAGACAACAGCAGTTTCCCATGTGTTAAGTTCAGAAGAAACATGTGAAGACTTTGTTAGCAGTAATTACCACGTAACATTATGCTACTACGTAAAAACATTGTGGTTTGCTCAAGTACCTGTTGACCAAACAGTAGTTTCTCTGGGAATGTTGGGGAATGAGACAACTCAGACAGTAAGTGATGTTGATGCCTCAAGTTAACTTGATAAGAAAACTATTGATCATGTGACTCTAATTTAATGGGTGTGGTCTCATAGGTAATTAAAGGAAAACTCCAGATGAAACCTTTGGTATGTCAATAATTCTTTGTTGAAGTCAGTAGTATATTAATAAAATAGATTATATCTATAATATAATAATTATCATGTTATTAGATCTAATTGATATGTGTGTTAAACATATCACTTCAAATGTTGATGTAGCTATGACAAAAGTATGCATCTATTATATTATTGTGTGTCCATTTTTCTTTGTTTCCGTCCATTGTACTTTATTGTGTGTCCATTTATTATAAATTGAGCTGACATATTCAGGTGTTCTTGATAAGGAGTTAGAGGAAGTCATGTTATCATGTGATCACTATGGACCTCATATCACTAAATGATATCCAATACAATGTGCTACATAATTCCATGCTTTGGGTATGTCATTAATGGAAATGTGAGTAATCATGTGACTGTTGTGTGACTGATGCATGCTGTAATACATATCACAGACAACAGACAACTACATGTTAGAAACAAAAGTGGGTTCAAGGGTGTATCCTATGGGACATCTTTGGGTTACTGAAGTGAGGTTAATGGCACTATTTAATTGTTGTTTTATTTTAGTGGTAAATATTCTATTGAAATTAATTGAGCTCCAGTTGTTATGAGATCAGAGATGAAAGGTCGTATTATGATAATATCATTTTTATTACAATAGGTCCATCCACTCAAATTTAATGCTCAATCAATTCTTAATAAAATAGTTGTTGAACCAGTAAATCCCATTAGAGTTACCTAAAATATTAGATAGATTAAGGAAAATTAACATGAGCTATCTTTTACTTGTTACAAAGGTCAATAATATAATTATTATAATAACAATACATGTATGTGTGTTTAGGACACCCTTCGTCAAGGAATCTAAATTATTGACACACCCACAATCTCTGTCTACTCTCACCAGAAACATTACTCTAGAAGATAGTAAATGTATTAAACTTATGTAAGTCAGTATACTATTCAGTAAATGTTTATATAACTCTGTGTATTGTCTTTGTGTAGTCAGTATACTATTCAGTAAATGTTTGTATATCATTGTATATTTACTCATATTGTTGTTTAGTATGAAATAAAGGTAAATATAAACATAAATATCTGGTTAGTTTTGACATCCTTTGAAACCAATTATATAAATACTCAAGTATATGTATATGTTAAAGTACAGAGTACCAGATGCTATAATTTTAACCCCATATAAAACTTGTAATTTACATGTACAGTATTTTACATTAAATTATTCATATAACATTAAGGTTATTAGTGGAGACAGTTAATGACCTTCAGCCTACCAATGTAAAGACACACCCACCTGTACCCACTGAAATCTCATTGAAAATCCATTAACTGTATTAAATTGTTACATTCATGTTTTCAGGTATGTAGGCAAGACTAATTCTAATAATTTGAAGTTTGTTATTTCATTCCAGATGTCCTATAGTCTTTGAAACCCTTTTAAGAATTTTAACAGTTTATTCATCAGCCTATTCTATAAAGCCATTAGAACATGCAACAATCCAACCTACTCCCCTTTTAATATCCAAGCTGTTGTAATATGATCCATTGTACTATTGTCTCCCTCCCCCTTTGTTTGTTTAGCTGTAGTGACTGTGTCCTTCCTCTTTTGTGATTCTTATCTGTTTGACATGTACACCCCTCTTAATGCCCAAGCTGTTGTAATACCATCCAAGCTAGTCCCATGACATGTACATACCTCTACCCAAGCTGTTGTAATATGATCAATAGAACTATTATCTCCCTCTCCCTTTTGTTTGTTCAGCTGTAGTGACAGTGTCCTTCCTCTTTTGTGATTCTTATCTATTTGATGTGTAGACACCTCTTAATGCCCAAGCTCTTGTAATGTGATCTAAGCTAGACTTAGCTAGTCCCATGACAAGTGCATACTTCTTAATGCCCAACCACAAAAATGTCTTGTATTATATTGTATTGCAGTGTACATTATAAAGTTTTTGTTCAGTTATAATTATATCTTCTGTGACTATTACAAACAACTCTGGTACTTATTATGACTTTTTGTTAAGTAATAGTTCCTGTGTATGTTATCTTACACGTCCATTTTCTGAGACCGTTCTGTAACACTTATTGTTCAGGTTTAATGGTCACTGGTAGCTATGATCTGATCTACATTAACTGATGACTACTGTAAAGGCTGGTTCACATAATGATGCAAAGCCTTGAATCACGTCACGTTGGGTACGTACATCAATTTATGAACACAGTGTGTGTACAATGCACAAACGGCAATGTGAGGATAGAATCAATGCATGGAAGGAAATGGCAAGCCAGGTAACTGACAAAGAGCACACAGAAATAATATACAGCTGTTGAGTAAATATAGGACACACCCACATAGTTCTTCTTTGTTTTGGTCACCTTCTTCATTGTCTGTAAAGGAAAGCAAACAGAACTTTAGTCTCCATTTTGCACTAATAGAGTTTATAACGATAAAGGCGGAGTTTTGTTCACATGTATCTTCCCGTTTATATGAACAGCATTGATACTACGCTATGCAATGCGATGCAAAGAACACAACATGATCCACATACTATTGTAGTTATGTGAAGCCACCTTTAGTTATATCTGTTATAATAATATGAACTGTTCTGTACTAAACATATACTTTAATTTTTAGGTGGACTTTGGTCTACTATATAAGTGTACATAATGTTGAGGTTCTCTGATAACTTAGATTGTAAGTTTGATCTATCATTAATTTGACAATTTTGTGCTAAGCTATTTCTTTAATTCTATAGTGATACATTGATAACTATATTGGAGAAGATATAATGAGGTTTTCTACTATCTACTCTATGTAAGATTGATCTTTTATATATTTTTATAAATTCTAACTAGTTAAATGTGTTATGTGAAAGTATCGCAAACAAAATAAAGGAAAAACTATAATAGCTCTTTTTCTTGCTATTTAGTCTTTACAACTACTGTATATAACAGTAATAATTAGAACAGGAATGAGACTTTTGTAATAAAGTCTCATTCCCATATTAGAGATTGACTCTGATACCATATCATAAAAATTGTATGAAAAAGAAGTCTCATTTCCAATCCTCATACATCATTTTCATGTATAGAGATTGATAGATACTTTGAAATTTAAATCTCATGTTTTTAGATTATCTAAACTGGAAGAAGAGAACAAAACTTTACATCAAATATCCGATCAAATCTCATCAGAGATAGAGGAGCACTAGAAACAAGCTAGAGGACTTATTCAAGATATAGAAACTAAAAGTAGAGAAGTTGAAATAACGAGAGAAATTTACAGTGAACTGAACAAAGCAGAAGCACCTCTGAAGTAAGTTAACATCAAATTGTGTTGTGACGGTCAGAGTTAGAAAAAACTTATAAGTTAAATAGATAATAGGGAAGATAAATCAAGTCTATATTATAATGAATAATTAATATAATGATAATTATGGTCTTTTTATACCCGTGGTTCAGATCACACTTTACAGGCAATTAATCTGATTGGTCAATTTTGAAATGATTTGTGCATGTATGCGTGGGTGATGTGATTGGTGGAATCATAAGTGATCCACTTGTTATATCCAATAGCTCATGCTCAACTTCTTTTTGATTGTTACATTTTCCCCCTTCCTTCCCTAGCACAAAATGTGGTTCTTCAGTTTCCAAGCAAGAGAGTTCATTAGCATTAGTATTGTCTCAGACCTTTCTATGCTGAACTGTGAATGTGTACAGTTGAAATGCTAAACTCCATCTTGTTAATCTTCGATTCTTATCTTTGAATTTATTTATCCATTGGAGAGCTCAGTAATCTGTCTGAACAATGAATGGTTTGCCAAGTAGGCGAGTTTTGAAGGCTTTACTCCTAACAGGATTACTTGACATTCTTTCTCAATATCAGAATAGTTTCGTTCTCGTAGTAGTAGCTTCCTACTAAAGTACTCTATGGGTTGATTGACATCTTCTCCCTTGCTAAGTACAGTTCCTGCTCCCATTCTGAATGCATCAATCTGTAATATGAAGGGTTTAGTGAAGTCTGGATTTCTCATGATAGTAGATGAAGTTAGTGCTTGTTTGAGAGTCTGGAAGGAATGTTCTATTTATGCTGTCCATTCCACTTGTTCCGGTGCTTGTTTTTTGGTTAATTCGGTGAATAAATCTATGGTAATAAGTTAATAACCTTTCATTTCCAGAAATATTCTCACTTTGTGGTTGGTCTTGTTAGGTTTCTAATGGCTTCTATCTTGCTTTCTTCAGGCGTCACTCCTTCTCTGATTTTATTTTAAGTAAGTACACTTGTCCACTCCAAATAAACATTTCTTTGGTTTGATGGTCAGTCCTGCTTCACTGAATTTCTGAAGTACTGTTTAAAGGTGTTCCAGGTGTTTGTGCCAGTCATCACTATGTATCACTACATCATCCAGATATATTCCTGTGTATGTTTCTGTTCCTCTTAATACTGAATCCATCATCCATTGGAATGTAGCTGGTGCTCCACTCAATTCAAATGGCATCACAGTGAATTGGTAGAGACCCATTGGGCTGGTGAACACATTCTTCTCTTTATCCTTGGTAGACATAGGCACTTCCCAATAATCTTTAGCTAGGTCGAGTGTAGTTATGTGCTTTGCTCTTCCAATTGGATTAATTAAGTCTTCCATTCTGGGCATAGGTATGTGTCAAATTTGGTCACTTGGTTTAACTTCCGATAGTCTATACATGTCCTGACACTTCCATCTTTCTTTTTACGATGACCATTGGAAATTACTGTTCGATTTCTCTATTATTCCACCTTACTCCATTTCAACCAATTCGGACATCACTTGGTCTTTGAAGGCATGAGGTATACAATAGGGTTTCTGTCTTACTGGTTGGATTCCATCTCTGACAATTCTTTGTCCGGCTTTGTCAGTTCTTCTGGGTTTGCTTGGTGTTACAAATGGTTCAGTAAGTGAACCAACTGATCCATTTGTTTATATGAAAGTTCTTTGCCAAACTTGAAATCTCCTTTCTCATTTCTCCAATCATATTATGGTATTTCTTCATCTTTTTGTATAGTACTTACGTAGTAGACTTCCTGAGGTTTATCATGCCATTGTTTGAGTAAATTGACATGGAATATCTGTTTCCTTCCCTCTTTTTCTGGCCTTTTGATCTTGTAATTGACTTTTCCTACTCATTTCGTGACTTGGTATGGTCCCTGCCGCTTAGCTGCGAACTTCTTACTGCTATCTGGTAGTAACAATAACATCTTGTCTCCTGGGTTCAGCTGTAGTTTTCTAGCCTTTTGATCACAATGTTCTCTCTGTTTCTGTTGGGCTGTGTTAGCGTTTTGTTCAAATATTTCTTTAGCTGATTCTAATCTACTGCATACTTGGTTTACATAAGTGAGGATGTCCTTATCTTCGTCTTCGTCTTCTATCCATTCTTCCTTAAGTACTTCCAATAACCCTTTAAAATCTCTGCCATATAATAAGTTGAAAGTATTGAGTCCAACAGTGGACTCAATATGCAAAGTGTACATAATGTGGTAGCATTTTATCCCATGTCTTTACTTCCTCTGCTAGGACTTTTCTAGGCATCAGTTATAATGTTTTATTAAATCATTCAACTAGGCTGTTTGTTTGAGGGTGATATGGACTCGGTCATGTAGCTTTAATCCCCAACATCCAATATAGCCCTCCGAGTAGCGCCAAAGTGAAATTGGTCCCTGGTCTGTTAGGATTTCTTCTGGGATACAATGCCTGGCAAAGAGAATAATTACTTCTTTGACTACTCTTACCCCTGTAAAGTTGCTGATTGGTATAGCTTCTGGATATCGAGTTGCATAGTCACTGATTACAAGTATATACTGATTTCCTTTCCAAATCCTGGGTAGCGGTTCCATTATATCCATAGCAATTCATTTGAAAGGTTCTAGATGTATCGTTGGTACTTTAGTCTTCCTGCCTCCAACTCACTGACATTTTAGGCAGGCTTTGCAGTATTGATTCACATCATGAAAGAGGATAGCCCAGTAAAATCTTTTGGGTATCCATTTAGCTGTTTTCTCTTTTCCTAAGTGTCCTGCCATAGGTACAGTGTCCTAATTTGAGTATTTGGTCTCGATATTTCTTTGGTAGTAGTACTTGATCGTATGCTATTCCTGGCAAATCTCTAGGACAACATCTTCTAAAGAGAATACCTTTTATCCTTGTTACTCAAGAAGGATCCTCTTTTTAATCATTTTTGTACTACTTGATATTTTTCCTGCTCTTCCTTGAGCAGAGGTGACATTGGTATTCCAATTTGTCTGCTTGAATTATATATTCATCTGGCTTCATTTTTTTGTCTCAAACTAGTTCGTGAAACGTTCTTCTACTGCCTTCTGGAGTTACATCAAATCACCTCATTAAGGCCTCTTTGACCTCTTCATATGGTAATCAGTGTAATCCAAACCAGCACACCCTGAAGAGGCTTTACCTTGTAAGAGAGGTACTAACTACACTACCAATCCATCTTCCAAGTAGTCATTAAGTCTCATCATATTCTCGAATGTCTCCAGAAAATCTTCAATATCTTCATCATGTTTGTATTGAGTAATTTGTAAGGCTGGTCTTTTGGTAGTTTTTCCAGACACAAGCTCCTGCGTAAGTCATTGTTGTTGTTCTATCCATACAGCTATGCTTTGCATAATTTGATCATAGTGTTTTTACTTGACTTTTGTCATTTCTTTGAGATAGTTTTATCTATAGGTCTTTTGGTTTCCTCTGCTTCTGATTCAGTGTCTGATACCACTTGACTCCTTTTTATATAATTTTCTTCTAGTTGTTTAGGGGTATAGCCGATTCTTGGTTGTTGTCATAATCCAAAGCGAATTCCCCTGTCAATAGTTTGTTTCTGTCATTTTGAATACTTGATTATTAACATATTCTGGTATTGGTGCTATCCCACTGCTGCCACCAAAAATAAGTGTGATGGTTAGGGTTGGTAAAAGTTTATTATAAATTAAATAGATAATAGGTAGGATAAATCAAGTCAATGATATAATGAATAATTAATATAATGATAATTATGGTCCTTTTATACCTGTGGTTCAGATTACGCTTTACGGGCAATTAATCTATTGGTTAATTCCGAAATGATCCGTTCATGTGTACGTGCATGATGTGATTGATGGATTCGTAAGTGATCTGCTTGTTTGATTAGCTAGATCATGCTCAACTTCTTTCTGATTGTTACATGTGTCTATCTGGATATATCATACTAGTGTGTTCGTTTATCCATTTACACATAGAGGTAGGAACGATTCAAATGTTGAGGGGGCTTTAAATCATGAATAAGTAATTTGACCAGAAAAAATTAATTTCATGCAATTGTAAATGTGTTTATTAGGTAATAATCAGAAGTACATGTACATTCTGATAATAACTTATCAAAAAATGCCCAAAGTATTGAAGTCTACGATCATTAGAAGTAACAAATTCTTCTGCTATTTCTTCCAAGTTTACCTGATCTGTGCAATTTTTGTGAGTATGTAAAATGATGACATGGTTCAAACGCTCTTGTGACATATTTGAATGTAAGTAGTTCTTCAGTCTCCTTAAGGTCGAAAATGTACGCTCAGCTGAAGCAGAAGTCATTGGAACTGTTAAATATAGGCAAAGAAGTTTATGAATTTCTGAAAACATTGCCTTTCCAATTGATGTAGTGTTCATTACTTCACATATGGTGCTGATAGCAGTCACCTCTTTGACTATAATTGGTAGATCAGTTGTCTTGTGAATTTGAAAGTGTTCAAGCTCTTTTAGAACAGACACAATGAGACAAACAGTTTATGGAACAATCACTAAATTACCGTTTTGAGGTTAGACTGTTTACTATAAAGATATTTAATTTAAACTATTTATTTACAAGAGAACTTAATGTTTATTTAGTTGGTTACTACAGAAAATACTGCTCAACAACTTAAAATAGAGGAAGGTCGAAAAAGTAAAAAGATCTTCAAGATGTGAGAGTTAAAATGGAAACTGGCCTGTCACGTCTCGGATATCTGGGAGTCTTAGAGATAATATCTTAGTTCTTGTTCTGACCAGGGGGTTCAAGTGGAGTAATGACCTCTTCAGGAGGTGTACCCATGGGAGTGGTATCACCTAAAGGAATATCCAGATCTGAAGGCTCTGATTCTGTAGACTGTGGAGTCTCTGCTTGACTGCCCATCTTCAGCTCACGCAAGAGATCAATATGTCTTTTCCATAATAAATGATCAGCCGTTTCGACTAGATATGTTAGAGGTCCTAGTCTTTCAATGACAACAGTAGGTTCCCAATCTGGACCAGAATGTATATTACGAGCCATGACCAACTGTCCTACAAAGAATTCTTGTTTCTGAGCTTGTCGATAATGCTGAACCTTCTGCTTAGCTTGTTTTTCTAAGACTGAAGAGGGATAGTCTGGACAGATTAAATCCAGTCTAGTTTGAATGTGATGATGCGGAAACAGTAATGAAGGAGATACACCAGTAGTAACATGTGGAGTACTACGGTAGCTTAACAGAAAACTTGAGAGATGATGTTGAAGAGATAATCCACTGTTAACAGTTGATTTGAGTGCTATCTTGTGAGACTGAACAAACCATTCTACCAGCCCGTTTGAAGCTGAGTGATAGGGAGCACATCAAATGTTTTTAATCCCATTGGATTTCAGAAAGTGGGAGAAATCTTTTGATACAAATTGTGGACCATTGTCCATAACAACTTGCTCCAGTAGTTCGAATCTAGCAAAAATGACCTGCAAAATTTCAAGGGTTTTGGTGGCTGTAGTTTCCTTCATAACAAACACTTCTGGCCACTTAGAATGAGCATCAACAGCAATAAGAAACATTGAACCTTGGAAGGAAACAGCCAAGTCCAAATGTATTCTCTTAAAGGGGTGATTTGGCCATGTCCATGGCTGTACTGGAGCAACAGCTGGGGAATGTTTAACAGCTTGACAGTAAGTACAGCTTTTGACCGCTTCCTCTACTGCTTTATGGTGTAACGTCTTGCAACAGATTTCATTTGACTAATGCCTGGGTAGTCTTTATGCTCTTCCAACAGTTTCTTTTGGAGTTTCTTTGGAACAATGACTCATATGCCCTATAATAGACATTCTCCCTCTACCATTAATTCAAACCTATGGGACCAATAAGGATGTAAGGTAGGAGTACAATCTTGTGGCCATCCTGATCAAACATAACTTACGACCTTACATAGAACAGGATCTGTTCTAGTAGCTGTTCTAACCTGTTGTGAAGTGACAGGAAGGCTCTCTAGTTGTGATACATTGAAGACAGCTGGTTAATCAGACGTGATAGGGACTTCCTGTGATTTCAAAGGTAATCTGGACAAACTGTCAGTGTTAACTTGAGTTTTTGTTGGGCGATACTCTATGTTGTAGCTGTATGCTGACAAGATCAATGAGCAATGCTGTAGATGAGCAGCAGCTAGCAAGGAGTTGCTCTCTTTGCTCGGAAAATTGTTGTCAGTGGCTTGTGGTCAGTCACTAAAGTAAATATCCACCCACACAGATACAAATGGAACTCTATACACCAAAGATGAGTGCCAGAGCTTCTTTCTCTATTTGAGAGTAGTTCTGCTCACTTATAGACAACGTATGTGATGCGAAGGCAATAGGCTGTTCCTGTCCATCCTCCATTACATTAGAGATTACAGCTCCCAGGCCGTAAGCAGAAGTGTCAGCTGCTAACCTAAGAGGTAAACTAGGATCATAATGGGTCACAAAAGTGGGAAGATACCAGAACATCCTTGATGTGTTGGAAGGCTTTTGCACAATCTTTAGTCCGTTTCCAACGACCATCTTTACACAGTTAACTGTTCAATGGCTTAGTCAGACTAGCTTGATTCAGTATAAATCAACTATAATAGCTAAGGAGTCCTAGAAACACTCGAAGTTCCTGTGCATTCCTAGATGGAGGTGCATCAACAATAGCTTTCAAATTGCTATCTGTTCTATGAAATCCTTTGCAGTCCACTCGGTGATCCAAAAACTCAACACTGTCCTCCATAAAGCGACACTTTTCTAACTTTAGATGTAGTCCGTGATTCTAAAGTCTCTGCAGTACTTCTGACAAATTCATTAGTTGCTCCTCATCAGATGTACCTGTAATAAGAATATCATCTAAATAACATGTTACCTTCTCCATTGCTTGGAGGATTTGGTCCATGATATGATGGAATAGGGCAGGAGCAGAAGCTATGCCGAATAGAAGTCTGGTATAGCTACAGAGACCACAATGACTGTTCACAACATCATACTTCCTGGACTCTTCATCCAAGATCAGTTGATTGTAAGGATGAGACAAATCAAGTGTAGTGAACCTCTTGCGTCCAGCGAGAGTAGTGAAGATATCCTCTGGTGGGTACTTATCCACCTCTAGCACAGGATTAACAGTGACTTTATAGTCTCTGCACACTCTGATACTACCATCTCTTTTAGGAACAGTCACAATCAGTGCTGTCCAGTCACTGTGAGTATCTTTTTCCAGAACACCATCTGCTTCTAATTGGTCGAGTGCTTCCTCTATGTGACTTTTCAAGACAAAAGGAACAGTTTGAGCCCTATGGAACCGAGGTTTGGCATCTATGAAAACAAACCACATTGCTTTAAAAGGATAAATAGTTCCTAACCTGTCTGTGAAGACATCTTGGTATATGTCTAGAACAGCCTCTACTGCCCTAGTTGAAGCTCCTTGTGATACAACAGCAATTGATGGCCAGTCTAAACGAATGACCTGTACCCAGTCTCTGCCCATTAGGCAGGGACTATCACCAGAAACAACTACCAGTTCCAGGTCAATTGGGCTTTTTGACAGATAACACACTTTAACTGCTGGTATTCTCAATATCTGCATGCGTTCTTTCCGTATATGTTTTCAGCAGAAACGAAGAAGGGTTAAGCTTAACTCCTGAGAAAAACTGTTGAAAAATCTTCTCTGATAAGATAGATACAGCTGCCCCAGTGTTTCAGGTCAGCTACCTACCTAAGACCTCCAGGTCTACTCGAATAGGTTTAACAGAGGGCTTCCCTATGGTAAGTGCATGCATTACTAACTCAACATCAGTGTTAGCAACCCCTAAATCTTCAGTCACCACATTTGTTTTCCAGCTATTCTTTCCACTTCTAGAATCAGTCGTTTTCTTTGTTGGACCTCTTTGACAGACAGGTGAGATATGACCAATTTTACCATAAAGGCGACACTTGGCTTGCCAGTACTTGCATGTCCATCCCTCGTGGTTATGGCCCCACAACTATGACAACAAAATCCGCCTGATGGACTGGACCTTGACAATGGGACGATGGCGGCAGTGGCTCCTTCAAGATTGAGGACTTTGCCTGGGGTGCCTGCAATGCTGCTTAGGTTCTTGAATCCCTTTGTCTCTGATGCAGCTGCTTCAATACCCCGAGCAAGCTCCAGAGCTCGAGCGATATTGAGATCAGGTTTGGTTAACAATCTTTTCTGCATACCCATACACAAAGCAAAGGGCTTGTTCGAGAAAATCTCCGAATTCACAAGTGATAGCCAGATGTCTTACATCTGCTAGAAAATTGTGTACTGACTCACCAGCTGCTTGGTTGCACTGATTGAAACAGAATCACTCTGCGATCAGTAGAGATTTAGGTCGGAAGTGAGCAAGCAACACAGCCTTGAGATCCTCATAAGACTTTTCCTGTGGCAAGGTAGGTGCTGTGAGACTCTTAATCAGGGCGTAGTTCCTGCTCCCTACAATAGGTAAGAACACTTGGACTTGCTTGTCAGGTCCTATGTTGTTTGCCGGCACTAAAGGTTTGTAGCCATCCTGACTGCTGAGGTTGAGCCATCTTGCATCCCACCCTCGTCACCAGTTGTGATAACTCCATCTAGCACCACTACCTCGAGTATTTTACTGAATTGAATATCTTAATCTCAACAAAGAATAAAAAACAATTGTAGAAATTATATATTGGTGAACTGGAGCAAGTACCAGTTTAAGTATCAAACCTTTATAATAAATAAATTAAGCATTAAGAATACAGTTTTAAACATACTATTTTGTGCTTCCATTCTTTGTTTGATAAAAACTATTTCCACTGTCATAACTCCATCTAGCATTAATGTTTGAACTTCACAAACTTGCTCTTTAACTCTATTAATCTTTTTAACTCTTGGCACCTGGGATTTAGCAGCTGCAAAGGCAGAGACCCACTCTGAATCTCATTTAGCCATTTTAAAGTGCTTTCTGCATCAAAGTTTTGAAGTCCTCTAAAGTTATACTACCTTTGCAATCAAATTTTTTGTGACTGTCAATCTTATTAAGCTTCACTAATGTTCCTTCTTCATATGTCTTAAATGTATCCAGTAGATTGTTGTATTGTGGTTTTGGAAGTGTAGCAAGAAGGAAGATCATGTTCTCATCCAGCTGTTTCTTCTATTAACAGAAAAATAAAACAAAAGTACATTTTATAACAAATTTACTGTCATCATTTATGTTGTAGCACAAGAGTCCCTCCACTCTGTTGTTTTTTTCAGGAGGTTCTTCACATATATCCACATCATTCAGAGTATATAACCTTATTCAACATATATGCACCTTAAATTAGCATTGAAAAATGAAAGATAACTAAAGAACAGTTCAATGTTTAATTATACATATAATGCAGAAATCTTTTGTGAATAACTAACATTATTTATTATTATGAAAGTGTAACTACATGTGACTTAATACCTTATCTTGAGTTGTCATTTTATTGCTGAATTCAGTGGTTCTGTTATGCCTGTGAGCTAAATGCTGTGCTTGTTCATCAGTTAGGTCATGATAAACACTAATTAAATGATGATTGAAGATATCATGTAGATGAGCACATGATTTATCTTGAATAATTTGATTTAGCACAATCCTAAACTAATAGTTTATTGTCAGATAAACCACACCTACCAAACTATCAGTTACTGTTCGTATGGGACAAGAGGAGATACCCATGTATGTAAAACCTGTCCTCTCATATCAAGTTAATATCGCTGATAGTATTGTAAAGAGATGCAATGATATTTATGATGTTGGTCTTATCAGATGTGTGGGTGTGGAATAGAAAAGAGACAAAATGTGCAGAATTGAATTGTAATTACCAATTAAGTCTGTACTCCATTTGTGGAAAATAACGATCATTTTTTGAATAATATAATAAAAACTAGAAGAAAGGAAAGAATTCAATGATTTTAGAAATAACTATTTAGCAAGTAGTATAGCCAAAGTCTGGGTTAAAATGAGTCTTTAAAGTCAATCCAAAAAGAATATTTAAATAAGTGTCCATTGTTTATATTTATACATTTATTACTATGTTATAGATCCATTACCACACTTATGGATCCATTGATATTTGATAAATTTATAGATCCATTATCATGTTTCATACATGTACAATATATCCATTGCAACATTTATAAATCTATTAATAATTTGCCATGCATCCATTGTTATTAATTGATTATCTATTTCGTTTTATATATTAATATACCTTCCTTTTTTCAGGGCAAGATGAACAAGGAAAGAACAATGATGGAACATTTAAAGATGGAAAAAATAATTATAATACATATATGTCTGACCTCATATAAAGTCAAAATTTATACTATAGACCATGTGCTTGTGCTATAAATAATAACATGCTATTAATAGTACCACAGACTGGTATTAATAGTTACAAACATTCTAATGTTGTTCTATTATTATGTATTATGATATAAAATCCTCATAATGATATCATACTGCAATTTCCTACTACACTTCAGATTTGATATCTCTAACAGAGTTGTAAAGTCACTACCATCCATCATCTTTGTTATTCACTCCTCTCATTTTATGTACGGATTAGAACTCCATTCAATGGATGCAGTTCCTGTATTTATTGGTTAATGTTTAGCTGACAATGAGTATGTTAAAGGAGATGGAACTTTAACTTACTTCTTTCTCAAGGTATGATGAATTGTTATTAAGGCCACTCTCGTTTTAAATGAATTTATTTATAAGTTGAATAGTGGAGGTGGCTGAATTAGTGGATGGTGTGGGATTAATAAACGAGCAGCTGTTGACTGACCAGTGTCAGGAAGTTAATCATGACAAACAGTTGAAAATTTATTGAGTTTGGATTCAATCTATTAAACCTTTTATAAGTAAAGTTTATTAATTATATCTTTTCTACAATAACAATTATAGTTAACTGGTCTACCAAAGTCTGAAATCTGATTGGTTAGTATTTGCTCTTCTAAAAAAGCGCAAATGTGGCATTGAAGTAAACAATAAGACTTCTTAATTTCTAATAAAGATCATATTATAATTATTGAAAGTTATTAACATTCAATGTTGTCTGCTTACTGCGCATGCCTAGTGAAAAGCCGGGAAAAATGTGGTACTTGTGCCTCGTTTTTCTTATTGGATAACTGACCATCTGGAATGCAGAGAGAAGTACCCGTTATTCTATTTCCTTGAGTGAATCAGCTATTTATCAACCATATATACATGACAATAATATCGTTTTACTGTGTGCTATATCAAATGGACAGTGTAGCACTTATGTAAATTCAAGTTTAAAGACAGAGACAGTCAAGTAAGTTTCTTTTCTTTATATCTCTGTGTTCTACTACATAACCACCAGTCTTAACTTTTATACAACAGTTGCTAGTTTAGTAACCAGCTTTACCCTTCAAATAGCTATAGCCTTCATTTTGGTACAACTAACCTAACTACTATAGCCTTTCTTACTGAACAAATAGCTGTTTTAGCCTTCCCCTGACATAGTCCTCAGTTGTAGTCACTTGCAACAACCAGCCTTCCTTGTTGAACAACTTACAATTCTATTACAAGTATGTACTGGTAGGTTCTTTTCTAACCACTAGTTGTTACTTTAATGACCTGACATCATGATCTTATTTTTCAGTATTTTATCAGTTTCCTTTTTATTCTATAGTAATAAATACAACTCTCTCTGCAAGTTAACTGTCTTTGTCATCTCTATCAATGATGTTATTGTTATATTGTGGACTGGATTGATCTTTTAAAGAATACCATAACTACTACTGTTACTGTTGTCTAGTGTCTATGACCTCCAGTCAAGATACCTTTGATTTTTGCTCACCTCTCATACAGAAAAATGTAGTAAAAATGAATGGGGTCCAACTACAAAGAAAATACACTTTTATTGCAGCACAAAAAAAGAGAGTCAAAATATTCAGGTCAGAGTAAATGTACACTATATATGTGTGTGTGTGTGTGTGTGTGTGTGTGGGAAGCCTAATCCTGAGCTTTTTTGCTGTCTGGAGAGATAGTTTTTGCCATTAAACATCTGTATAACCTATTCTAGCTACCTTGTGAGACTCCTTGACTTCTTGTGTGAGCCTAATTCTGTAGTATATTAGCAAAGTCTAGTTCTCATTCAGTTTTTAAATCACCTTCAGTTGGTCATTTTGGCAGCCAAGTAGTAATTTATGCACACAGAAAGCTATTATATCAGTAGATTGAGAACATTATGTATTATGTAGAAAGGATTTTGCTGTTGTGATTTAAATACTTACCTAAACAGAACTAGAATGGTTTGTGCAAATCTCTTCCCAGACTGTAAATTTTTTAATGAACCCCACAGCTGATAATAAGCATGGAGACTTAAGTTAAATGGTCCTAGCAGATAGCTGACAAGCTGAGTAGTTGTACTTGAGCTTCACATTGAGAGCTAGATCGGAAACCTGAAATATGCCTAGACAATTGTATAGCTTGTATATCTGTATTAGAGAAGCTTTTATAATACTCAACCACTCATTATATATAATACACACACACACACACACATATATATATATATGTATATGTATATATACTTGTAACTTTCTTTTAAGTCTTATAATTTGTGGTAATATTCAGATATCCATGTGATCAACCTATCTATTATGTCTACACAGCAAATCTATTATGAGTCCTATAATATGTAATTAAATCAACTCTTGTTGTCAATTATAATATTCCTACATAAACAAACTTCTTACAATTATATAAATAGCTTACTGACAAATAAATAAACAAACCTTTTCATGTATTTTTATACAAATGTCTTATTACTCATACCCTATAATGTTTTATAATACAACCTATCTCTGTGACATACTTACACTAACATTTTGTGACCCTTATGATACAATTTAATCCTATGACATATTTTATCCCATAATGTAACTTCATTCTGTGACATGTACATGCACAAATATCTTAATACTCAACCTCTTATAATATAATCCAACCCAGTCCTGTGACATGTACATACCTCTTAATACCTAACCACTTAAATGTCTTGTATTACAATAAAACTTAGTCCTGTGGTATGTACATAAACCTCTTAATATTCAATGCCATAAAATATCACTTGTGTAATAATATAATCTAGAAGAGAAATCTTTGTAATCTGTCAATAAGTCATAATTTTTTATATCTTCATTTGTATAAATTCTGTTTTTTAACAAATCTTTTGTGACCTTATACTCTAAAATTATATACTTTTGTAAATCTCCTATTCAGACCAAATTTACTAGTATCAACAATTTACTAGTATCTTTGTACAAAGTCTTGTTATTTATCTGTCACATTATGTTCTTGTTACATTGATTTATACATGAAAGTTTCTACTACTATAGCTGTACTACTGTATTCTAATTCTTTGTCCAACAATAGCTCCTGTATATATTATCTTACATGTAAATTCCTGTGACAATGTTCTGTAATAGTTTGTGTTATAATGTTTTCTACTTCCTATTATATTATAAGCGTTTTTATTAATGTTTTATCTAATAATAACTCCTGTGTTTCTATCTATTATTTATTGTTAATGTGTTGACATCATATATGACTGGATGATATACAATGATGGTCTTCTTGTTAATTTTGTTAATATTATTGCTCTTGCTCTTGTATTATGATCTGTTGTTATTATTGTACATTATAGAATTTTTGTTAAATAATAGTTCTATTTCTACCTTGTATTTTGAGCTGTTGTCAATCTTGTACATTATCAGAGTTTTGTTAAATTATAGTTCTATCTTGTGTTACTATCTCTTGTGACTATTATAAACAACTTTGGTACTTGTTTTAAGTTTTTGTTCCTTCCTATGTATGTTATCTTATATGCCATCTACTGAGACTATTCTGTAATACTTAGTGTTACATTGTTTTTAACTTCTTGTTATATCATATATCATTGTATGTACTCACTTCATTAATTTTGATGTATTTTTATAGGCTAGAGGTTGTTCTATTACAATCATGTATCACGTATATTATAGTCTTGTTGTATATGACCCACAGAGTTCATGTATTGTAATATCTAGACATAGTATAGTTTGTTTTGGTTTGTTTGTTGTGCATTTCCTACATATTACATATTCTACTAAATAGTATTATGTAAATGATGGGTTTGTACTAGATAGTTTCATGATGTCAGACCCTTCCACACATATCAACCCCTTCCTCATTCTCCAAATCCTTTGTGTGTGTGTTGTAGTAATCCTGAAATGTTCCCTCTGTGTTTGTTTTGAAATGTTCTATATCTGAGTCTGTTGTATAATCTTGAATAATTCTGAAATATTAATCCTTTATATCTGCACTGTAAAAGTTAAATTGTTATTTTAACAATTACTTTGTAGTTTATATCAGCGGGTTACTATGGAATATAGAATTTATGTGAATTACTCATTGTGTAATTTGTTGGCATGTAAAAGTACAACATACCGAGAAATTACACAATGAGTATTTCACAAAAATTCTATATATCATAATAATCCACCAATGTAAACTACAAAGTAATTGTTAAAATAACAATTTAATTTTTGCAGTGTGTCGTATTATCCTGTATTATTAACCATCTGTGTCTGTAATATTACCCTGCGTTGTTAACGCTATGTGTTTGTTGTATTATCTTGTATTTTTAATCCTCTGTATCTCCCATATTATCTTGTATTGTTGACCCTCTGTATCTGTCGTGTTATCCTGTATTGTTAACAACTCTGTGTCTGTTGTATTGTTCTGTAATCCTGTATGATTAACCCTTTGTATTTGTAGTGTTCTGTATAGTTAACTCTCTGTTTGTAATATTATTATGTGTTGTTAACCCTCTGTGTCTGTCATATAGCTCAGTAATCCTGTATTGTTAACCCTCTGTGTCTGTCATATTATTATATATTTTAAATCCTCTGTATCAGTGTAAAACATAGTTCGGAAATGTTAAATGTCTTGTGTCTGTTTTATGATACAAACTTATCCCTTGATAATTTGGATCTAGGAATTTCATTTTTCATGATTATTCTGAAATCTAAAACTGACAATTTTTATTTCAGCTAGGATGGTATGTCATTGATAATTACTATCATCAGGATTTTTACTGGCATCTGTTTTTTTTTATTGTTTACTTCTGATATCTAGTATTTTACTTAGCTTCTTAACACATAGGATTTTATTAGCATTATTGTTTTTTATGCTGGTATCTAGAATTTTTCATAATTATTTCTGGCCTAGAGGATATGAAGAAATGAATTTCTTAACATCAAAGGTTTTACATGACTGGTAAATTTTTTCTGGTATCTGGATTTGTTTATTCTGAAATCTAGGCTCTTCCCTTTATCCCAAATAAGTGATACGAACTGTTGTAATTTTACTATACAACAGACTCTTGTCAATTTATAACAATAATTATTTCAATGTTCTAAGTTTTTATTTTATTTTATAGTAGGACTATTGTTTACTAGTCTACTGGAGATGATGATGAACTGGTTGAGAACTGTTCTAAACTCAACAATTTAAATGACCTTTTTAGGTTTGGATTACTTTAGAATAGGACAGTTAGATGATTGATTATTGGAAATGAGTGTTCTGCTGTTAGTAAGTTAATAGAAAGACTTGATAAATAAATGTTTTTACTGTTTATTCTCTTACAGTATTATAGTAACTTGTTCTACACCAGCTTGAGATGGTCTAGATCTAGTGTAGTCTTATGAATAGTACTTATAAGTCATATCTATTACTTACTACAAATTTACTAACTATTTATTTATAATTGTCTACTGAATGAATTACTTTTTATAATATGGTGAACAGGTTTAATGGTCACTGGTAGTGATAATCTGATCTACATGAACTTATGACTACTATAACTTATATCTGTTATAATAATATGGACAATTTTGTACTAAAGATGGATTTTAGTAGTTTAGATGGACTTCGATCTACTGTATAATTCTACATAATGTTAATGTTCTTTGATAAGTTAGACTGTAAGTTTGATCTATCATTAATTTGACGATGTTGATCTAAACTATTTCCTTTAATTCTATAGTGAGACATTGGTAACTAGACTGGAGACGATGTAGTGAGGATCTTTAATAACTACTCAATGTAATATTGTTCTTTTATATATCTTTAATTCTAATTGATCATTTTATTTTGTAGTTGATGAACTGGCTGAGTGTTCTTTAACTGTTGTCAATGATAATCGTAATATCATGTACTATATATACAATACTATTGACTATAACGTATAACGCCATTTGATTAAAATAGGGTATAGGAATTGGAATGTCCATCCTTGGATTCTGTACATATAATATATAATGTTCTATATTCTACAATGACTATATGTCAAATATACAATAATATGTACTATATGTTTTGTATGCACTTATAGTTCACATAATTATAAATATATTTAAGATATGTGATTCTTTAATTACTTGGTGTGTGTGTGTCTTTCTTCTCTTTCATCTACAAGCACCACTACCTTTTCCTTTTGTCTTTATCTCTTTTTTTACTATACATGTAGTTTGTTAATATTTTGGTACTCCATGTCAGTATCCTTTCAAGTTAGTCTAATTAAGATAGAATGCTCATCCATTACCAGAATATTAAATAAAATGAGTGAGATGTATAATATAATTCTCACAACTTTATTTCACTGTAAAACTAATTAATTATTACAAAAAACAATTTGTAGCTGACATGCATCAGTGGATTACATTGAATCTATAATTTATGGATCATTAGACCATTTGTTGATATGTTGTACAATTACAAAGTATCAAATTATACAGGAGTAATTCACATGAATTCTAGATTCCATAGTAATCCACCCATGTAAGATAAAAATTAGTTCATTTATAGTAACATATTCATTTACAATGTAGTAATGTACAATATATATATATATATATATATATATATATATATATATATTAGCTTAAAATATGACTCTAGTTGACATGTTTAGTCTATCATTATTACTGTACAAGCCATATTCATTCAGTAACAAATGAAGTATAGACATACATGTGATGTACATATAATATATAATGTTCTATATTCTACAATGACTATAATTATGTCAAATATATGTATTTGTATAATGTATGTTTTATACATACTATGTAAATACATTTGTCATAATTATGAATATTTTTAAAATACATAGTTTCTTTAATTACTTGATGTTAACAATTAAGATAGAGAATGTATGTTAATGTTATGTAACTCAAATAACATAAATACCTTGTTACTTTGGAATACAATAACTCAAGTTAACACAAGTTAATCTTAGTCTAATGTGAATTGCATAATTAACTTACTGAACAAGTTAACAGACATAGCATTAATTTGGAGGACAATAACTGAAGTCTTCACAAAGTTAATCTTGAAATCTGTTAGGCTGGTGTAAATTTACGTAATTAATTTACTGAGCAAGACGACAGACATACTATTAATGGGGTAGAACATAATTTCAGTCACTTCATGCATTCTACTTCATTGATAGTCAAGAAAACTTTACATGTTACACTATATATCAATCAAGCATGTTTGTCAATGTAGCCATAGTCTGGATTGTTCATTGACATGTAATACAGTCAGGAACATTCTAATCTGACTTCATTAATTGTGACCAATCCTTCGGTATTATAGAGATGTTCTTTATTCCAAAGTTATACTCTTTTAAATGCTCATGAATAAATTATTACCATAACTACTGAGTAATCTAGTTGCCTATGGTGGGATCATTTGTGATTGATAAGTTTCATAGTACTAATAATATCTCAATCAAATCAACTATAACACTATACTATTGAAACATGTTGTTACCATGACAACATGGTACTATTAATGACAATATCAGAGTATATAAATGGAGATCAACTATAGAAAATTAAGCACTGCTGTTGCAACCAATGCTATTAACTTATTATTAACTTATTTGCAAGTTTTAAGTTACAATGAAAGTATTGATCCTTTTTGTGTTGACTAGCTTTGTTCTCATTTAGGAGTCCATAGACGCTGGACCTGCTAAAAATGGATGGAAAAAAATTCAGTTCTCTCCTGTCCAATTCAGCAACAAACCTGCACCTCCTGAGGGTACAGATGAATTCCTGAAGGGTCTTCGACTCATTATGGTGACCAAAGATGGATATGAATATACTGGATCATTAGAAGAGGTGGAGAATCTCTTCTACACAAAAGAAGATAATGATGATGAAAATGAGGAAATACCCACACACCCTCATGATAAATCTCAAGATGAGGATGTACTTACACATGCTAACAATGATTTTCGTAAGGTTCTAGAAGATTCACTGGAGGATCTAGCTAAGAAACGTTCTGTCATTGGATCAGACTCGCGTAGATGACAAGTTCCAAACAGATTTCCTTATACAGCCATTGGACGTGTTGGTCTCGGATGTACTGGAACATTTGTAACACCAAAGATTGTTCTAACTGCAGGTCATTGTGTCTATGACGACACTGGATGGTACTCTAATTTTAATGTCCATCGGACAAAGGATTGTGATCCAAATCAAGAAACATAGCACACTTGGAAAGCAGCTGTTACCCTTGACGGATGGATTAACAATCGTATCCCTGAAAATGATATTGGGTGGATCATTGTTGGTACTCCCTCTCCAGTGTCAATGAGCTTTACTTTTGTGATTCCTCCAGTTACTTCAACAACTATCTTTATCTATGGCTACCCACCAGATCTCCCAACAACAAGTAGCCCAAATTGGTGTCTCCATGGTACCAGTTGTCCTCTTGCTATAGTTGAATCTAAACGTCTGAGGTACAAGTGTGATACTTATAGTGATACCAGTGGGAGTGGTGTCTACTACTCTAACAGTAATAATGTGTACACAATCATTGGAGTACGTGCTTATGGTGTCTCTCAAGGAACAAACAGTGGTACTTGTATGACCACCTGGTACTACATTTTAACTGATTATGTTATTCGTAAATATGGTGCATAATGGCTGACTAATTCCTATTCATGTGCTAATGAACTGAGATAAGAATTTAATAGTAGAATTCTTGAGTAGTTTTGTCAATTCCTTCTTTTAATTTACTAACTTCTTTTTTAGGCTTTTCAGTTTTATACTAGTTTCATACTATTTTTAGAAACTTTTATAAAATGAATACAATTTGCCATCTTTGGATATTATATATGGAGAGTTCAGGTATATTATACAAGTAAATAAATACATTTCTTAGTTGTATACTTTTAAAGTTTAGCAATGGGTCTATACAATAAGCTTGATAATACATCTTTAAACAAAGCAATAGATCATCTATAAACATAGCAATGAGGTTTGATGTTACAGATTGATTTTCTAATCATGACTTTGCTATACTACTTGTTATTATGACAATAATAAATGATTTCCTTCCAAAGTGTATAAATTGTTGATGCATATACCAACTGTGGCACAGTTTGTCGTTTACTAAAACGTGTGAATGAACTATGAATCCTATCTATGAATATAGAATAATAATTATTGGGTTTGAAACTAATTAGTAAGTTTCCTTTATGTTAATTTCTTTTTTTTAGGTTTTAATGTAGGAATTGTCATTGATGTTGACAACTTGTCACCAAATAACTTGTACATAATTTCATTTGTTTTGTTTGTCAGTGTTCTGGACATGTAGTGGGTTGGACTGTCAGATGTATAATTTTAATTATCAGTTTTAGCTGCCCACCAAAATTAAATATGATAAAAGAGCTCCCTGTATACATGGTAGCAGCCCAGGTCTGCGCGGCAGCCATTGGACAGAAAGTTATCCAAATTTTAACCCCTTCTTTCAAGTTTCTATTGCATTCATTCATGTGAGCAGACCTAAAGGAACTGTTATATTGTTCGATGGATGGAAGGAACAAAAAATAATGAAGAATAATGATTGACTGTGACAGCAAATACATGTAAATGTATTTATTTCATTAATAAAAAGTAACACAAAAAACAATGTTATTAATTTCACATTAAAGTATGGTGTTTGTTTGTAGACTACCTAGACACTTAAAAATATAAATAATGTAAATATTAATTTCTCCTAAAAAATAAAATCTATATTAGTGGTCAGGTATTATGTCTTCAATCACAATGATACTGACATATCTTAAATATCATGTCTTTAATTTTTTATTAGATTCTTATTATCAAGAATTTAACAAATCTAATAAACCAGTCAAACCAATTAAAAATTATTATCTGAAAAAATGTATGCTAATAATATTCTATGACATTTTCTTCTTTTGTTTTATGTTTGTATTATTAATTGCATTTTGGAGTTGTATATATTGTACAACTTATCAAATTTGTGGAATGTTCTCTATGACAGACTGAGAACCAGTTCTACTGATATTCCTTTCCAGTAGTTTAAATAGATTATGAGTCTAAAAAAAACATGTTGTGTTATCCAAACGATCCCTGCTGACTCACACACTGGGGCCTCCACTTAGTATTCACGATTCCCTGCTATTGTTAGCTAGGACTGCCAGTGTGGCCTGGTAACCGTTGTCCGAAGACGAGGTAATCCTAACTGAAGCGTCAATTTAACGAGTGACATGGCATCAATTGGCTATAATAATATAATCATTTACTAAAGGGTTAAAAATAACCATATATTACCTCTGCTGTTAAAGGATTATGACCATACTTCCTTAAAAAAGGTACAATGTTCCTAGTAATACATCAAATGTGAAGTAAGCCCATTGATCCATTCCTTTCACTGTATTTCCCACATATTTCTACCCATCTATTTAACCAACCATCTATTTATCCATCCTTCAGTCTGTCTGTCTACTGGATCCATCCATCTATCCATCTATTCACCCATTCATCCATTTCATATCTACTTACATAAGATCAAATATTACTACATCAGATGTACACAAAGGATGTTCAAATGATTGAAGAGATAAACTAGACACACAATATTATCAAACCAGTTCAATTATATGTACTTACCTACAACAATTAAATGAAGGTCATTTGAATTCTGATCTTTCACCCTTAGCAGCAGCTGCTGCCTTCTTTAATATTGTGGACCATTCTTTACAAGTGAGGTATCTTATTAAAAGAGAAAGAAATGGAACCTAAAACGGGAACATAATCTAACTACTTCTAGACTTGGTCATCTTTGTATATTAAACTTACAATTTGTTTTTCAATGCTGCTTTTTACCCATATTGACACTGCAACAGTTGAAAAGGGGTTAAAAATTAAAGCCCTAAAATTGGTCAAAGTTCCGCCAAACCCACAGAGGTATTTGCTAATTACTGGATTTATCCAGCTCACTACAATGCCAAAAGATCAACATTAGGCAAATAGTTGATCTTCAAACTCATCTCTTGTACTGATCGGATCTGGGAGACAATAAGTCAGGCTGTAGTAGTATCTGGTGAACTGGGAGCTACTGTAGTTAAAGTATCAACAATAAATGTCAACCCAAATTCTTCAGACCCAAACATTAAAGTAATATGTGTGTATACTGCAGCAGAAGGTAGAGACGAGGTTGGTATGAAGTTAATTCCTTATGTACGTGAGACAATATGATATAAAACTGATGCCGAGACTCATGCTGGGAGATATGCTTGTCATGATGATGGTTAAGTGACATCAAGGACACTGGAATGGTATAAAGGTAATCCAAAATTTAAAGACTAATTGTATTATTCTCTGAAGATCAAAGCTTTGTGTATTTTTTAAATTTTATGCAGACTGGTCCCATTATTTTTGTTAAAAGTAAAATGTTTGAAGAGATGACTATTAGGTAAATATAGTAATGACAGTATAAATACATTTAATGACTACAAGTCAATAAAATTGTTGTAGCAAGTGAATTATCTAGACATTCCATTGATTTATTAGTTAATTATTAATAATACTCTTAAGTAGTAGGTGAAGCTCTAATTAATTATTATTATCCTATATACCATGTGTGGTTCTCACTGAATATGTCATCTAACACAAAACTCTGTTATCTTGTAAGTAGCTGTAAGAATACATGTGTTAACTCAACTATATTAACTGATCATCTCAATAATCATTGTCCCTTAATACTAGATACTTTCTAGTGTCCTCTATGTCATCATGTGACTAGTACTGATTGTAACATTATGACTTATCATATTTATTGTCATTACACTTGTGACAAATCCTACCACTGTCTAGACTGTACTGGTTCATTTAGTCTAGAAGATAACCTTAAGACATGTTGTGTGTATCAAGTCGAGACATCTGTCTTACCACCAGTATCAGAGTACAACATCATTTGGCCACACCCAATCCACTGACCATAAAATACCTAACATTGTCTATATTTTAAATGTATCATTTAATACAATTCCAATTATAACTGTTTCATTGCCAAACTTTACATTTTTATATTTACCATAAATAAAATTGTATATTTGTTATTTAGACATGTTATTGCATTATATGTTAATCTATTGCTACTAGTATATATCATCAAGTAGTAACACTTAATATACAGAGAGGAAGATCTGTGAGTTTGAAGATGACAGTGATTATGCAGTCTCTCCGATCTGTATGGATCTCATCCAGTTTGTTGATATCTTGTAAGAATACTGAACTTTGTAAATATACAACAAACAAGTTAAATAGCAAATAAACATTTATTTTAATGACAAAAGCAAGAATAAAAATAATTACCTGAAAAAAACTTAAAATAACGCTGACACAGAAATTAAAATTTCAATTGGTGAAGAGTACAATCAAAGAAGGTCTTGAGAGAATGTATTACTAGATCATCAGCACACGACTACCGAGGAAGAGCAAACGCGTGACCTATTATTATGGCGGGAAAATATGACATTATGGCGGGAAAACATAACAGCAGCACACGCGTTTAGCAAAAAACTTACAAGAACAGCAAAACACTTTTAATAGGTTTTTAATTAATTATTAAAAAATTAATTAAATAATTTAGCTTTTTGTTACAAAATATTAATGATAATATGATCAAAAGAATTAGTAATATGATGATACAATAGTTGTAAGAAAATTATTAAGAATTCATTCAGTATTATTGTAGTTGTTTAGTAAAGATAAAAATTGAATTCTAAACTGATTTAGTTTTCAAAGTTATAATAAATCTAGAATTGAAATTTCTAAGTTGTTGATTAGAGAATCAATTTTAAAATATAACTGAAATTAAGATAATTGACTTTTGACAAATTTTAGTGAAAAATGTTTTTTTGAGAAGTTCAATATAATAAATTAAAAACAATAATACTAACAAACTATTAAAAAAACATTTAAAAAATACAATAAGAAATAAAATAAAAATAACTTAAAATAAGACAGTTTCAGTAGTTGAAAGTCCCCAAGAGTCCAGTCACTCCACAAGTAGAGAACATAGAGAAAGAAAGAGAGAGAGATGTAACAACTGAATTGCTAAAGAGTGAATGAAATGGATGGAGAGATAGCTCACCTTCTTCAACAGTGCTGCTCCTGCAAGGAAAGCAAAAAGTAGTTATTAACTGAACTGGTGAAAAAAATGAATGGATAGAGAGTGAAGAGAGACAGAGGAAGTGAAAAGGGACCATCAACACATACACATACAGCGCACACACACGCACCCTAGAAGATCAGAGCTCCTCCCCGCCACCTGGCGGCCTAGGATATTTAAAAAAAATTTTTTTAGGCCGCCAGGCGGCAGGGAGGAGATAATTAATAGGGATTGTATGAATGTGTGTATAATGTATGGACTGAATAGCCCAAAATAAAATTTAAAAAAATAAAAAAGAAGAGGAAAGAAGGCTTGAAGGAAGACAGAAGAGACCAGGCAGGAGAGTGACTCATCTTTTACATCCAGAGAACGTCAGAGAAGAACAGTCAAGAACATCAGAAGACACAGAGAAGAACAGTCAAGAACATCATCAGAAGACATCAAAGAAGAACAGTCAAAATCATCAAAGAACACCAGAGAAGAACAGTTGAGTCCTGTGGGAACGAAGAGAGAGGAAAAATTTATTTAAAAATTCAAAAAATCAATTGACAAAAATTAAAAAATAAAAAGTTTGAGAACAAAAGAAAAACAGATAAAAAACCAAAAATGAAAACAAAGAGATAAAAATGACATAACTAAAATAAAAAGATGATCCAGTGACGAGAGGTTATCCAACGATGAGATGAGTTGATCCAACGAAGTATGACATGATCCAACGATGAGGCGAATTGTAGAGAACATAGAGGGAGAAAGAGAGAGTTATTTGTAACAACTGCAGAATAGATGTGAGATGGATGGATGGAGAGATAACTCACCTTATAATTAAAGTATGCAAAATAGAGTGCTTTTATATTATCAAGAAATCTCGTCATGCTTCAAATTGACAACCAGTCAACACTAGCTCGTGACACATTTGGCGGGAAACAACTACACGCGTGATCAACATTAATTGATTTTTAATTGATATGATTAACAACTAATTAAAATCTTCAAATATACAAGTATTTATAATATTCTACAAGTTATTAGTAGAAAGAAATATAGTTTTAAAGCAATGTGTATATACAATTAAAGGTATAATATTCTATCAGAAACTTCCAAACTAAACAGTTTAGCAGCTTTTGCTATAACAATATTTGTGTAGTATGTGTATATATATTATGAATTAATGAAAGTAGTATAAATATGAAGGACACAGCTATCGATGTTCAAATGGCTGAAGAGATAAACTAGACACAATATTATCACACCAGCTGTATTATGTACTTACCTATAACAATTAAATGGAAGTCGTTTGAATTCTGATTTTTCCACCCTTAGCAGAAGCTGTTGCCTTCTTTCTGCTGTACAAGTGAGGTATCTGAATGAAAGAGAGGGAAATAAGATTTAACACCAGAACACAATTAGCTACATTTAAACCTGCTCATCCTTGTATTAAACATACAATTTGTCTTTCTTTCTTTATAAGTAAATGACATGTACATGTACGTGTACCTAGGTACATGTACATGTATATATGGTAATATTGATATGCAAGCTACCCTCAATAGGTACATGTATATGTAATATGGTATGCAAGTTACCCTCGATAGCTATTGAGGGCAGCTTCCACACCATTATTACCATATTAAATGTACATGTGCACCTACTGAGGTTACTTTCCATACCGTATTACATATACATGTACATGTACACCTATTGAGGATAGCTTGTATACTATCATTACCAGATTACATATATAGGTATATCTATTGAGGATAGTCCCATACCATTACTACCATATTACATGTACAAGTACATGTACATATTGAGGGTAGCTTCCATACCTTTATTACCATATTATATGTATATGTATATATACCTATTGAGGTTTGTTTCAAATGTAGACAGTTTCTCTTGAAATTCTTTATTATTTCTTAGAGAAGTCTACAGTATTTTGATATAATTCCTCTAATTTATTATAGTGATGTGTTTGTGATGTATATGAGATAGAAAAAATAACCTGAAAAGATTAGAATGATAATTCTGAACCATGAGAATCAAATAATGAAATTTATGGAACCAGAATGAAACACAGGAATGAATTATTACTAGCAACACACTTACCTTATGTTGGTCATTATTCATGGTAGCATACTTCACTAACTGGTTCTCTAGTGCTGTGATATGATCTTTACATTTTACAAGTTCTTATTCCTTGATGCCCAAGACTGAGTCTTTAACCTCTAGAATAGAATATAATTTTTCTATTGTCTCTTTTAGTTCTGTAAGTCTCGTCATAAGCCTGAGTCAGATGACAGCTAAATGGACAAATGTAATGTTGAATGGATGTATAGTTGCTAAATGGATGTAAGGTATGTTGAAGGGATGTATGATTTGTTAAATGGATTCATAGTAGAACATAACAAATGATGAAATGGATTAAGGTTTTAACCACACCCACCAAACTTACGACTTCTAACAGTTCCTTTTCACTTTCATATTGTTTTAATTTTCCTTCTAATCATTTCATGTGCCCCTCCCATTGTGCAGAAACTCATTCTAAATTAGTTTAAAAACATTTGATCCCTACAGAAATGGACACAGCCAGATCATGTGACCAGATCTTGACAAACTATAACTGCCCACTCACATAATGAGAGAAGTACAAGACATATATATTAACTACATGTATTGAGACATCCATGTACATGTACATGTATAGTTGATAAGAATATTAAAATAGCAACAGACACCAATATAACTATACCTATATATCAGTTTCTGAAAACCAGCATTACCAGTAGTTGCTACAGATGTATTCTGCTTTGCAGAACTAGTCTAGTGAGGTCATCCCGTTGAGAGAATAAGATAGAACTACATGTAAATAGCAATAATTTCCCACCATTCATGGTTACTTTACTGTTTTATTTTGAATGGACAAGATCTATTATATAGGTCAGTGAATAAATTAGATAAACTTGAACATATTGAATAAAGTTTTTTCCTATTTATTAGAGCAAACCACAACAATAATTAGCTCCACCCACCAGATATTACTAATTAATTATTCATAACACTGTTAACAGGCAAGGACTCATTACTTTGTTTACATCTCCTATATCATTCTTTTTTAAAACTATTTGAAAAGTGCATATTGAATAAGGTTTTTTCCTCTTTATTAGATATAACTGCTCATATAATGGGTAATGGAGCACAGAACTTTGAACTTCTTATTGTAATTTTTGTTAACAGTAGCCCAAATTGTTATTACAAGTTTTATTATATTCAATTGATAGATTAGATAGATTAAGAAAGCTGCCTATGTAAGTTCAACTATAATTATGATAACATATTTTTTACGCTTGATATGTTCCATCATTTAATTTCTCTAAACAAGATTCTAACAAATCTTTTAATGTTATACTCTTTAGTCTCATATAATCCTAACAATATGTCTAAATATAATACATAATACAAAACATTATATGTACTTTTAAAACTCTTGATTCATAAACATTGTCGCAAATTAAATTACCCAATATAGCTTTATCAAAATCAATATCTAACGTAGACATTAATTAATATAATGGATCCTCTTTAATTAAGTAATCAAACTATACCTTTGAATAAATCAAGACAACCTCTACATTCTAGTTTTCTACAGCCCCAGTACATGTGACAATAAGCTTTACTACATACATCGCCTACAAAGTGAAAAAGGAAGTGAACAATATGGTCATACATACATTTTTGAGGTGGTATAGTGACGTCACTATCAGATCGTCTGTCAGGCATTGGTTGTAGACAACATAAACACAATACATGATTACTGGTAATAGTACTGGTATAAGGGGGTGGAGTTGGATGAGTGGAATGACTAGTAAAGACATCAACATAACTGGGACATTGACGACATTGTGGGGGTGGAGCAGGAATTGGACTAAGAAAACGAAAAGTTAGAAATAAAAATAACAACTATTGTACTTAGTTTAATTGGATAATAGAGCTCAATAGAAACTATATAATATATTAATGAGAATATAATTATTGGAGTAATATAGTACTATATTGTAGTTAACCAAATCAAAGTGTTCAAATATATAGAGTAGCCATTGTTACTAGATAGTGTTAATTCTGTAAACATTTCTAACTTGTTGATGTGCATTACTTACAATGGATGTGATGTAATATGGATTGGACCAGGATAAGATGGTGAAGAACTGGAAAGAAAAATTGAGAGAGAGAGAGAGAGAGAGAGAGAGAGAGAGAAGAGAGAGAGAGAGAGAGAGAAGAGAGAGAGTTTACACATTTCTTCTTAGGAAACAACTAAGTACATATTATGTAATGTAATGTAATATAATGTATTGTAATGTATTGTTATGTAATATGTTGTAATGTAATATTATGTATTGTAATGTAATGTATATTATGGTGATTTTAGTTGTGTTAATAAAAGTGATTAACTTATCATATCTTTAGTGATCTTGTTCTTAGCATCTAATTCTTTGAGGTCATCATCAGGTCTTTTTGTCTATAATTATAAATTAAAATGTGTTGCACATTAGACATGAAATTCCCATACCTGGATTAGCTCTGAGATAGGCGTCCACTAAATTATTCACAATAAAATTCTTTGTAATTCTCTCTACTATAATACGACACTACATTAACAATAGAGGACAATTAAATGTAACTTGTATCTATTACTAAATCATACCAATATAATACAAGTTTCAATATTATATATAATTTAAACAAGGTAGTATGTATGGAGCATTTAATTGTGAATATAAAGATATTTCTATCAATACTATTGACTTTATGAAACATAACTGTTGAGTTCTCCCGGATGGAACAAGACACAAAATTGACATTCAACAAAAACTTTCTTTTCAAAAGTGTATGTTTCCAATTATACGAGATCAATTAATTAAGAAAATGATAATTAGTATAAATGATGGTCAAACATGAGATGAATGATAATACATAAACAAAATATAATGATCATTAACATACCGCCGGTCAAGACTGGATGGTCTTTAACAACAATAAATAGTCATAATTAATCATCTTGAGATAGCAACAACATGGCTATTTTAGAGATTGGTCTCTTGTAGATTCCTGAATTCATCTTCACAGTGACTACTCGAACGAGATCATCTTTGCCTGCATGAATCTTAATCACTCTGGCAAGTGGCCATTTCGAGGGAATTAAATTATCCTGTTGCAAAATCACAATGTATTTCTTGATGGATAGTGCCATTTTGTATATCATTTCAGACTAGTGATTTACTCAGACAACCAACGTTGCCAGAAATGGCGTACAAGTGCTTGACATAGGTGCCAGCGACGAAGGAGAATGAGGGAACGGTATGAGAATGAGGGATCAGGCAGAGCTTCCAATGGTCTGCCGATGAGAAAGTGCCCAGGAGTGAGAGCTCCTTTTCCATCATCATCAAGTGGGAGAGAGATGAGAAGTCTACTGTTGAGACATGATTCCACTTGAGCGAGAACCGTAGTAAACTCTTCAAATGTCAGCTTCACACTACCAATTACACATCTCAAATACGTTTTCATACTTTTCACTGCTGCCTCCCAAAGGCCACCAAAATGAGAAGCGTGTTCAGGAATGAACTTCCACTGTATATTTTGTGTTGAACAAAACTCAGAAATAGCATCTTGCGACCTCTGGTTTTCGGAAGTGCAATAAGTTCTTTGATCTCCCAAGCTGCGCCCACAAAATTTGTACCGTGGTCACTCCATATAAGAGATGGCTTCCCCGTCGAGATATGAAGCGCCTTAGACAGGCTAGGAAGGCTTCAGTTGTTAACTCTGACACCAGTTCTAAATGCACAGCTTTCACTGAAAGTGAAAAAAAAACACTGGCATAGGTTTTAACTACAGTAGGTTTCCTCACATGTCCATATTTGATGTAGAAAGGACCAGCATAGTCCATGCCAACCTTGTCAAAAACGAGATCAGGAGTGAGACACTCAATAGGTAATTGACCTAGCATCTGATGTTGAGGCTTTGCTGAGGTACGTTGATAAATGACACAACTGCAGGTGATTGATCGAATTGCTTTACGTCCTCCGAGGATGTGCAAATGGTGATTCAAAGAACTGGCTAGTAATGTAGAACCAGCATGAAGTAAGCGAAGGTGTTAAAAATGAATCATCAGCTTAGTTACAGGATGTTTTCCAGATAGGATGACAGGATGCTGACTTGAATATGACACCTTGAAGCAGTGTCTGCCACCCACACGTAGAATGCCAGATGAGTCAAAGATTGGGTGGAGGGTCAGCAAAGGACTAGAGCTACGTAGGATTTTACTTTCCTTAATAGTCTCAATTTCCTCAGGAAAACAATCTTCTTGAGCAATGGATATCCAATAGGTTTCAGCTGTGTGTAGCTCCTAAGTAGTCAGAGATGAAGACGACTGGAGAGAACAACCATTCTTGTTGGTAAGACAATTATTGACAAAATGAAGGATCCAAGCTGTGACACATTTCAACTTGGTATAACTGGAGTAATGATCAATAGGAATGATTGGCACCTTGTTCTGAGTTACTGTGTGGAGTATACATACCCTTTCCTCTGTTGTCTCAATACGAGGGAGGTCTGACTGATGAGGCCAAGCTGTGGGTGGCTGGGTCAACCAATTGGGACCATTCCACCATAACTGGTGTTCCAACAGCTCTACTGGAAACAGACCTCTTGATGCACAGTCAGCCGGGTTGTCGGTTCCATGGACATGGTTCCAACGATTGGGTGCTGTCAACTCCACTATGTAAGAGACTCAGTTGGCAACGTAAGTGTTAAACTATCTGGGGTTTCCAATTAGCCAGTTGAGAACAATAGTGCTGTCAGTCCAGGCATATATTTAACGAGCAACAAATTGAAAAACTGCTGGACATGATGAAGTAGCTGAACTAAAAGGTATGCTCCACATAACTCCAGACAAGGGATGGTTAATCGCTTGATGGGGGCCACCTTGGTCTAGAGGTCACTAAGGAAACCTGTATTCCTCTATCCAGGTCCATCATACGCATATAAATGACAGCTGCATATGCTTGCTCCGATGCATCACGAAAGCTATGGAGTTTCATGGAGATAATGTGAGCTTCCTTGGAGAAGTAGCATTGAGGGATGTATTTTGTAGAGAGGAGGTTGAGTTCAGATCTCCATCGAGACCAGATATCATGAACTGAGTCGGGTACTGGGTCATCCCAACAGATTTTCAGCTCCCATAGCTGTTGCAATAAGATCTTAATCTTGATGACGGAAGGAGAAAACAACCACAGGACATCAAAGGTTTTGGTGATGTCAGATGCCAATATGCATTTAATAATAGGACGAGTAGAAGGTGGCTTAGCAACAGTCAGACGGAAATGGTCTAGGTTTGCATTCCACTCTATTCCAAGTGTTTTAACATATTCTATGTACAACTCGGGAATTGTATACATCGACTGGGAGTCTTGTAGCTCAGGAGATATGTGCTATAAAAACACCTGGTCATTTCAATTCCACTTACGCAACAAGAAGCCACCATGAGAGAATAGGTCTTGTAGTTGCCTTTGTAACTTGATTGCTTCTTCTGTGGAATGAGCACCAGTCAATCCATCATCTACATAGAAAACTCTGTTTACTACATCAACGGCCATGGCGAAATCAAGGGTGTTCTGTTTGACCAAAATGTTGGCAGCGAACGAGAAGGCAGAGACACCAAAGGTGACTCGGGTCATGCGGTAGTCAAGTAGAGGATCCTTGGGATTCTTCCTCCAAACAAACTGATGTAGATCTCTATCGGATTTAGTGAGTTCAATGGCACGTTACATGTGACTGACATCAGCAACAAGAGCCACACGGTGTAAACGAAAACGAAGTAGTACATCAAGGAGAGGTGGGTGAATGGTAGGTCCAACCAACAATATATCATTTAGGGAGACTCCAGTAGAAGACTTGGCTGAAGCATCAAACATATCTCTGATCTATGTGGTTGTGCTTGACTCCCTTTTTACTGTATGCATGGAAAGATAGAAAACATCTTGTAAAGACTTCTCCAGATCATCCAAGGGAACTAGTTCAGCATGCCCCTTCTCAAAGTACTCATTCATCACAGAATCAAACTCATCAAACTGCTCCTTGGCATTTAGAGATCGCTCTAATGAGAGGAATCTTCTCACAGCCTGAGATCTGGATTCACCCAATGACTTAGCATGTGCTTTCTTGGGCAGAGGAACAATGAAACAACCATCTTCTGATCGTGAGTGATTGTCTTTGAAGTGTTGCACAACTAATTGCTCTTCTGGAGTGAGATAGGATAGATCCTTTGGACATTCCTTTATCTCCCAGAACATTCGCAACAAATCATCTCCGGTGGCGACGGAAAAATGATGAGAGGCAATGGAGTGACTTGAGGCATAGACATTGAGCTTTTCAGCGAGGACCCAACCAAACTCTGTCTTGAAGGCAGACTGAGAGCCAGGAGCACCAGTCTACCGGCCTTTGCATGACTTGTCTCTGACCAGGGCATTTTGTGAAGGAGTGCACGTCTCTGCATCGATGCAAGAAATGCCAGAAGCGACATCATACCTTGTTACACTTGGAACTTCAACAAAGATGTCAACTCCCAAAAGTATGTCTGTTCTTCTGGGGAGACCAAAGTCTGGGTCTGCTAAGGGGAATGCCCTTCAAATCTCTCCACATCAAATCAAAAGAAATGGAGTGAAGTGACAGGTCACACGTCACACGAGGTACAACAACAGCTGTCACCTTGAATTTCTTCGAAGGAAACTGAACAGCAGATATAGTGAGACTAGCGACGGCTTGGTGAGGAGAGTTGTGAGAGAGACCAGCAATGTCTGAGATTTGCACACCTTGTCAGGAGCGTGGAAGACGCAGGCTTTGAGACAAACACTCCGATACAAAGGAGACTGACGAGGCAGAGTCAAGAATGGCTTTAGCTTCCACAGAGAAACCATCTGGAGCATCAACCAAAACATGACAGGTCATGAGCAACGATTTGGAAGAAAGCCCAGCGGCAGTATTCGACACAACAGATTGAGAAGTAATAGTGGTACCAGTGGAAGTTGATGCATTATCCTTGTGTTCCAAGTGTAACAAGGTATGATGTGGCTTCTGACATTTCCTGCATCGATGCAGAGACGTGCACTCCTTCACAAAATGCCCTGGTCAGAGACAATTCATGCAAAGGTGGCGTGACTTCAATGTAGAGACCATCTCATCGTGAGGTATTGACTTAAATTGCAGACATGCATATAGAGGGTGTTTGTGAGACTTACAAATGACACAGTTGTGGCTTGTCGAATTCACAGTACTGGCTGTAAACGAGGTTATTGACTTTCCAGCATTAGAACCCTTCTTCACTGAGTGATCTTCAACTTGAGTGGCTCTCTTATGGTCTGAGACCGAAGCTTCAGAAGCTTGGGCACATAGGTTAATGAACTCAAGGAACCTCTGATAGTGAGGCACATCGACCGAGTCTTGACTGTACTTTTGCCACTCAAACATGGTATTAGTATCTAGCTTGAGCTCAAGCATGGATGTGATAAAGGAACCAGATGGCTCATGCTCCATTGCCTTGAGAGCTCGGAGATGTTGTTGAATGACATCATAGAGTTGGTGGAGCTCTTTGCCAGTTCCATCTCTGAGAGGAGTGGCCTCAAGAATCATATGAACATGTGTCTGGTGGATTAGCCTTGGGTGATCACAGCGTGCCTTCAGGCTTTCAATGGCTTCAGATTAGCAATCACCAGATCGAGACAGACCTTCAATGGCACCCTTTGCTGAACCATCCTTAAGCGAATGTTGGAGATACACCAGTTTCTCTGCATCAGACAAACCAGATCGGCTATAAATTGAAATAGAGAATTGCTCCCAAGAGGTCCTCCAGTTTATGATATTCCCATCAAACTTAGGTACATCCAATTTGGGCAGCTTAACTCCCTTGCTATCGAGTGAGGGTAGAGTTGAGTCAAGGGCTTGACCAGACGGGAATAGCAACCTCTTGATTTTAAAAGAGCAGTCAAACAGCTCTTTATCAAGTTGTGTTTGCGAGGTATAGAGCTGATTGGATTCCTCTATACCAAGGAACAAAAGAACACTACAAATGTTACCCAATTCAACCTTGAGGTCATGAAGTTGCTCTTCATATTGATGAAGAAGACAAACATCATCAGGCCCTCCAGACAAGGAGCCAATTCTTTCGTTTACAATAAATAATATTCTTCCAAGGCGAACTAACCTTCGGGAAGCTATCTTACGAGGACTAAATTCGGAGGAGGAGTCACAGACAACAACCAGCCGTTTAATACGAGTGGACAATGTGGCCATCTTGTCATCATGTCCATCTAGAATATCCTGCTCTTTGAACATACTTTAAGTGTCGTCGATGAGATCAATGAGTGCATAGTGATTAAGCTTGAAGTCGGAGTCTAGACTCTCCAGTTTCTGCTAAATCTGTTGTGCGAGATAAAAGGGGGGCAGGCTGATCAGCTTTGCTCTCCAAATCCTTCAGACGAGTGAAAAGTCAAGTTATCGACTCAAGAAGGACACCTCGTCTCTTCCTAAGTGTAGTAGGATCTTGAGCCATTTTTTATTTTATCAACGAGGTGAAAATGGGAATCAAAAATGGAGGTGCTAGAGAGCACGTGGTCGAGTACGAAATACGATGGAGATAGCTGAGTATTGAGAGAGAACCATCAAACTATCGATGTTCTTGCTAGAATCTGGTTTGGTGGACCAAAATATGTTGAGTTCTCCCGGATTGAACGAGACACAAAAATTGACATTCAACAAAAACTTTCCTTTCAAAAGTGTATGTTTCAATTATACGAGATCAATTAACTAAGAAAAAGATAATTAGGAATTGGTGCCATTTTGCCTACTCCCATTTCGCCTACTAATTGACGACCAGTGCCATTTTGCCTACTCCCATTTCGCCTACTAATTGACGACCAGTGCCATTTTGCCTACTCATGCAAAACATGATGAAAGTGATAGAAGTAAGTTTGTAAGAAAATAAAAAAGGTTAAAAATCATCTAATAGTATTAAGTTCCAATGCATACACATATAGTTCAAATGGCAGTATGAGCAAAAATTCCTCTAATATACTCTTCTAAACTAATTTGATCAAATCTACTTTTTAGTTCTCCTATTTTATTGCCTTTTTCAACAGACTTCTCAGCTCTTTTAGGTGGCTGTGATCCTGCTTCAAGTTGAGCAATGCTGACTTCAGTGCTTGATTGTTCTTGCATGAAGATTTCGATGAGTTCAAACACATTGGGGTGGGCTTTCCTTGCAATTTGCTTCAACTTGTTGTGCCATCTTGGTTGTTGGTCTTAGGGCTGCTGGCATATGAGGAGAAGATGTTTCATAGTCTAGGACCAAAGTTGCCCACCAACCAGTCTCTTCAAAGTAGGTCACAAACTCGTCCATTTTTTCAACTTTTGGAACTTGCATCTTGATACCATGCCAAGCAAAGCAAACAAATCATTGAGCCACAAATGCTAGAGCAACTGTCTTCCTAACAAATTTGCTCACATCAGGATTTTGTCTATAAGCACATTGCAGACCAAGGGTGGCTATTTTTTTATTTAAAGCTTGTGCAAAATGATAAAAGCACCCTTTAACCTCTGTAGTTGGAAATGTCAACTCTACTGCTTGAATTATAGCTAGTTCAAAGTCAGTGAGGACTTCTGCTGGGGCAAGGTCTTCTGATTTTTTTTGCTTGATAATCTCAAGGGCTCTCAGATAAACCGCATGAGACTTTCCTGGTAGCAAACAATAAACCAAAGGGAACTGCCTACCATTTTTAAATGCATGATTGTGTTCATCTGCTCTGCTGGATACAATTTCATCTTCTTTGGTTGTCACTGCTCCCTCGCACTGTCTGCTGTTCGCATATCTCCAAAAAATTTGACCATCTCTTCCTCTTCAATTGATAAGGTATTTATGCCCTTCATAGATAAGTGATCTTGCTTCTCTCTGAGTTGTGACAAACTCCATGATCTCAATTGAAATGAGTGTGTACTGGCTTAGGTAACACCCTGAAACTCACATCAAAACCTGTCATGCAACCCTTGTTTTTAGCAATTAAAATCAAAGACTGGTTTAGGTAACACCCTTTTTATGTGAAACTCACATCAAAACCATCATGTATTTATGGTATTCCATGAATTGTATAGCATTTTGCATGAGTAGGCAAAATTGCACTGGTTGTCAATTAGTAGGCGAAATGGAAGTAGGCAAAATGGGAGTAGGTGAAATGGGACTAACCCATAATTAGTATAAATGATGGTCAAACAGGAAATGAATGATAATACCAAACAAACTATAATGAACATTAACAATAACAGACATATATTCATAAACTTTAATATTTAATATCTGGCTATTTCAATGGACTCTTAAGACATTGTCAGTTGTAGTACATGAAATATGGTATTTGCTTATAGCTGGGCATTGGTTAGAGTGAGCTGTTCATTCAGACTAGCATCCTCCACAATAGATATGTGTACAGGGCTGTAAACTAAGGAAAGGATATATAATAAAACAATTAAAACTACAACTACAAATATCACAGGATAATTGAAAAAATCACAGTCGGCCTCATGCTCATGTGGGAAGGAATGACTATTTGGGTATGAGTCTAATATCACTAAGTCAATTACCTCACACAGTCATGAAGAGTTTCCTATAAATAAATAACAATATTATACTGTTAAATTTGTTGTCTTTTACCTGACAGATTTCACAAATTAGTGTTTCTTCAATGGAGTCCTTTTTATTTAGCGAGGGTTGGGTAAGTGATGTGTCTAACTTCTTATCATCACATTTCTCCTCAATCTTCTCTTCAATTTCCTTCTCCTTTGTTGTCTCTTCATCTTTCTTTAGTTTTTTAATGGAGGAGCATCCATTGTGTCTTCCTAAAGAGATCATTACTTAAGGTAGCTCAAAGCATAAGTTCATACAACAAGAACAATTCATAAATGTCTCAACTTCACCACACTATCTCCTTGAAATAAATGACATCACTCTATCCATCACAATATAGACACCTGTAGGTTCTGGCCCTGCTGTTAAAATTCATCTGATGTAATTGGTTTAGATATTTCAGACATTTGCAAAAAAGTCAATATTAAAAGCACAGATAATAAATTTGAGAGTCTCTCAAATAGTCTTACTAGGACACTTGTGTTATACTCATCCTGTGTTATACTCATCCCTTATTACTAGAGAATGTTAAATACTTTACTCAGATGTCCTTATAACTCTTTGTAAATTCTCTGGTAAGTCTATTTCTTCTTCTTCAGAATTTACTTCTTCTTCGTTGATTAATTTTGATTTAGGTCTTCTTAATGATACAATATCATTGAAGACTGCTTGATATTGAAGATTGTTAGTTGTACCTGATGTATGAGGTGTAGCTTGACTACCACCTATACTAGCTCCGTTATCCATTATATGAGCAGATAAAATCTAATAAAGAGGAAACATCATTTATTCAATATACATAAAAAGCACTTAAGATTGAGGTCTTTTCAAGCAGTTCTCAAAAAGAATGATTTTAGGAGATGTGCACAAAATCTGATAAAGTAATCACTCCTTGTCTGCCAACGGTACTTATGAATAATTAACTTATGAATAGTTAATTACTATGACAAGATGGATGGAGTTAAGTATTGATGTGTCTTGTTCCAGTTTGTTTGATTTATTCAATGACCTAAGAGATCTTTTCCATTCAAAGTAAGACACTAAAGTAACCATGAATAGCAGCAAGTAATTGTTATTTACATGTAGATCTGTCTTAGTCTCTCAAGGGATGATATCATGAGACTAGTTATTTTTTTACTGGAAATGTTCCATTTGGCGCTGATTGTACTGTCGTTAGCTTCAAAAAAGTGAAAACTAAAATGTTGAGATCTGTAACAGATCCTTTATCTCACAAAGTGATTGCTGGATGAATATGTTGCTATGGCAACCAGATAACAACAGATAACAGATAGTCTTGTGATCTGACAAACTTTTTCTTCCATTTACTTTATCTTTCCTATTATAGATATCTGTACATGCTGAAGGTGTACAAGATGATGAGACACCTTTTACATTTAGTAGTGCAGTCCCTGGACTGATATTTCATTGAACAGTATCTAATATGGATGTTCTTTCATTGGCTTCTGTTCATGATAAGGTACATAGACTATATACATGTATAGTACTTGTACATTTATAATAGTTATGAATTATACCAAACTCACTACATGAAAGTTGATAGAAAGAAGTGTAATGGATAGACTTATGAGTCATGTGTTCTTTATGTCACAGTTAAAACTCATTGCATTAATTTTCATGCTACTTATTCCATTTAGTCAATATATAACTTGTACACATGATTCTGCTTTGTATTGTTTATTATACTGTATTATATTAGGCTGGTATATCTCTACAAGAGGAAAGAGATTTCACTGCATGCCTCAGAACAAGGAACCCTGGTCAAGGGGTGATAAAACTTACAGCAAAGTGTCCTTCTGGAGTATGTTCCCCAAATGAAGCCACTTTTTATGATGAAGTTCAAGTATTAATATTTGGTCGTTTGAAATTACTCAATCCTCCTAATGGTCACCTTCTTTTACCACAAAATGGACATACAAGGATTATTACCAACAGGTATGTTATTATGATGTATTTATCCACAATTGACCTACCAGATCACTTCATTTGCAGTCAATAGTATATTAGAGGCACCTAATGGTGGTTGTAAGAAATGTATTACTTCAGTGTTTCCTATAGAATTTCTCCTACTTTAAGTGCTCAGAATAAATTAGACCCATAAAACACACCTTTGGACAGTTTGTCATTAATGTCTACCTCATTAGCTAAAGTATCACCTCATTCTAAACAACATTCCTTTTCTTTTGGGATACTCTTCTCATTTTGCAGCTGTTTTACATGACTCTATTGGACGTCAATTTAATTATGCTGGGATTGAGTTGTCATACAGGTTGAACCAGTTTGATATAGTACATGTAACTCGAGTACATGGAAATGGCAGCTATGTTGTGAAAGCAGCTAGACAAGGAAATGCCATATTGAAAGTGAGTAACAAACTGGTATCATACGATTATATATTTGTGCTATTCAGTGGAAGTTAGTTAAGGGCCCCAACATATCACATGCTGTTGCTCAGTTTTCTATTTTGAAGTGTAGATGTCTGTTAGCTGTCAGAATGACTCCATACATATATTAAAATACTTACTTTTTTTCCTTCACCTAACAGCTGTTTAGTGTGTGATAATATATGGTAGTCAAAGATTAATTAAAAATAAAAGATTGTCTTAAAATCAATAGTGAGTAGAGGTTTGAAGAGTGGAGAACAATAATAGTATGCTACAATCATACGATCAAAACATTTTATAGTGTTGCATAAATCCAATTCAATAAAGCACAAGTGTTCATAGCATATAAGTGAAAACGAGTATTTGTTAACCAACTTAAATATATATGATCAGCTTCTAATAAAATGTCACAAAAGAATATTACAAATATTAGTATTATATGTAATTAAATGTAATTTATAATGCTCTCTTTATATTATTTAGGTATGGGTAACAGACAGTGTTCATATATGTGACTATATTAGAGTCAGAGTAGGATATGCTATTATACCATCACTATCTACTGTACATTTGGGAGCTAGAATATGTTTTACTACTCACCTCACAGAAGGTAAATGAAATAATAAGTAACTGAATCCGACAAAAGGGATCTTATCATGCAAAGAATTGAATATATATGGTTGATTTATATCCATTTTGCTAATCCAACTTGGTCTAACAAAATGTACACATGTTTCATTTTGTCCAAATTGAAATAAGTGATTTTCATGGAAACAAAATCGTACCACAACTTATACATAATAAAACAATTTATAGTACACACATAAAACAATTCAAGCAATTAATATGTCACCCAATGGCTATAAGTTTTAAGTAGTTCAGCAAGGGTGTACTCACCTGCCTCATACATTTCTTTGATCATAGTCAGTCTCTCTATGTGTTTCCTATCTTCCTCTTCCTCCTGATTGGCAGTCCAACTGTATTAAACTTACTTTTGTGGGTACCTTCTCTGCTTTGAAGAAGTCGACAACTTCATAAATATTGGAATGTCACCCCTCAGCATTGTTATTGGTTTGGGGACCATCCAGGGAAGAAACATTCCATATATGGATGAGATAGTTACCATCAATTCATGTGCTCTTGAAGCACTTTTTAGGCCATATAGTTGTTGGGTTTCATTCTGATTATATCATATATAGTATTATATCAATTTATTTAACTGTGAAAGGCCTAAAAAATATAGATTGAAATCCAATAACGGTGATGGAATGTCTTGAAAGAGAGAGAGTCTTAGGACATGTAGCCATTGGGTTTCATTATAATTACTGTTGTATATTATCAATTTATTTAACTTATTGAAAAGTGAATTATTTTGGTTTTAAGATGAAATGGGACAATTTTACATTTCGCTAGATGAAATGGCACGACACCAAATGGTTACTATATTATAACTTAACCAACAAGATTAAATAAATCTGTTTCCAAAAAACTATGAAATTATGTGAAATGCATTTACAAAAATCACTCAAAATCAATGTCATATTTACTTAAACAATTGTTTTATTCACTTGGTACACACCACACAGGCTAACTCTTTCTCTTTGTCGTAAGGAGGACAGAGGATACCATTACATTGAGCTTGAACATGATAGAATAAAGCACCACTAGTGCTAGCAACACTTCCTGGAATTGATTCAGCATCTTTATCAACACATTCATAAACTGCATTTCGCTTGTGGTTGAAGCGTTCAGCCATGAGGTAACCTTGATATTCTGTGGTCCATGTTTTGGGACATGTAATCTTTGCAGGTATCATTAGATACGATATTCTAGTGGAAACATAACATACAACACAGGGAACATTGTGATCATGAAGTGAACCCAAGGGACCACTGTTTTGATAAGCTTCATACTCAGCTCCATAGATATAAGACTGGAGATCAGATATACCAGGTGTATAGGAAAGAAACTCAGGTTCATCAGTGAGACAAATGTAGTTAGCTCCTCCTCCATGTTCCAAGTGATCACTCCCTGCTGCTTTCCCTTGGTAGAGTTTTTCTGTATCATTAGTTGTAGGACAGGTGGTTCGTCCCCATCTAGTAAAGACCACACCCCCATTTCTAGGTCCTGATGGTCCTGGTTCTCCTCTGTCTCCTTTCTTGCCATTAGTACCATCTCTTCCAGGTGTACCAGCTGGTCCAGGAGGACCTTGTATACCATCACGACCATCACGTCCTTGTAGTATTTGAATATAAGGTGTATTGGTAGTGACATTTGGTGTAGGAGAGGTACATCTTTTATCACGACTGGTTTCTAAAGTGATCATGATATAAAACAGTTAGAAGTACACCATTACCTTGTACAGCTGCTGTACTGCATTGTTGTGCAGGTAGTAGTAATAGGACAACCAAAAGTGACGATATGTGTATTATCATCTTGAAGTCTTGTCAATGATATCTGCCTGAATAGCTTCAAAGCTCAATTTTCTAGAGTTTTAAAGAGCTGGGCCTAATGTTAACATATCTTTCTGCCAGTACTTTATATAGTCATCAGTTGGTCCCCACTTGATCAAATTTTAGGGAGTAAATATTAAGAGGCCTTCCTTTATGTATGAGTTGGATATGTATTGGTTGGATATCATGACCAAAGAAGACAAGAAGGTGAGTATGTCAAAGGCTTGGGTCAGGAAAACTATCCTCTATGTATTGATAGATGACATTTGAGTTGGTAGGGAAAACCACCCTCTATCTATTGACAGATGACAGAAGAGTACATGTAGATAAGAAAAATGATACAGCACTTGGCATTGCCTTCTGAAGTATTGTTATCTCCTCCACACCTACATTGTACCATATTGCAGTAATATTAATTATTAATTGTTTGAGCTGATCCTGGTCAAGAAGACCACAAATAACATGATGGTTACGTTGTTTAAGCTTATTGTAGTTGTCATCACTATTGAAATAAATAAATTCTTGAAATATCTGCATAGCAAGGTACATGCAGACCAAAGACCAGCCAATAATTAACCCTGTTTTTTTGGTGAATCTGGTTTTCAGGCTTGTTTCTTCATGTCCACTATAAATCTATGAAACCAGTGAATTAGATTACTCACTCCATGATACAAAAATTAGTCTTCAGGCTTGTTATGCTACCAGAAACATCAACATTCCATGAGCAACATCAACCCTATAATCCTTTCACTGCCCAGGATGTATTATTGACAGGATTTGGATATGCATTTCCTTTAGTAAGAATAGCTATTTGATTTTAGTTATGCAAAATGTTTTCAGTCTTCAGAAAGTTTGAGTTTGTCCTCTTTTTAGTGGCCATTCAGGATCTTTCTCTTCCATGTTATTTGAATGCTCTACCAAGTTGTACCCTCAGCTACACTTAGAATTTCATGTATTTCCAATAAACCTCACCTAACAATGTTCTACCTTATGCAAAAAAAGACAGAGACATTAGCAAGCACTCTAAAACTATGTATTAATTCACATTTATAGTGCTATAAAGTCATGAGTAGTAACTCTTGGATCTTAAGAACTTTACCCACCCCTTGGAACTACAGCTTCTTACCCACCCCTTGGACCTGAAGCCCTTTACCCACCCATTTGATCCGAAGTACTTTATCCACCCCTTGCACCTGAAGCTCTTTACCTACCCCTTGGCCCTTTACACACCAATTGGACCTGAAGCACTTTATCCACCTCTTGTCCCTTAAGCTTTTTATCCACCCATTTGGACCTGAAGAATTTTATCCACCCCTTGACCCTGAAGCTCTTTGCCCCTCCTTTGACCTGAAGTCCTTTACCTACCCCTTGAAGCTCTTTACATGCAAGATAGTCCTATAGATCTCTTAGTAACATGTTAGTAATGCATGATCATTTCTGTTAGTAATCATTCTCCTTTATTCAATTACAATCACTATAGTAAGTACAGGTATATTTACATGACTCAATGTAAGTAACATTATCACTTAATTCTTTATTCATTACAGACTAAAGTATGAAATTGTTTATTGTTGTTACTTATGTTTTATATAGTAATATAATAATATGCACCTTTTTATCTTATCATTCCATACAAATAAAAAGTTATTACATATTTACACATACTTAGTCACTTGATAACCAATTAGCAATATACACTACAGCAAGTAATATTTAACCAAAAAAACATACTTGTATTAACTTTGACTTTTGGTTTTCTACCATAATTACCTGTTTTTTTTTCAATTTGTAATTATAAAGTACCAATTTACTCCAATAGTACTTACTATTAACATAGTACAAGTCGGCAGTCAATTTAATTGACACAGTTCTGTATTATATATAAACAGGATACATGTAGCATGTATTAAAAACATGATGAAGCTGTTAGAGTGATTTACATGTACAAGGTTAATGTAAACATGAATATACTTGATTAGTGCATTTTAAGTTGTAGTTGTTAGTCTTAGTTAATAATTGTATTTGTTAGATGTGTTAGGGAGCTAGTTGGTTTATTTTATGACAAAATGCCATAATAATAACATAATAACATTATTATGATATTATTATGAAATATGTATTTTTTCTTTCACAGAACATCCAGGTAATTGGAATACTGGTAGTGAAGGTGTTTTGGAATTGGATTCATCTACTGGTGTTGCTAGAGCAGTGAGTTCTGGTAGAGCTGTCGTTTATCATAAAGTTGATGATACTGTAGACACACATACAGAAGTAAGTATGACATATGACCATATTAACTTTCTAGATATGTGATAGTGATAGGGACAATGTCAATAATTCGATATACAAACATTAATTAGACATACTGCATTTCCTCAATTAACAGCCCCAGCATTGATTTTACTTATAATACTCTCGAACAGACATTTAAATGAAGCAAGCATTTATTCAGAATGTATGTTTGTTTTATCTTGGAACTTTGCCATAGTTAACTGAGACATCACTAATGCTCACAACTGAATAGTATAAGACATGATGACATGTTAGCAAATCCTTACATGTGTTTCTGGTCACACCCAGACCAGGCATTATTCCAGTTAGGCACTTGTTTGCACAATCATGATACTTACTCTTGGCATTTATTTAAAGTGTGTGTTTAATTGAGGAAATGTGGTATGTACAATCCACTACTCATCATGCGATCACATATTTCATGACTTTTGTACCCCTGTATCTGTTCTCAGTATTACAGTAGGCACAATTTTAGACACATACCCTTAGACATGATATTCTTCAATATCATCTTCATCTTCTTTGTCAGTCTTTACTAATTCCCCTAGACAAGATGAAGTTGAAACATATCTTATTCCAGTGGAATTTAAAGATGAACAAAACAATACTGATTTCACTTTCCTCACAGCAAGTCCAAACAAAGCTTGTCTAAATGGTCTCAATTTTGAGCGTCAGCAAGTCAGTGATGGCACTATATACCTTCACCAGGTTGATTATGAATGCATTTTAGATCTCCAAAATGCTGGTAATGTTTTACCTGTATCTAAGTTTATCATTGCTAAACCTTTTTTTGATTGGAAAACTGGACAGAGCTTTTGTGAACTGTTACCTGGTACAGATAGTGATGCTCTGGGTACCCTGACAACAATGAGCCAACTCTCATTAACTCTTAAAGTGAAAGCTAAAGATTTTGATGGCACATATGAAGTGTTTTCACAATCTCTTGAAGTCCCTTTTCTTCCTGCATTCTCTATTGATATATCAAGTGTTTTATTGACTTCACATAAGTCCACAGTCCTGTTTACAACTTTGGGTCTACCTAAAATACTTCAAAGTTTACAAGTAAGGGAACATTATTGTAATTGTACATGAAGATAATAGCCATTAACTATAAATGAAAGTATTTGCAAGAGATATAAGCAATCACAGTAATAATTTGCCTTTGAGGTATACTTTATTAATTAATTATTGTCCTTAACCACCTAGTCATTGTTTAATGTAACATTTTATAATGACTGGATTAAGATTTAAACTTTATTCTGTTATATATTAACTAGTATACTATAATATTCTTACTACAAGTATAACCCTAATATTTCATGTATACATGTAGATAATACTTATCCCTTCCTTTTCACTTCTTATCTATATAGACATCCTGTCCTCATCCTTTTACAGTGATTCGTCAATCTTTCTCTACAACTTCAGCTATATATGCAGTGTCTGTTGTTGATACTAAATCACCACCTTCTCATAACATTTCAAATGTTCATCTAACTCTCACTAGTAGTCTGACATATCAGAAACTAGTTATACCTTTATCTTATACTAAGATCATTGACTCAATTGAACCTGTTACTTGCCCTGTTAGCAATGATTCTAACAAAACATCAGAAGACACAATATATGATATTTCTCAACAACGAAACATTCTCTTTTTAGCAGTAGCAAGTGTCATCACATTATTAGCTACTGTTGTTATATGTATAGCACTAAAACAGACTTCTTCTAAACCACAGACTGGTTTTTCTGCTCACCTCCCTCCCTCTTCTCAACCTAGTTCTCCAGCCTTTCTCTCTCCACCAGCAACTTCAACTCCTGGAGGACAGAAAACATCAACTCCTCTGTGGAGTCAATCTGGAGCATTTAAACGTACTAGCAATTACAACCAGCACTCACCAAATCGTGCTTCTCCAAAATTTAATATGTTTTCACAATAACCTACTATTATGTTAATGTGACATGCTGTTAGTATAATTATATATTATGGTGTTTTCATAAATTCATTATCAACTTTAATACTAGCTCTAATGAAAGGGAAGAGGGAAAACATATAATGTTCAACAAACTTCTTATAGGTGCTAATCATGTCATGGTCACCACTGTAAATATGATCAAATTTTATAAATTAATATATTATATAAATTTAAAACAGTAGCATTGGAGAAATAGTAAAATTGTCTAGGTGAGTATTACCTAACTGTAAAGTTATTGTTTTTTGACTTTGATTACAGAAGTTATTTATCTACAATAGTTTACATTATTTACATTATTTGTACCCTCATGAACAGATTTGTTGTAAGGTTATGAAAAAATATGACAATGTTCATGTACAAAAGCACCAGTTACATCTCCCAAATCATAGACCTCACTCACACACCCTAACAATGCCATAATATATATTACTAGGTTTTTATGACAGTTGTTGAACAGTCAAATTCAACAATCTGGAGTAATAATTTAGGGACAGAATATACAATTTAGAAATGAAGAGTTAGGGTAAAACAATAGATTTAGAGGAAATTCACTGTCCAGTACCTTTCCTCAAGTGAAACCTTGGCTGTAGCAAAAAAGTGGCATCAAAAGAAAACACTACACCAGGAAAAAGACATTGAAAACAGTCCAAATAAGAAATTGGTGACAACAACATCATTACTGCACAATAACATTGAAACTACAGAAAAAGAAAACAGCATTGGATAGATGCAGTCAAAGTCAAAGATGCACAACCAGAGTTTTATCACTAACATTAGACATGGACTCATACTGTACTGTTTTCATGTATAGCTGTAAGTGATATAATATTTATGTCATTTATTTAGCAAAGCAAGGAGGTAATGTACCAGCTGGTACTACTGTTGACACACATTCTACTAAATTTGACTTCTTACTTGTTCTCATTCTGGAATCAAGGTACATCAGATATGTATAATGTAGGCATATAATCACATACACTAATGACATTTGATAGATATTACAATAAAGTTTGTTACATAGGAACAAATGTTGAAAGTAAAAATACTATTACATATTGTATATATACAACTAAACTATCATTTTTATTGTTTTTGCTAGCCTTTTATTGTTGTCAGTCACAAACTAGCTTCATACCAATACAATATACATTAATTCATATATAGCCAATAAGATTGTTAATCCTATCAACAAATTTCCGTGATAATTATCTTATTCATAATGTATTACATGTTACAGGATACTAGTAAACCTTGTGATGATTATTGTGTCTTATAGGATGATAACAACTTCGTTGTTGATGATCTTTAAAATTGAGTTACTAACTTTGTCATTGTTGTATTCAATTTCATCTTATAGTGCAGCATCTATTTAACATTCACATCTGGCTGCTTTTAGAGCAAGATATAGTCTACAAGACTGGAAGGAAAGTAGAAAGTATTTAGTAAAATATGATTAACACAATTGTATTATTGTGTGTTGTGTTCTTGTTAAACTGCCATGTTTGCAGTCACTACAATGGTGGATATAACTATTGTTTATCATGTTTTTAACAACTTCAAGTCCACTCTAGTTACCTTATTTTACAAATTAAACAGCTAGTACCAACAGTATTCTATTTGTAGTGCCCCAGATAAGTTGATGATTAATTTTAAAACATTATTTTATTTTCTGTATATTTATGATTACTCATTCATTTTATTCAATGGCAGCAGTGATACTGCTACTTCTGTCAGGTAATTAAGTGAAGACCTTGTTACAGTAATTCCTGACTCAGAGAGCAATAGAAATCAACAAATACTTAAAAACACAATGTACTTTGTATGATGTTCAGAGTCATAGTTAAATTGTTTCATATTTATCACAGCTATTATCTATTAACAGTCTACTATTGTTATGTATTATAATGTACTAATTTAAGATATGACTTTGTATGAATACAAAATTACTGTTGTATCATTCATTCAAATATTTGAAATATGTATTAATATACAATAATTTGAAATGTAAAAAGTTTCAAAAGACAAATATAATCATAATATAAAATTATGTCAATACTACAAAATTTTGTTCTTGAAATAATTCAATGTTTTCAGTATTGATGTCAGTACTGATCCTTTTACAGTTTTCACAGTATGTTTGTGTGTGTGTGAAGGTACAATCAAAATGCCAGTTTGACATCTTGTATAGGAATGTGTTTTCAACACAAGTCAACATGTGTTCTTTGTTTCTATAAGGAGACATTTGTAACAACTCTAATCTCTCTCAGTTCTAGGTAGCTAAATGATACTATTGTACTTTAGAAGGTTCCTGCTCACATATGACAATGTGAAGTCTTTCCTCACTAAATATCCAGTGAATTTGAAAAGCTAGAAATAGTGCACATTCACACTTGATCATAGGTTTTTCACTGGTCCTCAATGGTAGGTTAGCATTATCAGATACTACAAACATTTCCTCAAGTCCCAATATTTCTTGACTATTCAGTCTTACAAAGTCCTCACCAATTTATCATCAATTTTTCCATATAATAGATAATTGTCCTAGTAATACAGACACCAAGGAGAGTGTTTGTCAGCCTGACTCAGATCATAATTGCTCTCACATCTTCCCAAAAGGAGCTCAACTCCCTCAGTTCAGCCATATCAGGACCTTTCATTGCCTCTTGATAGAAGAGAGTTGGCTTCTGCTTCCTCTGGTTGAACAATGTTCAATAAATACAGATCATGCCTCCCTCTAAGTTTGGACTCTCACAGGAAAATATATTGAATACATTCATTGTTTTTATGTTGTAAATGTATTGGGTTTTTGTGTAATTACAATTGAAAATACACCAACAAAAATGTGCCATGTATTTTTTTAGGTGTTTAGATCATATTGTTATAGTAGGTTTTCCTAGAAATTACTTTTCATTGGATAATAAGGAAAGTGCTCAAGTGGTACTGGTACTTGAAACTGATAATTATGTCCTATTCATATCCTTTTCAAGCAGTTGTTTTGAACTGAGGTTAGTTCCACCCATTTACTCTGAAGTGGTTTATAAGAATCATTCAACAGAGGAGGGGCCATATAGTATGCCTTCTCTAAGTGCAATAGATAGCATATCTTGGAACAACTGACCAGTGACCAAACAGATAGTCAAATAAGTAATTGAAAACCTCTGTCTAATATAAAGAGGAACACTTTTGTGAAGATGTTTTCTCCACAAGGTGTGTGGAAGCCTCCTAATCCCTAATCTAGATGTTTCAATGCATCTTCTGGTTACTAAAATGTGCCATCTCATGATATGTTTCTCAAAAATCTACAAACTCTGCCCAATGGTGGCTGTTCTGGATGATTTCAATAGCGAACCTAGGTAGATCACTGGACCAAAGTGACATGAAATTGGCACAAAGGCATGTGATAACATGATTGGGTAATTACAATATGTGACTCACAAAAGAAAGGAAAGGTTGTATCTTCCATGGCATTCAAACAATAGTCATAGCTATTTTTAGTCAGAGACGAGTTATTTGGAAGCAATAAAGAGAAATAAAGAGTGTTAAAAACACTAAGGCAGGTTAAAAGGCCTCCCTCACATGAAACCCCAACAGCTTTCTACAATGACATAAGTTCATCCACTCCAAACTGCAATCTCACAATTAATGTATAGAGAGTCAGCATACACAATCTGACCAACACATATTTCACTCTTAGTCTCCCAAGACAGCATGTCATTGCATGTATGTTCCAAATACCAGTTAAATTTCACAGAAACTCTTTTGGACAAAGAATCTTGAAGATCTAGAGTTCTACCTAGTAGACACCTACTTTTCATTTAGAGGCAAATACTACCAACAACTTTTTGGAACAGCCATGGGCTCTCCTGTTTCTGATATTGTAACAAATATGTTGATGGAATAAGTTGAACAGAAAGCTTTATCCATGCACCTTTAATCACCAACCTATTTTCTGGAATTGCTATAATGATGACACCTTTACTGCATTACCACCAAGTATTGTTGATTGTTTCCATAGACATCTTAACTCTATAGAGCTATCTATATAGTACAATGTGGTGATAAAAGAAAATGGCTTCCTTCCCTTCTTAGATGGCTTGCTTACCAGGAATGATAATGGAACCTGGTCTTCTTCTCTCTGTTGTAAAAAATTGACACTGATCAATAGATGCAGTACTCATGCTACCATCCCTTTTGTTATAAGCAGTGTTTTGTCCACACATTATTTACTAGAGCATCCATGCATTCAGTGTACAGCTAGTTCTCAATTTGACAACTTGTCCTAAAACAATAATAATGGCACAGTGAACAAATTAGCATTAGATGAAAACTAAGGCTGAATTTGAACATGACCTTGAAAAATGTATAGACAAGTCAAAACAATATTTTACCACTAAAAAATATATGTACATAACTGATATGATCCTTTGTCAATATGATATAAAAGCATCTTTTTGTTATGAATCCAAAGTTATGAAAAATAGTTTTGCTATCATATGACAACCACTACTGATGTATAGTTGTTACAATCTCTAAGTCTACATAATGCAAAGAAACAATGCTTTAAGTTCTACTTATCAGTGTTAGTTGATGCTATACACATAAAAGATTTGTAGTTAAACTTTGCAAATCTATAGTTTAGTGTAACTGTTTTGTCATCTTATTCTAAGCACTTAACAAGTTCTCAGTAGCAGCACAGTAAATAGAAAATACAGTAACTTGGTTCCTACTGGGGCAAGGGTCCTCCACTTAAGTTTTTTTCTGTAAATGATGTAGTCTAATTGTTGGATGTGTTGACTTCCTGTTACCTCCCTCATTAGACTACTATGTGTGCAATATATTAACAATATTATACATATTGCTCCTTGACATTGTTCCTTAACATAATACTCTACATATACTAAGTTTTAACGAAAATAAAAGTAGTTAGTTCAGTCTTTCAAAGATTGATTACAAGATGGACATCATGTATATCAAGTAAAAAAATATTTATAGAAAATGAAAAGAAATTAAGTCATTTATTTGATGACTACAATTTACATACATAATAATTTTATATATATCAATTAAGAACATGCATTTACAAGGGTTCATAGACATAGTCAATCAGCAATATTTTTTAAAATTGACTGAAACAGTCAACTATCTATAATTAGTTATTACTCACAATATTTAAGCAAGAATTGACACTATAACTGAAATGCACAACAACTACTAACATTCATGTTCATTAGTAAATTATAAATTACAAATAAAATAAAATAAAACATCATAATTTTATGTCATCAACTTTTAAGTAATTCTATAGTTAATTGATTAATTTTTTATCATTTCTTAAAGGCTTTATATAGAATACTACATCTTTCACTATTTGAGTAAGGACTACTTCCTTCAGGGCATCGCTTGCATACATCTTTCAACTCCTTAATAATGAAAACAGATTTAAATGATTCCTTAGATAATGCCAATGACTTTACACATATCTATCAAACATGTCAGGTATCATTAAAAATCCACAAATCTTTTGCCCTGTTTGATGGCTATCAACAATCTAACCCTCTACTGCCTACCTCCCTGGTAGATTCTTTAGAACATTTATCTAACCAAAAGATGATCATATTATTTAGATTTTTTTCTACTGGATTATTGTTATAATTTAAGCCATCTAGATGACCTACTGACAGCAAGATTAGTACCAATCATGTACCATTAGTTTTTAATAGGCATCAATACTTCTACAATCTCTTTCACTGCAGGAACTTTGGAAATTATCTGGCTGATATTTGTTGCAGAAAAAAATGATATATAGTGAACATATAAGCTGTAATTTCTATAATCTTCAGTAATCCTCCATAGCTTTAAATATAAGAAATCGATCTGAAAATGTATTAACATTTTCTTTACAAATGATATAATGTAGGAAACGTTTGTATGCCAATAATCCAAACACAAACAAAGTAGTAATGATATCAATATATATAACTTCCAATACATGCATGGATACACAAAATACTAGATTATAATATTGATGGATGTAGCTTTGATCACACTTAGTTTCTAATTATCAAATAGTCCAAAATAAAATAAACTTTAAAATTGGTGTTGTATATATACAAAACTTATAACTTATTCTTTAAACAATGGATACATGGGAGTGGTTTTAGATCTAAAGAAGCCTATAATCATAACTCCATCTGTCCATCTATTAACCAGATTAATTCTAATATGTGTTAGTTATCTCCTCAGTATAAATGGTTATGATCATGAGCAGACACAGAGTTAAACATTATCTCCAGAACTCAGTTCATGCATGCCTTATTTCTCTTGCACAGATTTGTTTATTCTACAATCTCTCACACTCTTCTAATTTTAATTTTATTTCTATAACTAATCTATCAAGTCTATCACATACATCATCATTATAGGTTATATGTCTGCAATATATTTCCTATAGCATTACATAGAATAGGATATGCTCTCATTGTTTTGATACGTGTAATTTCAAAGAATAGTTGTTGATGTAGAATAAATCAAAAAGTAAACAAAATCAATCAAAAAAGTAAACAAAATCAAAGTCTACATTCTAGTTAATTGTTATGTATATAATATAGGCTATAACAGTGACAAAAGTGGCTTCCAACAGCACCATAGACCAGCTAATCCTTTCCTAGTAAGAAAAAAAAAAAGAAAAAAATTATCCAGAGAACACACTCAAAATGCCCTAAATATAATTTAACAAATCAAAATAAGGAAATGTTTAACACAAGATACCTAATTTTCTTATTATAGTTATACTATTTCTCTCATTTAACATTATAGCTATATAGTTATACCTTTCATCTCAATTGGTTTTTGTTGAACTGGAGGAGAAAGATTAAAAGTGGTAATTGCTTGACCTATAGAGTAACAAAGGAACAATTGCTAAATGAATTTTTTAACTTTACCAGGTTGATCAGAAGAGATGTATTCACTCTTGATATCTGGTCTTTTTAAGAAGTGAAATATTTTCTCAGCTACTTGTTTGCATTCTACAGGTGGATCCTCAACAACAGTGATGATCTTTTTCCAAGACACTTTAGACGTTCTCTTATCTATCCACACCTGAAGGACTTCTGAGAGAATTGCGGTATCATCCACTTTACGTTCAGCAGACTTTATATCACCATAAGGCACAGCAAGTTGTTCACCAATAATATTCCACATGTACTTAATTTCATGAAGTACTGTATTTAGGTGCTTTTTCTTAGGTTCTTTACCTAATAATGAGAAAATATTAAAGATGATTCAACTAACTCAATGAAAAAATTTTCCATTAACTTTCACATTTCATAACTCACATAATAATTCATCAGAAATGCCTAATTGATGATATGATGATGGCATATGGATAGAAGGAGAACTACTAGTGGACATAGACATGTTGGCAGAAGGAATAGTATTGGAAGAAGTGCTGGCAGAGTGAGCTATAATAACAAAAGAAGTATACACTTCCACATATTACTTCAATATTAAGGAAAACTGCATGTAAACTAAGGTGTTACTTCTATTATATACAAATGTTGTGACATGAACAACCCTTGAGCCTGTGGCTCTTAGGCTTTTTTTGTATTACATGCAGTTGCACTATAATCAATATTCGAGAGACACTAACACTATACACTAACCTTTAAAGAGGAGTTGCTCAGATATAGTTTTTATGGTATCTTCAGTTAATGGAGGATATGCAAGATCCTATGATAGAATGAAGTATGAATATAATGTAAGTATCATACAGTCAAATTTTGACAATAGATTATTCAAACTAACTTATACTTACCAAAGGATTACGTCCAGCAAACACACTAAGTTGACTACAACGTTCCTTTACTGACATGTGACTTAATGATAAGAGAGATTGTGAGAAATAAGAGCATCTATTCACTATGTGGTGACGGTTGTCCTCTTGAAGTGACAGTTTAGCACTGAAAAGTGCTTTTGTAACTGAAGGAGTAATGCAAAGAAAAGGGTCATCAACTCCCACAATATCTCCAATACATACCCACTTGGTGTTGCTGTCATCTCTAACTTTACCTTTTGTAAGCACTGATCGAGCAACATCTTTTATATTGTAAAGTGTGCGTTTATTCATGAGAAGACTACGAGCTTTTCCTACATCACTAGGAGCAATGAGATACTCCTCACATTCAAATGCGTGTTTCTGACTCTTCAATGTCAATATGGTCTGGACAACATCATTGAAGACTTTGCGGCTTTTTTCAACATCATTTACTGATGTAACTACAGTAACGCAACGATATTGCTCTGTTACTTCGACAATAACTTCGACGTCATCATCAACATTTACCCAATAAATGCCGTTCATCCATACATCACAACGACGAGCTAACATTAGGATTTGTGGATTAGCACTAATGTTTCCAGCTCTTTTATGATGTGGAAGACAAAAATTGTTGGAAAGGATGAAAAGAAGAAGATGAAGAAATCTTGTTGAGAGGAATTGGTTACAATCAGGACACCAGAGGCACCATCCCAACCCATTCTCTATTTTAATATCTGTAGGGGGCTCAACTTTAATGAGGGATGGAAAAAATAAGAGCTCTTCTGATGGCAGAGGAGTTGAAGCTGATATATTGGTTTTGAACTTTTGTAGTATACTTGATTCTAAAACATGACAGAACTGAAGACTCTTAAGGAACCCATTTAACATATCAATATTGTGCTTTGGAAATAACCTTTCCAAAATAGACTTAGGCACGATGCCAGTATTACTAGCAATATTTTGATGGGCACGTTCAATTTCCTTAGGAGCGAATAGAACACCATTGATTTCAGTGAGAAGAGCAGCTCTGTCAATAACTACCCAACTTTTAGCATCATCCTCATTTTTAAGAAATAAGATGAGACCCTTATCACTTAAAGTGGTTAGGAACTCCAATAAGACAGAGCCTTCTGAAGGAAGTGAAGGGTCACCACGCTTTTGTAACACATCACATAGCTTCATTAGGCTAATAGCTATAATATTCTTTTTCTTACGAAGCAATTGCAAGAAAGAGAATAGAACGTGGCAGTAGAAACTAATTTTATCAGATCGATCAAGTACAGCTTTGCAGCTATAAGAGAGCATAGTGACAAACTCGTTGACACCTTTTCCTCCAGGACGATGACATTCCATAGGTAGGAACCCATGATATTCTTGTGAATGGTCAGCTTTTGCAGCAACTTCAGCAACTACTTCAGAAATTTTCTCATAACCTTCACTCATCTCATCGAGTCGACTTCCAATGACGATTATTTGAGATGGTCTTGATAATTGAAGACTGGCATTCTTTATAAAATTGAACCAGTAGTACAAATCACCTTTAATAACATGTAGATTGTCGGTCATCTTAGAAAGTATGGCAAAAACAGCAGGTGTGCTTAGCATGAGATTTTCTAGAATTGCTGCATGACTGCTATAATACTCCTTATGACCTGCAAGATCATAAAGGACAATATTTCCCACCTCATGACTTGAAATGGTATGTGCATTAATTCCAGTAGTAAGTAGTTCTACTGGAATAGGATCAGATGTGTCAAACTTGTAGTTAGGTGGTTTCGTAGCTCGTTCCATAATGACTGCTGCAAGTGAGCTCTTACCAGCACCGGTGTTACCACATAAAAAGACTTTGCTGTAGGATTCCACAGGAAAATCTTTTCGACATTGTTCAAATGGCTCAAACATCTTTAAAATACTGAAGCGATTTACATCGTTACGATAAGCAAGTTCCATGGCCGTTAGATCATGTTTGTTCTTGGCCATTGGGTTGACCTTTCCTGAAGACAAAAGGGACTTCACAACATCACCATAGCAACCTCGGCAAGCAATGTGAAGAGGTGTATTGCCAACCTAAATTGTAGTAGTTGACATTCCTTTTATTTCAGATTACAATGTGTGATTGATTGTTAGAATTACTTCATTTATACTAACACTTTAAAAGTTTACCTCATTTACAGTTATAGTATTTTGTGTACATTTTAACAAGTTAGTTATTATGTGGCAAACAAACAATAAATAATTTGTACTAATTAACAGAATGGTAGAATATTTCTGAAGGAGTGATGATTAGATATTTTGAAAATGGCTTAACTCATGTGTATATTCTTGACACAGAAACATCATATGCTGGATTAAAAAGACTTTATTTTTTAATGGAAGTGCATCTACAGCGAGTAAAACTGACTGAAATCAGAGCAAATGTTTCAGAAAAGTTTTAAAAGCTTATCTATAATGCTCAGTTTTCAGAGGCTACCTTCTAATCAGTTGACACCATTCATACATGAGACTGAGCTTTCTAAATAATGACAAAATGGCATATGGCTACTAACTGTTATGCATTACATGGAGATGCCATACTACTTCAATAGTTTTCACACAATATATTTTTGTTAAACAAATCATTTTGTATGTATAATAGGCCCTCAATGACAGGATAAAACAACTAGGCTATTAGTAATAAGACTAGTCTAACAAGCTACATGCACCTCTTTGCTGATGTGGAAAAAGGGAAGGAAGGTCACAATTGAGTATATTTCAGTTGACCAATCAGATTCAACTACCAAGATTATATGTATAGGTAGTAGGAATTAACACTATTATGGATATCATCTTTTGGCTCACTAATATCTTGCAAGTACAAAGTGTTATAAGTTGCTTGATGCTTGTAAGGTGAAACTAAATTATATAAATTGATACATCTGGTCTATAAAGCCTCTTAATCTATTAAGATAGATAACATGTATTAAATGTTAACATTGTTGTGTATGTATGGTTTCTTATTATATTTAGTTGAAGTTCCAAAGAGGCCTTTGCTAGTCCTTCTTCTTCATAAGCAAACAGGAGAGTCTAGCTCAATAGACTATGAAACCAACAAATTGTTAATTATTGTAAATAAAGTAACTCAATTTATAAGCAGTAGGAAACTAAGGTAAACATCAACAATATCAACATAGATATAGTGGCTAAGATCACTTAAATGATACCAAGGACCATAAAAAGTCAAGAATAACATAGTTTTATAATATATATGTATTTGATTAGAAAAGCTAACTTTTTATAGCACTATTGATGTATGATTTTCTCTTTTCCTTTATAAACATAGTACAATGTTGCTCAGTTGTTATGTCTAATCATTGTACGATTGCTTTCTATGATAATTAACCTCGCTGTGCGTGGGCGGATTAATGTAGTCTGTCAGCGTGCGCTTGTGTGTGTACCGGGCAAATGGCTTTAAACTGCTTTAATTCCGCAAACAAGGCACTGGTAGCCACCAAACTATAGTGGAGGGTAGCAAAACTTCTGTATTTCTTAAGAATACTGTCAAAAGGAGCGTCAAATGAAGAAAAAGCTTTAAAAGTCTGAAAAACCTTTGAAAAAAAGCACAGCTTTCAGTGAAGAGTCGGTAATTCAATAAAAACCTCCTGCGCATACAGCTTATGACATTTTCCAACTTTTTAAAGTGAGAAGTTTGGCCAAAATACTTCTTTGGAAAGTTATGACAATTTTACTAACATTTGGCAGTTATCTTTGTCAATATATTGAGTGCAAACTGAAAATACTAGCACCATAGCTGTCATTGGAAAATCACTAAGTTTTACTAAAAAGTTGGAAAGTTTTGGACCTTTTGTCAATGAGAGTGCAGTAGACGCACCACACGGCAAAGCTTTTTTTCCCTCTGATTAAAGAGACATGCTGAGTCATCAATAATCATCTCGGGCATAGCGTGAGATATTTCTTGTCTGTATTCTGTGCATGTGGTATAGGTCATTTGAGGAGGCTAAAAAGAATAAAGAAAATCTCTGGATAAGACTGCAGTGAGGTTAAGCACTTTAGTGCATTTTGTTATTTTTAGTAGGCTGATGAAAATTGATTTAGGATATTGTATATGTTACATATCAATCTTGTTTAGTGAATAAACCATAAAATACATCTCAGAACTTATAGGATCAGCAATGTCAGGGTTAGCATTGGGTTTAAGAAGAAGCTGAACACATTTATTATTGCCTTTCTCAGATGCAATGTACAAAGCAGTTTGGTCATTCTATGTATATGTAAAAGGACAAATAACAAATGAATGTTAATATAAATGACATAAAAGTGATTGAATTAAATGAAGAACATTCCTTCTAACTATAAACAATTAAGAGATAGATGTAACATGATATTAAACCAACATTAAAGCACCAATAAATAATTCACTAAGAAAAACACTTTTATGTAGTTGATATTCATCTACAATCACCTTCATAAATGTAATACAATGTTGCTCAGTTGTTATATGGCAAATCATTGTGTCATTATATTCTATGATAATTTTTTAATAAGCTGGTAAAAATGTTTTAGGACATCGTATATGTTATATACCAAGTCTGTTTGTGAATAAACCATCAAGTGCATATCACAACTTACAGAATTGGCAATGTCAGGATTAGCACTGCTTTTAAGAAGAAGTTGAACACATTTGTTTTTGTCTTCCTCAGATGCAATATACAAAGCAGTTTGACCATCCTATGTATATGTAAAAGGACAAATACATGTACATAACAAATGTAGGTTATTATAAATGACATAACAATACTTGAAAAAATGTTTCAAATCTCATTCGAAGTCATGAGCAAAAACTTCTTCAGCATGAGGTTAAATCAACATTAAACCTCTTATTAACAATTCATTATGCAAAACACTGATGTAGTCAATATTCAATTGCTATTACATGAAGTGATAACTATTGTCTGACAAATATCTATTAATCTGTTATCAAATACTCACTATGGGGTATATACCACTTATTAAATATTTAATGGGAAAATAAACTATAACACAGTGAATTGTCAGACATTATTGTCACAGATAAGTGGATTGTGATCTAAATAAGTCATAGTCTTCTTTTTTGGGCTCTCATGTACATATATATCGATCCCAGCTAAGTCAAACTACACTATCATATTTAATATCAAAGCTTGTTTTTCCATAACATTTTATAAAGGACTTTAAATTGTCAACAAATTGCTTCAATTTATAAAATGCACTGTATCAAATACAGCATGGCACTGTATATGATAGAAAGCAGTAACATCACTTTGAACAATCCTGCTAATGAACTTGAGCCACAAAAACATTATAATTCAACTCATATCATACTGCACTATGCATGTGGTTGTGCTGTGACATTTGGGTCTGTTGGCCTTTTGGGCTTGATTTACATCACATCAGCTGTATATGCCACATAAACCTCATGGTTGTATATATATACTAAACAATATTAATTACAAGTCAGCATACATCATTTCCAATGTTGACATTAGCTCCTCTGGACAAAGCATCCTTAATACCTTCCAATTGTCCTTCTCTTGAAGATTCCAAAAGTAAAGTGTCCTAAATAGAAAAGATAAAATTTCTTACTGTTCACAATAAAACATAACACTCTTCTGAATTGTAAAATGTATATACATTTGTATAGAACACTTATATTTAGTGTATGTATGTACTTCAAAATGTGCAAATACCTTGTTACACTATTAAATATTCTTTCACTAAATTGTTCTTCTATTACCCAAACAACATTAACTAATAATTACTGTACTTATATGATTCACATAAATATATATACATATATATGTTTATTTATACATATCTGTATGTTACAAATACTATAATTACATAAAATGTACATCATAATAAGCATTACAAATAGAAAGCAACTTAAAGAGATTCACTGTATATATACATATGCATATAAACTAACAACATTATGACTTACAGTTTTTACAGCTTCTAAATTGTTGGCATTAGCATTAACTAACATGTTTATAATGACATCATTTTTAGTCCAATATGCTGCATGAAGTGCTGTACGACCATACTACATGATATAATGATATAAAAAGATATGATATGAGTCAAAGTAAAACATAAATATAAAGATTAGTATTGGATATCTCACTGTAAAATGTTTAATAAACTACATCATTAATGCAAAATATTCTCTCCTATGCAAATGCGAACCATGTGCTCATGGACATATCATATGACACTGGTCAAGAATAGACTATCTGTTGATAATAACTAGCAAATATTGTATGATGGAAATATTTTAAGGGAAACATTTTCATGAATAGCTCAATTTCAGACATTTCACAGTAAAAACCTAACTTATACATAAGCACTTCTTCCACTATTGGTAAAAGATGATGGAACATGGTTTCTTTGCAGTTGAAGCCAAAGGTTAAGATATACTTATCCTCTTTTTGTAAATCCTGACCTAGAGTTAGCTTCTGCTATTCCAGAAGATAGCATAACATTCAAAAGAGTAACTCTAGTATCCATTAAATACTGTCTTTTTCAAAAGTAAGAATAACTATACAAAGCCCTGGCTATAAAGATACTATACAAAAGGTTTCATCATAGATTGCATTGGTTTGTAGTTTTACATATTCAAAGAATGATATGACTCACTTAAAAAAGCCAACATATTAGAGATTTGAGAGCTATTCTTTAAGAAAAAAGTCTTTTTTAAGAGAAACTGCTACATTGTCTTCTGCTAAATATGGTATGTATAAAACATCTGAAGATTTATGTTTTCTGAATTTATAGACAGATATTTATGACTTCTTAAGTATTACTTGATTTTTAATTCTAGTGGAGGTAAACTTTATCAAAGGTTATCACCTTCAACCAAATCCATGAACCAGCACAAAAGAGGGCATCTCATCAGGTAAGTTCACTGCAGAAGTACAAAGACAAATTGATGTGTGATCCTTCATGGAAAAAGAAACACCCCTGGATGGAATGCATCCATGATTCAACCATAAAAGAGAATATTATGATTTGCACTGTCTGTAAGGCTTTTGGTAATCCACCAGTACAGGCTCGATGTGCGTGGGTGACAAGACCTATTAACAACTGGGTAAAGGCTACTGCTCTTTTGAGCAGACATGAAAAGTCTGAGTGGCACCTTAGCTGCAGTGGAAAAAGGCACTAGCCCTTTCTTCAGTTGAGCACAGAGATGTAGTAGAGCAAATGTTTTCTGTCAATGAAGAGGAAAAAGGCAAATTGTGAACTAATGAAAAAACTCATTTAATCACTCTATTTCTTAGTGAATCACCATATACCCTATACCACTACATTTGAAGACCTTGTAACATTGCAGATTGAAAATGAAGATGTTAAGCTACAATCTCATTGAAAAAATTGCCCAAAAATGTTACATATGAATGATATTCAACTGTAGTTGAATTGTTATCATGTATCAGCAAAATTCTAGAGCACAAGCTTCTTGATAGCTTAAGGGAAAGTTCGCACTGTTAATTACTAGCTGATGAATGCACTGATATAGCGTCAAAGAAGAGTTGTCAGTGTGTGCTTGTTGGCTAAGTCAAAACAAGCCTGTTGAACATTTTCTTGACGTTATACATGCTAAAGAAACTATAATGCTGAGGCAATTGCTGGTTACCTTAACGATTTTCTTCAATCAAAAACCATCAAAGAGTACTAGGAACACTCTTAACAATTGGGAAAGCATATCACTATTCTCCTAAAAAAGCAGAAAAGCTAGCTTTGATACAAGCTGAGCTTCAGTCACCACAAATAAAATGGCAAAGCCTAGTGATACTCACTGGTTGTCTCGTGAGAGAGCAGTACATTCTGTACGTCAAAGCCTACCTACTCTTGTGACTACATTTGAGGAAATATATAGTGAAACAGGTGATGCAGAAGCGCATGGAATTGCTACACTACTAGTGATGTACAAAACAGTGGCTTCCATTTATATGCTTTGTGATGTCCTCCATACTGTGGCCAAACTACAGGGATCTCTTCAAAGTAAAGCTATTGATTTTGCCAGTGTGTGTGGAATGGTTGAGGCCAGCATTAAATGACTAAAAGTGTCGAAAGAGAAGAGTGACGCTTCAACATGGTTCAAGGATCATATGAACGTTTTCACTGACACTTCGTTACTTGGATCAAGAAATATTGTTGTTAAAAATGAGGAGAAAGTGTTTATCGACCGTACATTCAAAGTGTCATTGATCATATTAATAATGCAATAGTTGAATTCACTGACTTCATCTCGTCTATGTTTGTATTTGATCCACATCACTTTCCAAAGAAAGAAGAATTATCTACCTATGGTATGGAAAAGATAAAGGTGCTAACAAGCTTTTATGGTACACACCAGAAGGTGAAATTTGATGGAAAGGAAGCAGTTTCTCAACCTGATGTAGACCCAGAGGAGGCTGAGTAAGAATGGAAACTGTTTAGAAGAATCATTATTAAACAGTATAGCCAGAGATCATTACAAGACGTCCTTTCAACATTGACTGGGACAGATGACATCAAAGCTAAATTATCAAAATTGACGCATTACTGGAAATATTACCTGTAACAACAGCTACAAACAAGATTGAGAAGCAGAATGGGAGAAGAAACATTAGAGCATGCAATGAGAATATGTATTGAAGGACCTGAATGTTTAACAGATGAAACAGTGGAAGAAATTATCGAAAATTACAAAAACGTCAAGAAAAGAAAAATAGTACTGTAATTAATAATTATTACTTATTCCCTTTAGTTATTTGCAACATGTTATTCAATAAAGCTAAAAGTGCATTGGAAGTCAGCTTCTCCCCACCTCCCCTCCAAAAAAATTCTAGATAGAACCCTGGAAAATCAACTTACTATTACAAAGGAATTCAAGGTTGTAGGAATAACAGGAACACTTAATTCTTACAATAGTTTATAAACCTTTATAAAAATATTAATATTCAGCACTTTAATTCTCAAGTTTTATTATTAAACAGTTATAAATCATTATTACATTGAAGTGTAGGGAATGTGATCCTTCTTCAAAACAATTTACAAAATAAGTCCTCATACTCTGTTGAACAAAGTCACCTTAACAGAATCAAAATTGTAGGCCAGTAGAACAAATGTGGCAATTGCATAAAGGCCATAATCTTTTTTCTTACTTGGTTTGTAACAAATTGAGAAAACAACAGCACAGCCGAAGGAACACTACATTACTTTTCACTCAGCTAGATTGAATGCATTTCCTGACTTTCATAATTAATCTTAGGCCTTTTAGTTAGAGCTTCAACACAGATCCATCATTCTTAGACAGTAACATGTTGTGACAAAAGTGAGCTAGCAGATCAAATGGAGGAAGTTTATGATCAATAAATAATGGACCAATCAGATTCATTGTTTAAAGGACAATCATATTCATTGTATTTTATTTTCCCACGCTACATTAACCAATCATATTATTTTAATCATGAGACCACTAAGTTCACTATTTAAACCCGTTCACATTCATTCCTAGTCAGTCTGGAGTCTGGATATTATATTTAACTTATTATTTAAATCAAGATTATTTTAACCCAAACGGGGTTCAATTAGCTAGCGTTGTGAGGGACATCTGACACATGTGATCAATGATTGCATTAAAGTTGCCATCACTGCAAGTATAATCTGCACACCATAATGTTAACTTTTCTGTGTGTGTTTAAATTGAAATGATCTTTTTTTAACCTGGTACATTATGTGAGCCAGGATGTCCAATAATTGTTTTCGACCACTATACACACACACACACAAAACAAACATATATATATATATATATATATATATATATTGTGACAAAAGTGAGCTAGCGGATCAAATGGAGGAAGTTTATGATCAATAAATAATGGACCAATCAGATTCATTGTTTAAAGGACCAATCATATTTATTGTATTTTATTTTCCAACACTACATTAACCAATCATATTGTTTTAATAATAAGACTGCTAAGTTCACTATTTAAACCCATTCATTCCTAGTGTGTCTGGAAGTCTAGATATTATACTTAACTTATTATTTAAATCAAGATTATTTTAACCCAAACGGGGTTCAATTAGCTAGCGTTACAAGGTGCATCCAACATATATATATATTGTGTGTGTTTGTAACAGGTTATAGTTGTTATATCTATTGTAATAAGGATCAGGTGTCTAAATATCATGAACATCACAGAGTGAGAAATTTGTTAACAAATACAAGACCAAAGCTACATCCTCTACCAGCCTACATTTAAACACTTCTCTAAAGCTATTATGATAATAAATTATCTCATAAATTAGATCAGTAATAATACTGATGACATCTGGATATGATCTTTTTGTACATTGTGTGAGACAGGCTGTCCTATAATTGTTTTGGACCACGTGTTTTGTGCATATATGTAAATATATACATATATATATATATATATATATATATATATATATATATATATATATAAAATATATATATATATATATTTGGGTGCACGCGTGTGTAGGAACAGGTTATATTTGATTTCATTGTTTTAATATATTGTTATAAGGGACTTTCAAAACAAAGAATGAAATTGAACTTCATCCCTTGACTGCTGACACATATAGCAAGCAATGAATTTCATTAACCTTGTAATATGATGATTATGATGGTGCATGGGTATGACTGACAATGATTGAAGCATTTTTATAGCTATGTGAAAGTCATTGAGAGGTTTACATGAAATGGAGTAATGATAGATATGAAGCAAGTTATAAGTGATATCGTTTTATAGTATATGTACATGTCTATTATAACATGAATCAGGTGTCTAAATATCATGAACGTCACAGAGTGAGAAATTTGTTAACAAATACAAGACCAGAACTACATCCTCTACATTTAAACACTTCCCTTTAAAGCTATTATGATAATAAATTTATCTCAGAAATAATACCGATGACTGCTGGTATTTTCAGAAATGATCTTTTTTCACCTGGCATATTTTGTAAGCCAGACTGCCCTATAAATGTTTTGGACCACATGTTTTGTACATATATACTTACATATGTATATATATATATGTTGTGTGTACATGTGTGCATATATTATAAATATATATATAATTAAACATATTTGCATGTGTATGCTTGTGTGTAACAGGTTATATTTGATTCCATTGTTTAAATATATATTGCTATATGGGACTTTCAAGAGCAAACAATGAAATTAAAATGCATCCCTTGACTGCTAACATGTATAGCAAGCAATGAATTTCATTAACCTTGCCATATATGATGACGCATGGTATGAATGACAATGCTTGCAGTATCTTTATAGCTAGCCAGCTTTTTTGTATTTCAAGCATCCTATAGCATTTAGTCTTCCACTGACGCTGCTGCTAATTATGCAATCTTTGTAACTCTAGTCAATGTTTTCCTGTGAAGTCAGTATCTTCCAAACAATTATACAATGAAATTTTTAATTATAGTCTTGTTTTACCTGATTTTAAGATGCTTGTCAATGCAATAACAATATGTACAGTGGCCTCATTGGTGTCATACACATCACACCAATTTGGATAGGTTTGGACAAATATTCTGGTACTCATCCAAAAAGTATTGGAAAAACATAGGACTACTCAGCAGTACAGTCATTATGAAAATCATAAAACACTCATTAATCTACTGTCAATTATCTTCAATTCTCAATGATTTGATTAGTAACATACTGGCTACAAGGTATCAGTTTATGTTATGTCATATACCTCAATGTAAGAATACTGAGTCAATACTTATTGTACATATCATAATGTCTTCAATACACTTAATGGACAAGATGTTGTTCTTTGTACTTTTTACTCTGGTCAGGTATCACTATTAATTAATACCAACAGAGAAACATCTAATTATTCATTTATGTATAATACCTTCAATACCAGTAATCACAGTAGGATACTACTAAATTGACCCTCTTGTTATGGCTATGTGAATAAAATCTCTTCTTTATTAGATGTGGTGGGATTTTTAAGAAAGATTGTCCAAAAACATGAGTATCTTGTGATTTGACAAAAATGTATAAAGGAACATTAAGTTCCAAAAATGATTTTTAATGAATTGTCAGTTTACTACATAAACCTAAACTCAAATCCTATCATGTAGAAAGAACCTCAAGATCAAACAAAAATTATTGAGGATTGTTAATTAGCCACAATATCTTTGTCCAACAAAAAGTGTTAGTAAGACAACAAAATCTAAAATAAGGATCTATTTAGTTAATTGATTGATGGTATATAAGATCATTATAACTGAGTGTGTGTGTTAATTAAGTTTGTTTGAACATACTTAGTGATATATACATTTTTTTTATTTGTCTCATTTAACTCTAATGTTGAAAAATTATTTATTGAAGTTCTTTTTACATTGCATCATTTGCAGATCATGTTGAGACTGAAGTAGCTATCCCAAAAATGTAATTATCTTAAGCAATAATAAAAGAACTGTGTTTAGAATTTATTTAGTCTTGAAGTAGTCATTTATCAATCTTTGAGCAAAGATTAATATTTTCTGAAAATGTTCAAGCAAGGACAAGAAGAAACAGTTTTAGAGAGCCTACCTTAAAGACCACTATAATAATATTCATTCACAATGCCGCCCATAATTGTATATTCATAGCTACGCCACATTTCTTAAATGAGATAAAACAGTTGACTCAAATTACAAATTTATACTTTCCCTTGTATATACACAATAATTTGAGAATAGCTAAGTTCTTTAAGTCAACATACTAAAGGTGTCATTATAATACCTAAAAATAATAATCACTTGAGTTGTAGAACCAAAACTGTCATGTTTATTAAAGATATAGAATGAATGTGTGATTTTATATGATTAATTGACATTCATCAAATTATAGTGTCAATAACACATGTTTGATGTGTTATGTATATATTGTAAGTATTATAGACAGCTATGATTACATTTATATAGTATGCTACTGACCTTGTCTTGAACATTCACTTTAACACCAGCATCTAGAAGGACTTGAACAACCTTATCATGACCTTTATAACATGATATATAGAGAACAGTTTTGCCAACCTACGTAACAAAAATCAAAATACATGTAATAATGAAACTAAATTATAAAGTCAATAATTAATTTTAGTCATCAATAAATAGTATATGAAATCAATGCCAGAGGCAAAGAGATAATCATATTCAAGTATATGACAGAAGTATATAGGTGGTTTATTATTTTTTCTAACAAAAATTAAAAATAAATTCAATACTACAACAATAAATTGTTTACATTTACTGCCACTAAAGTCTTTCCTAACACATAAAATTGATATAACATAAAATGATGTAATGGTAAACACAACTCATAATAAATTCAATATGACTTGAAATGATTGTAAAGATATATCTAAACAAGGCCATTATCTATCATTAATTATCTCATTTACATCTTGTTGAAACTTTAGATAGCAGTTGTAAAAAAACACTCCATTGTGTGTTGGACAATGACACATCATCATAGATATTTCTATTTAATGATAAATGTAATAGTACAAGTATATAAAAAAGTTTAAAAATATATGATCAAAAAATGATGGCATTAATATGTAAAACAAGACCAAAGTAGGAAGACAGTATAAACATCCTCAGATATTAGCCAAAGTCAAGTCATATTAATATTGTATATATAGATCATTATGAAGTAGATGCTATGAAGGGATTTTAAAAAAGCCATTCAGACCGTGATAAGTTTTTATCATTATCCTTACATTCATGAATTTTTACAAATTTTGAAGTACTTGTTTCTGTTGCTTTTATTTATTAGTAAACAACTTTTTTTATGATAATATTATTATCTTTTATATATGTGTATGTGCATATGTATGAGAAATTAACTGAAATAGTGAACTAACAGGTAGTCAAATATTCTAAGTCCATCAGTCAAATGCATGTCCTATCTTTCATTACTAGAAGATTTTGAAATAACTAGAATATTATTGAGAAAGAGACCTGAGTGCTTTGGTAAGTTAATGGTTGAAATATTCATATTAAACTTTTTTCACCAAACAAAAAAGATAAATGTTAACGCCAAACGTTTCAATAGTCATACGACTATCTTCATCAGTGGCTCAAATATAGAGAATAAAAGTGCAGAAATCAGTCCTATTTATACTAATCTGAAACACGCGTCTCGGATTCCTGCACGCGTTGCGTGGGTGGGCTGCTGCGCGTGCTGGAGTGATAGGTAAGTACTGACCCTTCTCTCGATTGATGGAGGGATGTTTGTTATGGATGTGCCATGATTCGAGGATGATTCTCTGCCAGAGGAAGGGATGGTGGGCAAGGATAGTTGGATTTTCCCAATTGATCTTGTGACCAGTCTGGCAAACATGTTCTGACATGGCACTAGAGAAGGTATCCATCTTTTTAACTGCTCTTTGATGTTCTTTTAAGCGTTGTGACAAGTTTCTGCCGGTTTGTCCAATGTATGTTGCGTTGCACTCTTGGCAGGATACTTCATAAAGCACACCTGATTTTGTTAAAGCTGGTATTTTGTCTTTAGGTTTCGATAGAATTTTTCGTAAAGTAGTTAGTGGCCTAAAGACTGTTAGTATGCCAAGGGGAGATAGTATTCTTTTGATGGCTTCGGATTGACTTTGTATATAAGGTATGGTAACTATGGTGGTTCTGTCCTGGTCAAATATGTTGGTGATGGACAGAGGAGGTCTTTGTTTCTTAGATGTTTCTTTGTTCTTACATCTCCTGATGAAATTCTTCGGGTATCCATTACTTTTTAGAGCTTCATAGATGTGAGATTCCTCTTCTGGAAGTTGCACAAGTGAGGATGAATGTGTAGAGGCTCTAGAGAACAGAGTGCGACCAACAGATTGTTTGTGAGATGATGGGTGATGTGATGAGAATTGTAAATATTGATCAGTATGGGTTTTCTTGCGGTATACAGATGTAGATAGAGACCCATCGCTATGTCTAGATATATTGATATCCAAGAAGGCTAACTGACCATTGTTTTCAGTCTCCACAGTAAATTGAATTGATGGCTCTATGGAGTTGAGGTGTTTGTGAAAGCTCTCAACCATTGAGGGTAACATGGCCACACAGGTGTCATCCATGTATCTCTTGCAAAATAAAGGGGTGTGTGAGAAGGAGGCCAGGGCACGTTGTTCTACGTTCTCCATGACCATATCTGCCACAGTAACAGAGACAGGGGAACACATAGCTGTTCCAAAAATTTGTTGATGGTATTTCCCTCTGAATGAGAAATAAGTGGCTTGAATACAGAACTCAAGAAGTCTTGTTATGTCATCAATGGTTAGAGCAGTTCTATCTTCTAAGGTGTGGTCACCTTGTAGTCTTTCCCTTGTAATTTTGATAGCCAAATCAGTTGGGACCTTTGTGAAGAGTGAAACTACATCAAAGGACACCAGAATCTCATCACCTAGTTGTTGTTGGTTAATAAAGGTGACGAAATTACTTGAGTTACTGATGTGAGAAGAGCTGTTTCCAACCAGTGGTGATAGGAGACGACACAAATGTTTTGATACTATTGGTCTGAGGGGGGACATCAGGTTGATGGATTTTTGGAAGGCCATAAAGTTGAGGAGTTATTCCATTTGAGCAACGTTTTGGAGGAAGTTTGTCTTGTTTTTTCAGGGTTAGCAGGATAGCATTCATTTTTGTTTGTAGTGTAGGTGTTGGATCTATCTTCAGGTTCTTATAAGTGTCTCGGTCACTCAGCAAATGGAGTATTTTATCATCATACTCCTTAGTATCCATGACAACTGTGACACAGCCTTTGTCTGCTGGTAAAATGACAATATCCTGGTCACTACGTAGCTCTTTTAATGCTTTAACTTGTAAAGGTGAGAGATTGTTATGCGTACACATGGGTTTGTTCAATACCCCTACAAGTCTAGACCTGATGTTGTCAGCAGTATCCATGTGTATTTTCAGTTTATTTAGGGCATTTTCAACTTCTGCTATAATAGCTGGGGTATTGGATTTCTTTGGAGCAGGTGCAAAATTCATGCCTTTTGCCAGTAAGGACTTTTGTGGTGTGTTTAGATTCTTTGAAGATCGGTTGATAACCCATCTATCGAAGTCAGGATGTTTACTGTCCTCTTGTTTCTTTAAAAGTCTGTCGAATTTCGTTTTTGTCTCTCCTTGCATCTATTTGTCGTATTGTTTTTAGACGTATCACAATACTCTTGGAAAGAGGTAAGGTGGGAGGGGCTGAGCAATTCTCGTAGTTGGAAATAATAGTTGTGTTTCAATAATCGCAACCTGTATCGATCTAATCTTACACGAGCAGAAAGATATTTGAAGGCAGTACAGCGGGCAATCTTGTAACCTTCAGCAGAAGGAACCAGAGGTTTCTGGTGGAGGTATCCTGGAAGGACCTGGTAGCGTTGATACCTCCGATTGAATATTATTCTCTCTTTAAAATGCACCAGGAAACATTTGATCAAGATCAGGGCACATTGTAGGACAGAGACACTGACCAGAATAATAGTCTCCTTACTCTCTTACTTCTTGCAGTAAGTATAGATTATTTCTTGATGTTCAAGTTAAAAGAAGATCCAGGATAATCATTGTATGACTGATAAACAAATGACTGTAAGCATAGCTCTGATGCAATGAAGCAAGTATCATTATAACTTCCTTATTTTTATTGTCCTTGTTAATGGGACCATTCAAGGTTTCCAGTTATCACTATAGTCATAATAATTATTATTTCTTCATTACAATATGAAAGAAAACTTTTTTGTGAGCTAGTTGAACATGCAACCTTACTGCTTTGCAACATGATAGATATATTTCTTCGCTATCAAAACACTTGCATTTAAATAAATTAAGCAAACAAGTAAATAAATATGCTTTTCTTAAACATGAAGTAAATATAGGTTTGGCTTAGATCACTCCATTACAAAGAATATAAAAAGTTAGTAGGGATGGCAATTGCATCATTCTTACATAATAGCACAGAAATAGAATGAAGCAATAATATCAGTGATATTATTTAAGTTATTTAAATAGAGTTGGTGAATATACAAAATTGTTTATACCACATGTGCTATATTATGTAGGGATGCTGTAACTGTTGTCCTATTCTTTCTATTAAACTAATATTAGTTATCTCTACATTTACTTCATTTTTACAAAATGGTTTTTATTTGCTTGTATGTTATTTATTTACATGAAGTATCCACAAGCCAACATTTATTAGAACAAGTAAAAATAGATTCCAAGAAATTCTTTAAATGCAGGGATGACAACAGAGACATCTCAAACAATCTAAACATAGGAATGGCAGGCAGTATGGAAATCCTTACATTGATATTATTAGTGAGATCTTTGTTTTATTTGACAGTAGTTGCAACAGAATATTGAAGAAAAGTACCCATGAGAATTCAAGTAAAAGAATTTCAAGACAGCAAAAAATAACATAAATTTGTGTTCATATACTTTGATGGGGTGAGGGGTGGGACGAAACATACGCAGCCATGCATCAATAAAAATTGCCTTGAATGACCTTACTGACACAAACTGTGAAACACAACTAATATTACATACAATGAGACTCAAAAATTTACTTTAGATTTAGGAATATTCTACCAAAATATAACAATATAACACAGAGAACTTTATGTCATTTTCACCTATCAAATATCATCATGTCTGTACTTCCAATGACTCTTTCATTATATTATTCAAAAGACTACAACAATAAAAAACATCTGTCTGATAATTATTTCATCTGACAAAAAGTAGCTTTTTAACAGTCTGTCCATCATATTTGGCATATTCATAAAAAACAACAGTTCAACCTTTATTATAATAGTAATGTCTGCTTTTAGTAAAAAAGGAAATACATCTTTTCCTCAATCTCATATAACATATGTACAACAACACAAACAATCAATTATAATATGAAACCATTAACTCTATAATAACAGTACAAACATATAGACCTTGTCTTTTGTCTTATCTCTTTAATTTGTCATTATCATTACAACATATTACATTCGTATATCGTGTAAATGTAAGTCACGTTATACATGAAGGACATGACTACATCTATTACTAATAAATCTTCATTACTTAAATAACTGTTTTAACACTAATTTATGCAAGATGGCTTAAATTATATACAGTTACAATGTAATCTAAGGGACTGGAAAACAACAAGCAAACAGAAAAAATATTAGAATATACTATTAAGTCAATGTTCTAACTGACAATAATATAACATGTAGTTATTTATGTTGCTTAGTATATCAACTATCATCATCTTTGTCCTTCCATATGACTTTTTAATTATATTATTTACAAGTCTACTACAATAACAAGCATTACCTTCATCTGACAGTTATTGTATCTGACAAACTATAAATCTTCAACAGTCTGTACACTAAAAAAGGCTGGCTATTTTTAATTGTGGATTTGTCAAATGGCAAAAAGTACACTAATTATAGCTGAGCAATATACTGGACACTTCAATTTTAAACAATTTAAATTGAATAGTTCAATGTTAAAAAGACAACTAATACTTCAATTCATGTCCTTTACTGCTATTTTAGTCTGAGTATATGATACAACTATGGAAAATTTATGGTGATGTCATGTCTAGTCATTTCATCATGTCCAATGATAATAAGTAGGTAAATTGGTTAATACACATCTTATGAAAAACACTTTTTATTGACATTGTGATAAAAGCTTTGTATCTCTTTCCAATATTCATTATATTTGGCATATTTTTAGAAGATAATATTTCAAACGACTATATACTATAACAACAACTAATACTTTTAGGAAAAGAAGTTACATTATAATTTCACTTATACAGCTTTTATCATATAACATGTATACATGAACACTTACTTTGTTGACAATGTCTAGATTGGCTCCTTTATGGGTTAAAATCAAAACAACATCTTTGTGTCCATTCATTGCTGCTAACATGACTGGAGTAGATCCATCCTAAATATATTATAATAATTACATTAACATGAACCAAGAGAATATATCATAACATCTGTACATTATCAATATCACTACTGCTATATATAAATACAGTATAAACATTATAAACCTAGACAACATTACATATACAAACAAAATATGACTCAAATCACTCTCAATAATTGACAAAACATTATAAATATAAATTAAATACTGTGTCAAAAATAAATACTTTTTTCTAACATAAAGGAAAAACTTCTTCAAACTTACGGCATAATACAACAATTGTCCATGATACATGTTTTTACAATAAAACAAATTTGAAAAGGCACTCTATATACACATACTTAGGTTAAATTATTTGTACAAGTTTAAATAATCATTCATCATCCACCACTACAAACTAACAATATAATGATAATAAACAATCATTTGCACAAGGTTTAACAATCATGTATCATCTTACATTTCATTCTGTGCATTTACAGGGCTTCATTTGGGGGTGGGAGGCATTTGACCCCCTCCTTGGATATTAGGATAGCTATTTTTTTCAAGGGATAATTGGATGTAATGAATACAGAACTGAAACTCAGCACAAGCAATATACAGTATAAGATAACCTTAGGCTAAACACAAGGAGAATGTACAGTTTAAACCAATAGTCTATGGGTGTTAAATTACTCCTAAGTGCCTTATCAGCACGAGTGTAACTTGGTCTATAGGTGCTAAGTGTCTTATCACCACCAGAAATAAGGTCATCTCATCATGTTATTTGAAAACCACAAATGGTCTGAAAATGTGCCAGAAGCAATCTCAGAGGGTCTAAAATTCAAAACTTTTCTGGGAGGCAAGCCTACAAGAATTATTTTGTCCCCCAAATAGTCCATTTTTCTAAATAAAACCCTGATTTAGAACTAATACTATAATAAAATATCACAGTTAACCTATTATATTTTAAAGGACACATTCAGATGGCAAAAAATTACAGCACAATAGATGTGAAAGAAAAAAACAACAGAGTAAGAAAATGTCAATGTCACAATCAATACTTACTTACTTAATATTCTTAGGATTTATACTACATATATAACACTTACACCCTATTATATTTTAAAAGACGTAACTCAGATGACAAGTAATTACAGCACAATAGATGTGGAAGAAGAAAAAATAGAATAAGAAAATGTCAATGTCACAATCAATATTCTTAGGAGTTATACTACATTATATAACACTTACTCTCTATTATATTTTAAAGGACATAATTCAGATGACAAGCAAATACATCACAATAGATGTGGAAGAAGAAAACAATAGAGTAAGAAAATGTCAAAGTCACAATCAATATTTTTAGGAGTTATACTACATTATATAACACTTACACTCTATTATATTTTAAAGGACATAATTCAGATGACAAGTAATTACAGCACAATAGATGTGGAAGAAGAAAACAATAGAGTAAGAAAAAGTCAATGTCACAATCAATATTCTTAGGAGTTATACCACATTATATAACACTTACCGCCTATTATATTTTAATAGACGTAATTCAGATGATAAGTAATTACAGCACAATAGATGTGGAAGAAGAAAGCAATAGAGTAAGAAAATGTCAATGTCACAATCATTATTCTTAGGAGTTATACTACATTATATAACACTTACAAACTATTATATTTTAATGACATAATTCAGATGATAAGTAATTACAGCACAATAGATGTGGAAGAAGAAAGCAATAGAATAAAAAGATGTTAATGTCACAATCAATATTCTTAGGAGTTATACTACATTCTATAACACTTACATCCTATTATATTTTAAAGGACATAATTCAGATGACAAGTAATTATAGCACAATAGATGTGGAAGAAGAAAACAATAGAGTAAGAAAATGTCAATGTCACAATCAATATTCTTAGGAGTTATACTACATTATATAACACTTACTCTCTATTATATTTTAAAGGACATAATTCAGATGACAAGCAAATACATCACAATAGATGTGGAAGAAGAAAACAATAGAGTAAGAAAATGTCAAAGTCACAATCAATATTTTTAGGAGTTATACTACATTATATAACACTTACACTCTATTATATTTTAAAGGACATAATTCAGATGACAAGTAATTACAGCACAATAGATGTGGAAGAAGAAAACAATAGAGTAAGAAAATGTCAATGTTACAATCAATATTCTTAGGAGTTATACTACATTATATAACACTTACCAACTATTATATTTTAATAGACGTAATTCAGATGATAAGTAATTACAGCACAATAGATGTGGAAGAAGAAAGCAATAGAGTAAGAAAATGTCAATGTCACAATCATTATTCTTAGGAGTTATACTACATTATATAACACTTACCGCCTATTATATTTTAAAGGACATAATTAAGATGACAAGTAATTACACACCATAATACAGATGACATGTAATTACAGCACAATAGTTATGGAAAAAGAAAACAATAGAGTAAACAAAATGTAAACATCGCAAGCAATCTAATAGAATAGACTTAATATTGACTTAGTGACATTTTTTCAAATATATAGTCTGTCTTATGTACATGTTAATATGTTTACAACTAATTAATGCATAAAAATGGTTTATCACACAGAGGCTACTTCTAACGTCAGTATAAACTCTAACTGTCATTGTTAAACCACTTGAAATAACACTTATAAAGGCATATACATTACATAAAAACATAACGTTTGTATAAAAATGATCATTAAAGCCTTATACTTTTGTAATTATCTTGGTACAAACAAAACTAAAAGTAGGATGAAGAAAATACATCATAGTGTACTTAAACCAATGCTACCTCCTATATCATATACTGTTTAAGGTAAGGTACAATTGTCTTGTATCATTATAATGTTGATGCTATGTCTTGTCTAATAGTTACTATCCATTAACACAGCTTGAAAATTACACTTCATTTTTATGGTCCAAATTACCTTAATAACAATATTGATATTAGCATTTTCGTTGACTAATACATCGACAATATCTGCATACCCTTTGTCACTTGCATAATGAAGGGCTGACCATCCTCTCTATTAAAGAAAACATACAAATAATCAATTGTAACATAAAACTATTAACTCTATAATAACAGTACAAACATACAGACCTTATCTTTTGTCTTATGTCTTTACTTTGTCATTATCATTACAACATATTACATTCATATATCGTGTAAATGTAAGTCATGTTATACATGAAGGACATGACTACATCAAACAACTAATACTTCAATTCATGTCCTTTACTGCTATTTTAGTCTGAGTATATGATATAACTATGGAAAATTTATGGTGGTGTCATGTCTAGTCATTTCATCATGTCCAATGATAATAAGTAGGTAAATTGGTTAATACACATCTTATAAAAAACACTTTTTATTAACATTGTGATAAGAGCTTTGTATCCTTTCCAATATTCATTATATTTGGCATATTTTTAGAAGATAATATTTCAAACTTTTTTATAATACTATAACAACAACTGTCACTTTTAGCAAAAGAAGTTCTATTATAATTTCACTTATACAGCTTTTATCATATAACATGTATACATGAACACTTACTGTGTTGACAATGTCTAGATTGGCTCCTTTATGGGTTAAAATCAAAACAACATCTTTGTGTCCATTCATTGCTGCTAACATGACTGGAGTAGATCCATACTAAATATATTATAATAATTACATTAACATGAATCAAGAGAATATATCATAACATCTGTACATTATCAATATCACTACTGCTATATATAAATACAGCATAAACATTATAAACCTAGACAACATTACATATACAAACAAAATATGACTCAAATCACTTTCAATAATTGACAAAACAATATAAATATAAATTAAATACTGTGTCAAAAATAAATACTTTTTTTGTAACATAAAGGAAAAGCTTCTTCAAAATTACGGCATAATACAACAATTGTCCATGATACATGTTTTTACAATAAAACAAATATGAAAAGGCACTGTATATACACATACTTAGGTTAAATTATTTGTACAAGTTTAAATAATCATTCATCATCCACCACTACAAGCTAACAATATAATGATAATAAACAATCATTTGCACAAGGTTTAACAATCATGTATCATCTTACATTTCATTCTGTGCATTTACAGGGTTTCATTTGGGGTGGGAGGCATTTGACCCCCTCCTTGGATATTAGGATAGCTATTTTTTTTCAAGGGATAATTGGATGTAATGAATACAGAACTGAAACTCAGCACAAGGAATATACAGTATACGATAACCTTAGGCTAAACACAAGGAGAATGTACAGTTTTAACCAATAGTCTATGGGTGTTAAATTACTCCTAAGTGCCTTATCAGCACGAGTGTAACTTGGTCTATAGGTGCTAATACTGTGTTCACACTAGTACCAGTACTCAAGCACACTTGTCAGATCTGATGTAGAACAGTGCTAGGGCACGGTTCTGGCACCAGTTCACATTATCATTTTTGCAAGTGTGCTGCATCAGGATAAATGCTCAAAGGTGGAGGAGCTACATCATGTGACTAGAAAAAAGAGTGTACACGATGAAGAACATTGTACTTTTTCAGTGGCTAGTTTCAGCAAGTAAACATAGAGAGAAGCTTTCAAAAGAAAGATAAAAGTCTCTAGAAGGTGTATTGCTCTAATGAAGAGATTAGTAGCCAGGAAAAAGCTACTGCAGATTGCCATTCTTCTGTGTATTGTTGGTTTACTCACTCCAAGAAGTGTATGGGATACAACAACTTTCTGAAGTTTTAAATGGAAACAAAACAATACTTACTTTATATGTTAACAATTGTTTTCTCCATTAATTATTGTTAGTCTGGTTTTATAGTTTTATTATTATAATTACAGTGTAAACATGGAATTGAAATTAGAAGTGGGTGGAGCTAGCTGCTGGTTCAAAGTTCAATTTGATGTGCTGTGCCAAGTGTGCCAGCCCAGTATGGATCAATATGGCATGGCTCTGGTTCACACTGATGAAATTCTGTGCTGTGCTGGGCCCTGGCATAGATGGAACCGTGTCAAAGGTATAGTGTGAACACAGTATAAGTGTCTTATCACCACCAGAAATAATGTCATCTCATCATGTTATTTGAAAACCACAAATGGTCTGAAAATGTGCCAGAAGCAATTTCAGGGGGTCTAAAATTCAAAACTTTTCTGGGAGGCATGTCTACAGAACCCTCTAGAGGGCACGTTGTCGCCTGCAGTCCCTTTGTCCCCCTAAATTTTCTCAAAGTATTATTTTGTCCCCCACCTTGTCCATTTTCTAAATAAAACCCTGATTTAGAACTAATACTATAATAACATATCACAGTTAACTTATTATATTGTAAAGGACACATTCAGATAGCAAAAAATTACAGCAGAAAAGACGTGGAAGAAGAAAACAACAGAGTAAGAAAATGTTAATGTCACAATCAATATTCTTAGGATTTATACTACATTATATAACACTTACCGACTATTATATTTTAAAGGACATAATTCAGATGACAAGTAATTACAGCATAATAGATGTGGAAGAAGAAAACAATAGAGTAAGAAAATGTCAATGTCAAAATTAATACTCTTAGGATTTATACTACATTATATAACACTTACCGTCTATTAATATTGTAAAGGAAACATTCAAATGACGAGATAAAGCAGCACAATAGATGTGGAAGAAGAAATAAGAAAATGTCAATGTCACAAACAATATTCTTAGGATTTATACTACATTATATAACATTCAATAATTTAATAGAGTAAGAAAATGTCAATGTCACAATCATTATTCTTAGGAGTTATACTACATTATATGACACTTACCGCCTATTATATTTTAAAGGACATAATTCAGAGGTCAAGTAATTACAGCACAATAGATGTGGAAGAAGAAAACAATACAGGAAGAAAATGTCAATGTCACAATCAATATTCTTAGGAGTTATACTACATTCTATAACACTTACATCCTATTATATTTTAAAGGACATAATTCAGATGACAAGTAATTACAGCACAATAGATGTGAAAGAAGAAAACAATAGAGTAAGAAAATGTCAATGTCACAATCAATATTCTTAGGAGTTATACTACATTATATAACACTTACTCTCTATTATATTTTAAAGGACATAATTCAGATGACAAGTAATTACAGCACAATAGATGTGAAAGAAGAAAACAATAAAATAAGAAAATGTCAATGTCACAATTAATATTCTTAGGAGTTATACTACATTATATAACACTTACCTCCTATTATATTTTAAAGGACATAATTAAGATGACAAGTAATTACACACCATAATACAGATGACATGTAATTACAGCACAATAGTTATGGAAAAAGAAAACAATAGAGTAAACAAAATGTAAACATCGCAAGCAATCTAATAGAATAGACTTAATATTGACTTAGTGACATTTCTTCAAATTTATCGTCTGTCTTATGTACATGTTAATATGTTTATAACTAATTAATGCATAAAAATGGTTTATCACACAGAGGCTACTTCAAGCGTCAGTATAAACTCTAACTGTCATTGTTAAACCACTTGAAATAACACTTATAAAGGCATATACATTACATAAAAACATAACGTTTGTATAAAAATAATCATTAAAGCCTTATACTTTTGTAATTATCTTGGCACAACAAAACTAAAAGTAGGATGAAGAAAATACATCATAGTGTACTTACACCAATGCTACCTCCTACATCATATATTGTTTAAGGTAAGGTACAATTGTCTTGTATCATTATAATGTTGATGCTATGTCTTGTCTAATAGTTACTATCCATTAACACAGCTTGAAAATTACACTTCATTTTTATGGTCCAAATTACCTTAGTAACAATATTGATATCAGCATTTTCGTTGACTAATACATCGACAATATCTGCATATCCTTTGTCACTTGCATAATGAAGGGCTGACCATCCTCTCTATTAAAGAAAACATACAAATAATCAATTGTAATATAAAACCATTAACTCTATAATAACAGTACAAACATACAGACCTTATCTTTTGTCTTATCTCTCTACTTTGTCATTATCATTATAACATATTTCATTCGTATATCGTGTAAATGTAAGTCACTTTATACATGAAGACATGACTACATCTATTACTAATAAATCTTCATTACTTAAATAACTGTTTTAACACTAATTTATGCAAGATGGCTTAAATTATATACAGTTACAATGTAATCTAAGGCACTGGAAAACAACAAGCAAACAGAAAAAATATTAGAATATACTATTAAGTCAATGTTCTAACTGACAATAATATAACATGTAGTTATTTATGTTGCTTAGTATATCAACAATCATCATCTTTATCCTTCCATATGACTTTTTAATTATATTATTTACAAGTCTACAACAATAGCAAGCATTACCTTCGTCTGACAGTTATTGTATCTGACAAACTATAGATCTTCAACAGTCTGTACACTAAAAAAGGCTGGCTATTTTTAATTGTGGATTTGTCAAATGGCAAAAAGTACACTAATTATAGCTGAGCAATATACAGGACACTTCAATTTTAAACAATTTAAATTGAATAGTTCAATGTTAAACAGACAACTAATACTTCAATTCATGTCCTTTACTGCTATTTTAGTCTGAGTATATGATACAACTATAGAAAATTTATGGTGATGTCATGTCTAGTCATTTCATCATGTCCAATGATAATAAGTAGGTAAATTGGTTAATACACATCTTATAAAAACACTTTTTATTAAAATTGTGATAAGAGCTTTATATCCTTTCCAATATTCATTATATTTGACATATTTTTAGAAGATAATATTTCAAACATTTTTATAATACTACTGATATTTTTAGCAAAAGAAGTTACATTATAATTTCACTTATACAGCTTTTATCATATAACATGTATACATGAACACTTACGTTGTTGACAATGTCTAGATTGGCTCCTTTATGGGTTAAAATCAAAACAACATCTTTGTGTCCATTCATTGCTGCTAACATGACTGGAGTAGATCCATCCTAAATATATTATAATAATTACATTAACATGAACCAAGAGAATATATCATAACATCTGTACATTATCAATATCACTACTGCTATATATAAATACAGCATAAACATTATAAACCTAGACAACATTACATATACAAACAAAATATGACTCAAATCACTCTCAATAATTGAGAAAACAATATAAATATAAATTAAATACTGTGTCAAAAATAAATACTTTTTTGTAACATAAAGGAAAAACTTCTTCAAAATTATGGCATAATACAACAATTGTCCATGATACATGTTTTTACATTAAAACAAATATGAAAAGGCACTCTATATACACATACTTAGGTTAAATTATTTGTACAAGTTTAAATAATCATTCATCATCCACCACTACAAGCTAACAATATAATGATAATAAACAATCATTTGCACAAGGTTTAACAATCATGTATCATCTTACATTTCATTCTGTGCATTTACAGGGTTTCATTTGGGGTGGGAGGCATTTGACCCCCTCCTTGGATATTAGGATAGCTATTTTTTTTTCAAGGGATAATTGGATGTAATGAATACAGAACTGAAACTCAGCACAAGGAATATACAGTATACGATAACCTTAGGCTAAACACAAGGAGAATGTACAGTTTTAACCAATAGAAATAAGGTCATCTCATCATGTTATTTGAAAACCACAAATGGTCTGAAAATGTGCCAGGAGCAATCTCAGAGGGTCTAAAATTCAAAACGTTTCTGGGAGGCATGCCTCCAGAGCCCTCTAGAGGGCACGTTGTCGCCTGCAGTCCCATTGCCCCCCTAAATTGTCTCTAAGTATTATTTTGTCCCCAACCTTGTCCATTTTTCTAAATAAAACCCTGATTTAGAACTAATACTATTATAACATATCACAGTTAACCTATTATATTGTAAAGGAGACATTCAGATGGCAAAAATTACAGCAGAAAAGATGTGGAAGAAGAAAACAACAGAGTAAGAAAATGTTAATATCACAATCAATACTCTTAGGATTTATACTACATTACATAACACTTACCGACTATTATATTTTAAAGGACATAATTCAGATGACAAGTAATTACAGCACAATAGATGTGGAAGAAGAAAACAATAAAATAAGAAAATGTCAATGTCACAATCAATATTCTTAGGATTTATACTACATTATATAACACTTACAGACTATTAATATTGTAAAGAACACATTCAAATGACGAGATATCACAGCACAATAGATGTGGAAGAAGAAAACAATAGAGTAAGAAAATGTCAATGTCACAATTATATTTTAGGATTTATACAACATTATATAACACTTACTCTCTATTATATTTTAAAGGACATAATTCAGATGACAAGTTATTACAGTACATTAGATGTGGAAGAAGAAAACAATAGAGTAAGAAAATGTCAATGACACAATCATTATTCTTAGGAGTTATACTACATTATATAACACTTACTCTCTATTATATTTTAAAGGACATAATTCAGATGACAAGTAATTACAGCACAATACATGTGGAAGAAGAAAACAATAGAGTAAGAAAATCTCAATGTCACAATCAATATTCTTATGAGTTATACTGCATTATATAACACTTACTCTCTATTATATTGTAAAGGACAAAATTCAGATGACAAGTAATTACAGCACAATAAATGTGGAAGAAGAAAACAATAGAGTAAGAAAATGTCAATGTCACAATCAATACTCTTAGGATATATACTACATTATATAACACTTACATACTATTAATATTGTAAAGAACACATTCAAATGACGAGATATCACAGCACAATAGATGTGGAAGAAGAAAACAATAGAGTAAGAAAATGTCAATGTCACAATTAATACCTTTAGGATTTATACAACATTATATAACACTTACTCTCTATTATATGTAAGGACATAATTCAGATGACAAGTAATTACAGTACATTAGATGTGGAAGAAGAAAACAATAGAGTAAGAAAATGTCAATGACACAATCATTATTCTTAGGAGTTATACTACATTATATAACACTTACTCTCTATTATATTTTAAAGGACATAATTCAGATGACAAGTAATTACAGCACAATAGATGTGGAAGAAGAAAACAATAGAGTAAGAAAATATCATTGTCACAATCAATATTCTTAGGATTTATACTACATTATATAACACTTACTCTCTATTATATTTTAAAGGACATAATTCAGATGACAAGTAATTATAGCACAATAGATGTGGAAGAAAAAAGCAATAGAGTAAGAAAATGTCAATGTCACAATCAATATTCTTAGTATTTATACTACATTATATAACACTTATAAACTATTATATTTTAAAGGACACATTCGGATGACAAGTAATTACAGCACAATAGATATGGAAGAAGAAAACAATAGAGTAAGAAAATGTCAATGTCACAATCAATATTCTTAGGATTTATTCTACATTATATAACACTTACCGACTATTATATTTTAAAGGACATAATTAAGATGACAAGTAATTACAGCACAATAGATGTGGAAGAAGAAAACAATAGAGTAAGAAAATGTCAATGTCACAATTAATACTCTTAGGATTCATACTACATTATATAACACTTACTCTCTATTATATTTTAAAAGACGTAATTCAGATGACAAGTAATTACAGCACAATAAATGTGGATAAGAAAACAATAGAGTAAGAAAATGTCAATGTCACAATTAATATACTTAGGAGTTATACTACATTATATAACACTTACCTCCTATTATATTTTAATAGACGTAATTCAGATGACACGTAATTACAGCACAAGAGATGTGGAAGAAGAAAACAATAGAGTAAGAAAATGTCAATGTCACAATCAATATTCTTAGGATTTATTCTACATTATATAACACTTACCGACTATTATATTTTAAAGGACATAATTAAGATGACAAGTAATTACAGCACAATAGATGTGGAAGAAGAAAACAATAGAGTAAGAAAATGTCAATGTCACAATTAATACTCTTAGGATTCATACTACATTATATAACACTTACTCTCTATTATATTTTAAAAGACGTAATTCAGATGACAAGTAATTACAGCACAATAAATGTGGATAAGAAAAGAATAGAGTAAGAAAATGTCAATGTCACAATTAATATACTAAGGAGTTATACTACATTATATAACACTTACCTCCTATTATATTTTAATAGACGTAATTCAGATGACACGTAATTACAGCACAAGAGATGTGGAAGAAGAAAACAATAGAGTAAGAAAATGTCAATGTCACAATCATTATTCTTAGGAGTTATACTACATTATATAACACTTACCAACTAATATATTTTAAAGGACATAATTTACATGACAAGTAATTACAGCACAATAGATGTGGAAGTAGAAAACAATAGAGTAAGAAAATGTCAATGTTACAATCAATATTCTTAGGAGTTATACTACATTATATAACATTTACCAGCTATCATATTTTAAAGGACATAATTAAGATGACAAGTAATTACAGCACAATAGTTATGGAAGAAGAAAACAATAGAGAAAGAAAATGTCAATGTCACAATCAATATTCTTAGGAGTTATACTACATTATATAACACTTACTTTCTATTATATTTTAAAGGACATAATTCAGATGACAAGCAATTACAGCACAATAGATGTGGAAGAAGAAAACAATAGAGTAAGAAAATGTCAATGTCACAACCATTGTTCTTAAGAGTTATACTACATTATATAACACTTACCGCCTATTATATTTTAAACGACATAATTCAGATGACAAGTAATTACAGCACAATAGATGTGGAAGAAGAAAAGAATAGAGTAAGAAAATGTCAATATCACAATCAATATACTTAGGAGTTATACTACATTATATAACACTTACTCTCTATTATATTTTAATAGACGTAATTCAGATGACAAGTAATTACAGCACAATAGATGTGGAAGAAGAAAACAATAGAGTAAGAAAATGTCAATGTCACAATCAATATACTTAGGAGTTATACTACATTATATAACACTTACATCCTATTATATTTTATAAGACATAATTCAAATGACAAGTAATTACAGCACAATAGATGTCGAAGAAGAAAACAATAGAGTAAGAAAATGTCAATGTCACAATCAATACTCTTAGGATTTATACTACATTATATAACACTTACATCCTATTATATTTTAAAGACGTAATTCAGATGACAAGTAATTATAGCACAATAGATGTGGAAGAAGAAAACAATAGAGTAAGAAAATTTCAACGTCACAATCAATACTCTTAGGATATATACTACATTATATAACACTTACTGTCTATTAATGTTGTAAATGACACATTCAAATGACGAGATATCACAGCACAATAGATGTGGAAGAAGAAATCAATAAAATAAGAAAATGTCAATATAACAATCATTATTCTTAGGAGTTATACTACATTATATAACACTTACTGCCTATTATATTTCAAAGGACATAATTCAGATGACAAGTAATTACAGCACAATAGATGTGGAAGAAGAAAGCAATAGAGTAAGAAAATGTCAATGTCACAATCAATATTCTTAGGATTTATACTACATTATATAACACTTACATCCTATTATATTTTAAAAGACGTAATTCAGATGACAAGTAATTGCAGCACAATAGATATGGAAGAAAACAATAGAGTAAGAAAATGTCAATGTCACAATCAATATTCTTAGGAGTTATACTACATTATATAACACTTACCAACTATTATATTGTAAAGGACATAATTCAGATGACAAGTAATTACAACAAAATAGATGTGGAAGAAGAAAGCAATAGAGTAAGAAAATGTCAATGTCACAATCAATATTCTTAGGATTTATACTACTAACATTATATAACACTTACCATCTATTATATTTTAAAAAACGTAATTCAGATGACAAGTAATTACAGCAAAATAGATGTGGAAGAAAAAAACAGTTGAGTAAGAAAATGTCAATGTCACAATTAATACTCTTAGGATTCATACTACATTATATAACACTTACATTCTATTATATTTTAATAGACGTAATTCAGATGACAAGTAATTACAGCACAATAGATGTGGAAGAAGAAAACAATAGAGTAAGAAAATGTCAATGTCACAAACAATATACTTAGGAGTTATACTACATTATATAACACTTACTCTCTATTATATTTTAATAGACGTAATTCAGATGACAAGTAATTACAGCACAATAGATGTGGCAGAAGAAAACGATAGAGTAAGAAAGTGTCAATGTCACAATCAATATTCTTAGGAGTTATACTACATTATATAACACTTACAGCCTATTATATTTTAAAGGACATAATTCAGACGATAAGTAATTACAGCATAATAGATGTGGAAGAAGAAAACAATAGAGCAAGAAAATGTCAATATCACAATCAATATTCTTAGGAGTTATACTACATTATATAGCACTTACACTCTATTATATTTTAAAAGACGTAATTCAGATGACAAGTAATTACAGCACAATAGATGTGGAAGGAGAAAACAATAGAGTAAGAAAATGTCAATGTCACAATCAATATACTTAGGAGTTATACTACATTATATAACACTTACTCTCTATTATATTTTAATAGACATAATTCAGATGACAAGGTATTACAGCACAATAGATGTGGAAGAAGAAAACAATAGAGTAAGAAAATGTCAATGTCACAATCAATATTCTTAAGAGTTATACTACATTATATAACACTTACCGCCTATTATATTTTAAAGGACATAATTCAGATGAAAAGTAATTACAGCACAATAGATGTGGAAGAAGAAAGCAATAGAGTAAGAAAATGTCAATGTCACAATCAATATTCTTAGGATTTATATTATATTATATAACACTTACCAACTATTATATTTTAAAAGACGTAATTCCGATGACAAGTAATTACAGCACAATAGATGTGGAAGAAGAAAACAATAGAGTAAGAAAATGTCAATGTCACAATCAATACTCTTAGGAGTTATACACATTATATAACACTTACTGCCTATTATATTTCAAAGGACATAATTCAGATGACAAGTAATTACAGCACAATAGATGTGGAAGAAGAAAGCAATAGAGTAAGAAAATGTCAATGTCACAATCAATATTCTTAGGATTTATATTACATTATATAACACTTACATCCTATTATATTTTAAAAGACGTAATTCAGATGACAAGTAATTACAGCACAATAGATGTGGAAGAAGAAAACAATATAGTAAGAAAATGTCAATGTCACAATCAATATTCTTAGGAGTTATACTACATTATATAACACTTACCAACTATTATATTGTAAAGGACATAATTCAGATGACAAGTAATTACAACAAAATAGATGTGGAAGAAGAAAGCAATAGAGTAAGAAAATGTCAATGTCACAATCAATATTCTTAGGATTTATACTACGAACATTATATAACACTTACCATCTATTATATTTTAAAAAACGTAATTCAGATGACAAGTAATTACAGCAAAATAGATGTGGAAGAAGACAACAGTAGAGTAAGAAAATGTCAATGTCACAATTAATACTCTTAGGATTCATACTACATTATATAACACTTACATTCTATTATATTTTAATAGACGTAATTCAGATGACAAGTAATTACAGCACAATAGATGTGGCAGAAGAAAACAATAGAGTAAGAAAATGTCAATGTCACAAACAATATACTTAGGAGTTATACTACATTATATAACACTTACTCTCTATTATATTTTAATAGACGTAATTCAGATGACAAGTAATTACAGCACAATAGATGTGGCAGAAGAAAACAATAGAGTAAGAAAATGTCAATGTCACAATCAATATTCTTAGGAGTTATACTACATTATATAACACTTACAGCCTATTATATTTTAAAGGACATAATTCAGACGACAAGTAATTACAGCATAATAAATGTGGAAGAAGAAAACAATAGAGTAAGAAAATGTCAATATCACAATCAATATTCTTAGGAGTTATACTACATTATATAACACTTACACTCTATTATATTTTAAAAGACATAATTCAGATGACAAGTAATTACAGCACAATAGATGTGGAAGAAGAAAAACAATAGAGTAAGAAAATGTCAATATCACAATCAATATTCTTAGGAGTTATACTACATTATATAACACTTACTTTCTATTATATTTTAAAAGACATAATTCAGATGACAAGTAATTACAGCACAATAGATGTGGAAGGAGAAAACAATAGAGTAAGAAAATGTCAATGTCACAATCAATATACTTAGGAGTTATACTACATTATATAACACTTACTCTCTATTATATTTTAATAGACATAATTCAGATGACAAGGTATTACAGCACAATAGATGTGGAAGAAGAAAACAATAAAGTAAGAAAATGTCAATGTCACAATCAATATTCTTAGGAGTTATACTACATTATATAACACTTACATCCTATTATATTTTAAAGGACATAATTTAGATGACAAGTAATTACAACACAATAGATGTGGAAGAAGAAAGCAATAGAGTAAGAAAATGTAAATGTCACAATCAATATTAATAGGATTTATACTACGTTATATAACACTTACATCCTATTATATTTTAAAAGAAGTAATTCAGATGACAAGTAATTACAGCACAATAGATGTGGAAGAAGAAAACAATTGAGTAAGAAAATGTTAATGTCACAATCATTATTCTTAGGAGTTATATACCACATTATATAACACTTACGTCCTATTATATTTTAAAAGACGTAATTCAGATAACAAGTAATTACAGTACATTAGATGTGGAAGAAGAAAACAATTGAGTAAGAAAATGTCAATGTCACAATCAATATTCTTAAGATTTATACTACATTATATAACACTTACATCCTATTATTTTTTAAAGACGTAATTCAGATGACAAGTAATTATAGCACAATAGATGTGGAAGAAGAAAACAATAGAGTATGAAAATGTCAATGACACAATCAATATTCTTAGGAGTGATACTACATTATACACTCTCTATTATATTTTAATAGACGTAATTCAGATGACAAGTAATTACAGCACAATAGATGTGGAAGAAGAAAGCAATAGAGTAAGAAAATGTAAATGTCACAATCATTACTCTTAGGAGTTATACTACATTATATAACACTTACATCCTATTAAATTTTAAAGACATAATTCAGATCACAAGTAATTACAGCACAATAGATGTGGAAGAAAAAACAATAGAGTAAGAAAATGTCAATGTCACAATCAATATACTTAGGATATATACTACATTATATAACTACATTATACTACATTATATAACACTTACATCCTATTAAATTTTAAAGACATAATTCAGATCACAAGTAATTACAGCACAATAGATGTGGAAGAAGAAAACAATAGAGTAAGAAAATGTCAATGTCACAATCAATATTCTTAGGAGTTATACCACATTATTTAACACTTACTGCCTATTATATTTTAAAGGACATAATTCAGATGACAAGTAATTACACACCATAATACAGATGACATGTTATTACAGCACAATAGTTATGGAAAAAGAAAACAATAGAGTAAACAAAATGTAAACATCGCAAGCAATCTAATAGAATAGACTTAATATTGACTTAGTGACATTTCTTCAAATTTATCGTCTGTCTTATGTACATGTTAATATGTTTATAACTAATTAATGCATAAAAATGGTTTATCACACAGAGGCTACTTCAAACGTCAGTATAAACTCTAACTGTCATTGTTAAACCACATGAAATAACACTTATAAAGGTGTATACATTACATAAAAACATAACGTTTGTATAAAAATGGTTATTAAAGCCTAATACTTTTGTAATTATCTTGGCACAACAAAACTAAAAGTAGGATGAAGAAAATACATCATAGTGTACTTACACCAATGCTACCTCCTATATCATATATTGTTTAAGGTAAGGTACAATTGTCTTGTATCATTATAATGTTGATGCTATGTCTTGTCTAATAGTTACTATCCATTAAACACAGCTTGAAAATTACACTTCATTCTCATGATTAAAATTACTTTAGTAACAATATTGATATCAGCATTTTGGTTGACTAATACATCGACAATATCTGCATATCCTTCGTCACTTGCATAATGAAGGGCTGACCATCCTCTCTATTAAAGAAAACATACAAATAATCAATTGTAATATAAAACCATTAACTCTATAATAACAGTACAAACATACAGACCTTATCTTTTGTCTTATGTCTTTACTTTGTCATTATCATTACAACATATTACATTCATATATCGTGTAAATGTAAGTCACGTTATACATGAAGGACATGACTACATCAGACAACTAATACTTCAATTCATGTCCTTTACTGCTATTTTAGTCTGAGTATATGATACAACTATGGAAGATTTATGGTGGTGGCATGTCTAGTCATTTCATCATGTCCAATGATAATAAGTAGGTAAATTGGTTAATACACATCTTATAAAAAACACTTTTTATTAACATTGTGATAAGAGCTTTGTATCCTTTCCAATATTCATTATATTTGACATATTTTTAGAAGATAATATTTCAAACGTTTTTATAATACTATAACAACAACTAATACTTTTAGGAAAAGAAGTTACATTATAATTTCACTTATACAGCTTTTATCATATAACATGTATACATGAACACTTACTTTGTTGACAATGTCTAGATTGGCTCCTTTATGGGTTAAAATCAAAACAACATCTTTGTGTCCATTCATTGCTGCTAACATGACTGGAGTAGATCCATCCTAAATATATTATAATAATTACATTAACATGAACCAAGAGAATATATCATAACATCTGTACATTATCAATATCACTACTGCTATATATAAATACAGCATAAACATTATAAACCTAGACAACATTACATATACAAACAAAATATGACTCAAATCACTCTCAATAATTGAGAAAACAATATAAATATAAATTAAATACTGTGTCAAAAATAAATACTTTTTTCTAACATAAAGGAAAAGCTTCTTCAAAATTACGGCATAATACAACAATTGTCCATGATACATGTTTTTACATTAAAACAAATATGAAAAGGCACTGTATATACACATACTTAGGTTAAATTATTTGTACAAGTTTAAATAATCATTCATCATCCACCACTACAAGCTAACAATATAATGATAATAAACAATTATTTGCACAAGGTTTAACAATCATGTATTGTCTTACATTTCATTCTGTGCATTTACAGGGTTTCATTTATGGTGGGAGGCATTTGATCCCCTCCTTGGATATTAGATAGCTATTTTTTTTCAAGGGATAATTGGATGTAATGAATACAGAACTGAAACTCAGCACAAGGAATATACAGTATAAGATAACCTTAGGCTAAACACAAGGAGAATGTACAGTTTTAACCAATAGTCAATGGGTGTTAAATTACTCCTAAGTGCCTTATCAGCATGAGTGTAACTTGGTCTATAGGTGCTAAGTGTCTTATCACCACCAGAAATAAGGTCATCTCATCATGTTATTTGAAAACCACAAATGGTCTGAAAATGTGCCAGAAGCAATCTCAGAGGGTCTAAAATTCAAAACTTTTCTGGGAGACATGCCTCCACACCCAAGGGCATGTTGTCGCCTGCAGACCCATTGCCCCCCTAAATTTTCTCTAAGTATTATTTTGTCCCCCACCTTGTCCATTTTTCTAAATAAAACCCTGATTTAGAACTAATACTATAATAACATATCACAGTTAACCTATTATATTGTAAAGGACATATTCAGATTACAGCAGAAAAGACGTGGAAGAAGAAAACAACAGAGTAAGAAAATGTAAATGTCACAATCAATATTCTTAGAATTTATACTTCATTATATAACACTTACCGACTATTATATTTTAAAGGACATAATTCAGATGACAAGTAATTACAGCACAATAGATGTGGAAAAAGAAAACAATACAGGAAGAAAATGTCAATGTCACAATCATTATTCTTAGGAGTTACACTACATTATATAACACTTACATCCTATTATATTTTAAAGGACATAATTCAGATGACAAGTAATTACAGCACAATAGATGTGGAAGAAGAAAACAATAGAGTAAGAAAATGTCAATGTCACAATCAATATTCTTCGGATTTATACTACATTATATAACACTTACCTCCTGTTATATTTTAAAAGACGTAATTCAGATGACAAGTAATTATTACAGTACAATATATGTGGAAGAAGAAAACAATTGAGTAAGAAAATGTCAATGTCACAATCAATATTCTTAGGAGTTATACCACATTATATAACACTTACTGCCTATTATATTTTAAAGGACATAATTCAGATGAAAAGTAATTACAGCACAATAGATATGGAAGAAGAAAGCAATAGAGTAAGAAAATGTCAATGTCACAATCAATATTCTTAGGATTTATACTACATTATATAACACTTACATCCTATTATATTTTAAAAGATGTAATTTAGATGACATGTAATTATAGCACAATAGATGTGGAAGAAGAAAACAATTGAGTAAGAAAATGTCAATGTCACAATCAATATTCTTAGGAGTTATACCACATTATATAACACTTACCGCCTATTATATTTTAAAGGAAATAATTCAGATGACAAGTAATTACAGCACAATAGATGTGGAAGAAGAAAGCAATAGAGTAAGAAAATGTCAATGTCACAATCAATATTCTTAGGATTTATACTACATTATATAACACTTACCACCTATTATATTTTAAAGGACATAATTCATATGACAAGTAATTACAACACAATAGATGTGGAAGAAGAAAGCAATAGAGTAAGAAAATGTCAATGTCACAATCAATATTCTTAGGATTTATAGTACATTATATAACACTTACCACCTATTATATTTTAAAGGACATAATTCAGATGACAAGTAATTACAACACAATAGATGTGGAAGAAGAAAGCAATTGAGTAAGAAAATGTCAATGTCACAATCAATATTCTTAGGAGTTATACCACATTATATAACACTTACCGCCTATTATATTTTAAAGGAAATAATTCAGATGACAAGTAATTACAGCACAATAGATATGGAAGAAGAAAGCAATAGAGTAAGAAAATGTCAATGTCACAATCAATATTCTTAGGATTTATACTACATTATATAACACTTACAAACTATTATATTTTAAAGGACATAATTCAGATGACATGTCATTATAGCACAATAGATGTGGAAGAAGAAAGCAATAGAGTAAGAAAATGTCAATGTCACAATTAATATACTTAGGAGTTATACTACATTATATAACACTTACCTCCTATTATATTTTAATAGACGTAATTCAGATGACGAGATATCACAGCACAATAGATGAGGAAGAAGAAATAAGAAAATGTCAATGTCAATCAATATTCTTAGGATTTATACTACATTATATAACACTTACTGTCTATTAATATTGTAAAGGACACATTCAAATGACGAGATATCACAGCACAATAGATGTGGAAGACGAAAACAATAAAATAAGAAAATGTCAATGTAACAATTAATACTCTTAGGATTTATACTACATTATATAACACTTACCGCCTATTATATTTTAAACGACATAATTCAGATGACAAGTAATTACAGCACAATAGATGTGGAAGAAGAAAGCAATAGAGTAAAGAAAATGTCAATGTCACAATCAATATTCTTAGGATTTATACTACGTTATAGAATACTTACCAACTATTATATTTTAAAAGACATAATTCAGATGACAATTAATTATAGCACAATAGATGTGGAAGAAGAAAGCAATAGAGTAAGAAAATGTCAATGTCACAATCAATACTCTTAGGATATATACTACATTATATAACACTTACCGTCTATTAATATTGTAAAGGACACATTCAAATGACGATATAACAGAGCATAATAGATGTGGAAGAAGAAGTAAGAAAATGTCAATGTCAATCAATATTCTTAGGATTTATACTACATTATATAACACTTACTGTCTATTAATATTGTAAAGGACACATTCAAATGACGAGATATCACAGCACAATAGATGTGGAAGAAGAAAACAATAAAATAAGAAAATGTCAATGTCACAATCAATATTGTTAGGTGTTATACTACATTATATAACACTTACATCCTATTATAATTTAAAGGACGTAATTCAGATGACAAGTAATTACAGCAAAATAGATGTGGAAGAAGAAAACAGTAGAGTAAGAAAATGTCAATGTCACAATTAATACTCTTAGGATTCATACTACATTATATAACACTTACATTCTATTATATTTTAAAAGACGTAATTCAGATGACAAGTAATTACAGCACAATAGATGTGGAAGAAGAAAACAATAGAGTAAGAAAATGTCAATGTCACAAACAATATACTTAGGAGTTATACTACATTATATAACACTTACTCTCTATTATATTTTAATAGACGTAATTCAGATGACAAGTAATTACAGCACAATAGATGTGGCAGAAGAAAACAATAGAGTAAGAAAATGTCAATGTCACAATCAATATTCTTAGGATTTATACTACATTATATAACACTTACCAACTAATATATTTTAAAGGACATAATTCAGATAACAAGTAATTATAGCACAATAGATGTGGAAGAAGAAAGCAATAGAGTAAGAAAATGTCAATGTCACAATCAATATTCTTAGGATTTATACTACATTATATAACACTTACCAACTATTATATTTTAAAGGACATAATTCAGATAACAAGTAAGTACAGCACAATAGATGTGGAAGAAGAAAGTAATAGAGTAAGAAAATGTCAATGACACAACCAATATTCTTAGGAGTTATACTACATTATATAACACTTACATCCTATTATATTTTAAAAGACGTAATTCAGATGACAAGTAATTACAGCACAATAAATGTGGAAGAAGAAAACAATAGAGTAAGAAAATGTCAATGTCACAATCATTATTCTTAGGAGTTATACTACACTATATAACACTTACCAACTATTATATTTTAAAGGACATAATTCAGATGAACAAGTAATTACAGCACAATAGATGTGGAAGAAGAAAGCAATAGAGTAAGAAAATGTCAATGTCACAATCAATATTCTTAGGAGTTATACTACATTATATAACACTTACCAACTATTATATTTTAAAAGACGTAATTCAGATGACAAGGAATTACAGCACAATAGATATGGAAGAAGAAAACAATAGAGTAAGAAAATGTCAATGTTATAATCATTATTCTTAGGAGTTATACTACATTATATAACACTTACATCCTATTATATTTTAAAAGACGTAATTCAGATGACAAGTAATTACAGCACAATAGATGTGGAAGAAGAAAACAATAGAGTAAGAAAATGTCAATGTCACAATCATTATTCTTAGGAGTTATACTACATTATATAACACTTACCAACTATTATATTTTAAAGGACATAATTCAGATAACAAGTAATTATAGCACAATAGATGTGGAAGAAGAAAGCAATTGAGTAAGAAAATGTCAATGTCACAATCAATACTTTTAGGATATATACTACATTATATAACACTTACCGTCTATTAATATTGTAAAGGACACATTCAAATGACGATATAACAGAGCATAATAGATGTGGAAGAAGAAATAAGGAAATGTCAATGTCAATCAATATTTTTAGGATTTATACTACATTATATAACACTTACCGTCTATTAATATTGTAAAGGACACATTCAAATGACGAGATATCACAGCACAATAGATGTGGAAGAAGAAAACAATAAAATAAAAAAATGTCAATGTCACAATCAATATTCTTAGGATTTATACTACATTATATAACACTTAATGCCTATTAATATTGTAAAGGACACATTTAAATGACGAGACATCACAGCACAATAGATGTGGAAGAAGAAAACAATAAAATAAAAAAATGTCAATGTCACAATCAATATTCTTAGGATTTATACTACATTATATAACACTTACTGTCTATTAATATTGTAAAGGACACATTCAAATGACGAGATATCACAGCACAAAAGATGTGGAAGAAGAAAACAATAAAATAAGAAAATGTCAATGTCACAATTAATATTCTTAGGAGTTATACTACATTATATAACACTTACCTCCTATTATATTTTAAAGGACATAATTAAGATGACAAGTAATTACACACCATAATACAGATGACATGTAATTACAGCACAATAGTTATGGAAAAAAGAAAACAATAGAGTAAACAAAATGTAAACATTGCAAGCAATCTAATAGAATAGACTTAATATTGACTTAGTGACATTCCTTCAAATTTATCGTCTGTCTTATGTACATGTTAATATGTTTACAACTAATTAATGCATAAAAATGGTTTATCACACAGAGGCTACTTCAAATGTCTGTATAAACTCTAACTGTCATTGTTAAACCACTTGAAGTAACACTTATAAAGGCATATACATTACATAAAAACATAACTTTTGTATAAAAATGATCATTAAAGCCTTATACTTTTGTAATTATCTTGGTACAAACAAAGCTAAAAGTAGAATGAAGAAAATACATCATAGTGTACTTACACCAATGCTACCTCCTACATCATGTATTGTTTAAGGTAAGGTACAATTGTCTTGTATCATTATAATGTTGATGCTATGTCTTGTCTAATAGTTACTATCCATTAACACAGCTTGAAAATTACACTTCATTTTTATGGTCCAAATTACCTTAATAACAATATTGATATTAGCATTTTCGTTGACTAATACATCGACAATATCTGCATATCCTTCGTCACTTGCATAATGAAGGGCTGACCATCCTCTCTATTAAAGAAAACATACAAATAATCAATTGTAATATAAAACCATTAACTCTACAATAACAGTACAAACATATAGACCTTATCTTTTGTCTTATGTCTTTACTTTGTCATTATCATTACAACATATTACATTCATATATCGTGTAAATGTAAGTCACGTTATACATGAAGGACATGACTACATCTATTACTAATAAATCTTCATTACTTAAATAACTGTTTTAACACTAATTTATGCAAGAGGGCTTAAATTATATACAGTTACAATGTCATCTAAGGGACTGGAAAACAACAAGCAAACAGAAAAAATACTAGAATATACTATTAAGTCAATGTTCTAACTGACAATAATATAACATGTAGTTATTTATGTTGCTAAGTATATCAACAATCATCATCTTTATCCTTCCTTATGACTTTTTAATTATATTATTTACAAGTCTACTACATAATACAAGCATCACCTCTGTCTGACAGTTATTGTATCTGACAAAATATAGATCTTCAACAGTCTGTACACTAAAAAAGGCTGGCTATTTTTAATTGTGGATTTGTCAAAATGGCAAAAAGTACACTAATTATAGCTGAGCAATATACTGGACACTTCAATTTTAAACAATTTAAATTGAATAGTTCAATGTTAAACAGACAACTAATACTTCAATTCATGTCCTTTACTGCTATTTTAGTCTGAGCATATGATACAACTATGGAAAATTTATGGTGATGTCAATATGTAGGTAAATTGGTTAATACACATCTTATAAAAACACTTTTTATTAACATTATGATAAGAGCTTTGTATCCCTTTCCAATATTCATTATATTTGACGTATTCTTAAAGACAATATTTCAAACTTTATTATAATAGTATAACAACTACTGCCACTTTTATCAAAAGAAGTTGCATTTTAATTTCTCTTATACAGCTTTTATCATATAACATATATACATGAACACTTACTTTGTTGACAATGTCTAGATTGGCTCCTTTATGGGTTAAAATTAAAACAACATCTTTGTGTCCACTCATTGCTGCTAACATGGTTGGAGTAGATCCATCCTAAATATATTATAATAACTACATTAACATAAACTAAGACAATATATCATAACATCTGTACATTATCTATATACCAATAAAGCTATACATAAGTACAGCATTAACATTATAGCCACTCATTCAAAATGATCATTAAAGCCTTATACAATAGATGTGAAAAAATAAAACAATAGGGTAAAAAATGTCAATGTCAAATTCAATGCACTTAAGATTTATACTACATTATATCACACATACAAAGTATTATATTGTAAAGGACATGTTCTGATGATAAAAAAATCATAGCACAATAGATGTAGAAAAAAAAACCAATAGAGTAAACAAATATTAACACAACATTCAACTTAGGATTTACATTTATTAAAATTATATTACATTACTGATTTATTGACCTCTCTTTATATTAATGATCTTGTCACATCCTCTGTATTTGATTACAACTAATTAATTCATGATAATTGATTCTCACATTGAAGCTACTAGTTACAATGTTAAGTGTTAAAAAAATCAAAAATAAGGCCTCAAAAAGTACATAACAACAAACAGAACAATAAGAAGAATGTAGAAAACATATTTCTGTACACTAGTGCTATTAATTGTCTGATATACTTGTTTAAGTACAGTTGTCTTGTGTCATTATAATGTTTAAGTTATATCTTGTCTAATAGTTACTATCAATTAACAAAGCTAAATGATTACAGTTTGTTCTCATGATCAAAATTACCTTAGTAACAATATTCATATCAGCATTATGGTTAAGTAATACTTCAACAATGCCTGTATAGCCTTTGTAACTTGCATAATGAAGGGCCGCCCATCCTCTCTATTATAAAAACAAACTAATAATAAACTACAAAATGAAACTGCTAACATTCTACAATAACAATAAAAAATGTGGACCTTGTTTCTTGTCTTATATCTTTCTACTTTGTCATTGTCATTATAATATGATACATTCATACATTGTCTACATATAAGTCATATTTTACATGTAGGACTAGACTACATATATTATTAATAAGACTTTATTACTTGAATAAACTTTTAACACTAATTTAAACCAGATAAGTTGAAGTATATACATGACAGTAAATCTGAGGGACTGGTACATAACATGTAAACAGAAAATTATTGGAATTTAGGACTATACTATTAAGTAAACAGTCCAGCTGACAAAAATATAACATGTAGCTCTTTAAGTTGCTCAGCATATAAAATATGGTGAACAAACAATGAATAACAAACATAAGTTATACTTCTCCTTTGATAAAGTCATAATACTCAAACTACTTCTGTTAGTTACTTTGATTACTTAAACAGTAAGAAAACAAAATGAAAATAAAAACTAGTGTTAGTCAAATTCAAAGAAGATACTTTTAGACTAGTGATTCATCTAATAAGTGTTAGATTTCAATGTAAAATGATAAAATAGATTTACCTCATCTGTTGTATTTACATCATTTCCTCTAACAAGAGTATCTTCTACCTGTAACAAGTACCCTTTCTTAGCAAATTCAATTAGACTATAATTCTATGGTAAAAGAAAAAGTATTATGACAGGATTTCCTTAAACCTAGAGATAAACATCTTCAATATAGTGCCAAAAGTAATCTCACTCAAGGATATATCTTGGGCTAAAAGCAAACTTACTTACATCATTATATTATCTTGCAATATCATTTAACATATCAAAAAATTGTTACAATAACTTTACAAATATATATTCCATATAAATAATGTTCCATAACTGCTTGATGTCTTATGCAGTATAGATATAAATATTATGTATGTAATTTACCAACTGTAAAAAGAACATTAGTGTCTTAAAACAACAATAACTACAAAGGCTAAAAAAATTTGGACACCACATAATTTGTTAGGTTTATATATATATATATATATAGTACTTTATAATTTATATAGTACTTTTTACATCACATTGTGTGATGTGTTTACTTAAACACCTGATAACTACTAATTAATTTAGTTACGGATTTAAAGTTGTTGCTGAAAATGGATAACAGAACAAATACAGTTTGGTTATTATAATGTTATTGTATTATTTTACTAAACAATGAAATAGTATGTATAGATAGATAGATATAGATAGATAGATAGATAGATATAGATTAGATAGATAGATGGATGGATGAATGGATGGATAGATAGATAGATAGATATTATATATATATATATACATATATATATATATCATATATATTATTTGAAGCTGACCATGTTATTTGTAAGGTATAACATGTTTTGTTCAAGTAAGTACATTGATAACTTCTTATTTCATATACCACTACTTATACTTTTACACAGTAATATAATATAGTTAAGAATTATGATGTACTTACCAAGTCCAGCTGGTCCATGATAACAGCTGAAATGCATAAACTCATCAACAACAAGAATCATTTACAAATGATAATTTCCTCAATAAAAGAATCCTTGGAACTTCAAATTAACAACTGCTGTAAGAAGTCATTTTATATGATGTTCAAAAATTAGGAGTTTAGCATTAAAAAATATGTGATCCCAAGTTTATGAAAATATTCACATCATGACAATGTTCAGGAAAAAGTGAATGCCAAACTGTGTAATGACAACTGGCATCATATGAAGATTTCCCCCATAGTCTACCACATATATAATATATTTGCATTGTTAAGACAACAATAGTGCTGACAATGTATTACAGCTTTTGAAAGTAGCAGTCAGTACATATATATGGTCTAAAATCACATACTTTCATTGACAACTTTTACTGTTATAGATGAACTTCTGTCAGTTGGTCAACCTCTGTCTCATACTACTGACTATGGAATAGATCTCTATGACAAAACTATATAGTTTGTATCACATACTCTTTATCATCTGTGACTCATTATATAAATTTATTGTGTTTGTATAATATAGACATTATCTTTTGTTGACACATAAATATTGAATAGTAAATTACTCAGTCTCAATCCTATTCTATTTTCTCTTCAGGTGATGGCTACCATATCTGATGACTGTCCCTGAGACAAATACAGTCTGTCTTCCAAACATTTCTGCCTGTTTTACATCAACTGGTACTTGTACTGTACCAGATTGAGATTCCTTGTTCTTTTTCTTTGACAATTGGAATGTGAATAAACAATTATGCTCTTCGAAGAGCATAATTGTTTATTCACATTCCAATTGAACTATTACTTTAGCTTCAAAAGGACATCATAAAGACTCAGACTCTGTTGAAGAGAATTTATTGTTACTCCCCTCCCCCCACTACGCTATGCTCAGTGAGCCTCCCCGATATTTATGGCCCTCATATGCCTATGAATTCATAGGCATATAATAATATCACTATACTATGACAACCAACACATGCATCATTTTCAAGATAGTCTTCCAATAGGGACTTGATTTTCCTTAAACACAAATGTCTAATACCAGACGGTCTGGCTGACCAAGAAGTGTGTCACCAAGTCAGACATTGCATAAAAGAATAGTTGTATAAACTAGCCATTTCAGTTCATTATGCAGTTTTGCATTTCACTGTTCCTTGCTATAAAATAGTAACAATTCTCCACTATGTCTCTTGTTTATTTGGTACTGAATGTAATCGTTATACCTGGGCAAAACTACTTGCGTAATCACGTGATATGTTGTATTCGAATTCATTGACTTTGAGATATCACGCACGATATCGTAGCGTTAGTGATGGGCAGGAAATATCTGCTAAATTAATACAATAATATTCAATAAACCAATGCAAACAAAAGCAACTTTTGGAGTGTTAATCATTCTCTAAATTTCCTTTATACTGTTGTTTTTTCTCAAATACAGTCTTTTTGTGTCCAAAAGGGGTGTTCATTTTCCTTAATATTCTTGTGTCTTTCCATCTTCTTCATATCTCCCAATGAAATACCTTCATGCTATATGTATTACAAAAAAACAGACTGTCTTCAAAGGTGAAGGTAAACATTTGTAGCAAGCACTTACAGCATGTTCTATGAATTGATTCTAAATTGTACAACAAATCAATTCTGGATTGGTACTTGTAAGTAGAGAGAAGTGTTGTTATCTCTATAATCATCATTTTGTCTATAATTATTATAGTTGTACAAACTGCTCTTCCATTCTTTGTAGTTGTTTTTGCCTTGGAACATTCATTCTAAACTCTGTATACCTAAAGAAGCACAATTATAATCAATAAAAAGTTAAACAACAGCTTACATAGTTCAGGTCAGTTGACCCTGTACCTATGTAAACCATGACAATATGAACTGACACAACATGCATCTGATTCATCCTAATTTGATAATTATATAAAATGGTTGAGATGCAATAAAATTACTATTATAAAAATGGATACAAATATGGTGTCAGAACAGAAAATGACTATAGAGCTAGAGTTACTATTAGAGACAATAGCTGTGATTGATACTGGGAGCTATAAGAATTGGAAATTGATTATGACCTAAAAAGGGCTGTAGTAATTGTGTGCTTCACATTTATAGAAGCATAATCTTAAGCTTCAATTTCACTCCCAAATATTCAGATGAGATGGTAATAAGTAGGAAGCATTGTAGGATTGAAAAGTGTTGGTGATAGGACCTGTCTCTGATAGATTGGTAGATGGAATTGAGACTGTGTTAATAATAATTGAAGTACTATTAGTCATTACTTCATTACTAGAAACTATGCTTTTGTAATCATTGCAAAGGTTGGTAGATTGATTATTTCGAGATAATGTGGAAGGTCAATATCAATCACATCTTAATGAGAATAAGTACAAGATTCAGGAGCACCTGTGCTATTGGCAATGACAGTATCATTTGGTGAACGCAATGTGTTGGTAGCTACAGATGTAGCAGTAGTCATGGGAACACTGACTTTTTAGCATTATTAACCAGATTTAGCAAGTCTATGTTGAAAGATGCTTAACATTTTCACAAACCTAAAGAATAATAGTACCAGTATGTAGTACTTGACATATTTTAACTCAGTTTATACAACACTTAACAATAGATGTAACCAATCTTGCAATGCTTTGAAGTGGTCTTAATTGAAACTCATTTAATATATGCATATATTTATGTATATATATTTTGCTAACTATTTTTATTTTCTTTAACAATTATTGCTTCAGCAAGTCTGACCCAATCAGATGTATCATTACAACTATACCAAGGAGCAAGTAACTTCACTCTAACATCAAATTATTAAATGGCAACTCAACAACTCCAACCATGGAAAGAAATGCACAGGATTTCATTAACTATGTAATATTACATAACTGTGGCTTGTAATAATTACGCAACATGGTATCACCCCCACAGATTATAACAGCAGCAAGCTACTCACTGACTTAAGAAATTATTAATTTTACACTGAATATGACATCAAATTAAGTGTTAAGTTATGAAAAGGCCTAAGAACAAAGAACAAGACAACAGCAGCTTCCCATGTGTTAAGTTCAGAAGAAACATGTGAAGACTTTGTTAGCAGTAATTACCGCGTAACCTTATGCTACTACGTAAAAACATTGTGGTTTGTTCGAGTACCTGTTGACCAAACAGTAGTTTCTCTGGGAATGTTGGGGAAAGAGACAACTCAGACAGTAAGTGATGTTGATACAACTTTACCTCAATGATAAGAAAACTATTGATCATGTGACTCTAATTTAATGGGTGTGGTCTCATAGGTAATTAAAGGAAAACTCCAGATGAAACCTTTGGTATGTCAATAATTCTTTGTTGAAGTCAGTAGTATATTAATAAAATAGATTATAATTATCTATAATATAATAATTATCATGTTATTACATCTAATTGATATGTGTGTTAAACATATCACTTCAAATGTTGATGTAGCTATGACAAAAGTATGCATCTATTATATTATTGTGTGTCCATTTTTCTTTGTTTCCGTCCATTGTACTTTATTGTGTGTCCATTTATTATAGATTGAGCTGACATATTCAGGTGTTCTTGATGAGGAGTTAGAGGAAGTCATGTTATCATGCGATCACTATGGACCTCTTATGATACATGTCACTAAATTATATCCAATACAACATGCTACATAATTCCATGCTTTGGGTATGTCATTAATGGAAAATGTGAGTAATCATGTGACTTTCGTGTGACTGATGCATGCTGTAATACATATCACAGACAACAGACAACTACATGTTAGAAACAAAAGTGGGTTCAAGGGTGTATCCTATGGGACATCTTTGGGTTACTGAAGTGAAGTTAATGGCACTATTTAATAGTTGTTTTATTTTAGTGGTAAATATTCTATTGAAATTAATTGAGCTCCAGTTGTTATGAGGTCAGAGATGAAAGGTCGTATTATGATAATATCATTTTTATTACAATAGGTCCATCCACTCAAATTTAATGCTCAATCAATTCTTAATAAAATAGTTGTTGAACCAGTAAATCCTATTAAAGTTACCTAAAATATTAGATAGATTAAGGAAAATTAACATGAACTATCTTTTACTTGTTACAAAGGTCAGTAATATAATTATTATAATAACAATACATGTATGTGTGTTTAGGTGGAGGAGAATAATGAACATGTGATATTAGGAACAGGAGAACTGTACGTGGATTATGTGATGCATGACTTGTGTAAAATGTATTCTGAAATTGATAAGCACCTCCCTCTCTTAATTAAAGAGTTATGTCCCTCTTATTATAGATATTAAAGTGTCTGATCCAGTAGCTACATACTTTGAAACAATTGTAGAAACCTCATCTTTAAAATGTTTTGATATGACATCAACCAAGAGGTAACCCCTGTTATCATTATTAATTTTTAAAATATATATATTAACATAGAAAACAATTGACAAAAAAATTTTTTAAATATATATATTAACATAGAAAACAATTGACAAAATATGAATAGTTTTTATTAGCAACTCATTCTATTTGGGAATTTCTACCAGACAATACTGATCACAATATTTTAAATACCTATAATTTTGATGCAATTATAATTATGAGTAGTTGAATGGATGGATGGATTGATGATGGACATATAGACAGATGGATATATAAGGTAATTATATAGTAGTGATGTCATATGTACATTGGTCATTACATATTAACTAACATACATAATATTGTATTTGTATTTTTGTTCTAGAGATATTGTTAATGGTACAGGTAATGATACACCCCCTCCCAAGATTTATAGTCCTAACATTTTGTTATAATTACTAATAAAGAGACTGTTACAACATATATCAACTCAATAGGTCAATATCATTGTTATGACAACACTATATATTATCTCTAATCATGAAATAATTTACATGTACAGTATTCTACATTAAATTATTCATATAACATTTAGGTTATGATTGAAGACAGTTAATGTCCTTCAGCCTGCCAATCTAAAGACACACCCACTCTGTACCCACTGAAATCTCATTGAAGATCCATTGATTGTATTAAGATGTTATACTCATGTTTTCAGGTATGTAGGCAAGACTAATTCTTATAATTTGAAGTCTTTGTTGTTTCATTCCAGATGTCCTGTAGTCTTTGAAATTCTTTTAAGAATTTTAACAGTTTATTTATTAGTCTCTTCTATAATGCCATTAGAACATGCAACATTCAACATAATCCTAACACCTCTTAATATCCAATCTGTTGTAATATGATCCATGCTAATCCCATGACATGTACACCCCTCTTATTGCCCAAGCTGTTGTAATAGGATCCAAGCTAGTTCCAAACTGTTGTAATATGATCCATAGTACTATTATCATCTCCCTCCCCCTTTGTTTGTTCAGCTGTATGACACTGTCCTTCCTCTTTTGTGTACACCCCTCTTAATGCCCAAGCTGTTGTAGTATGATCCATTGTGCTATTATCTTCCTCCCTCTTTGTTTGTTTAGCTGTAGTGAGTGTCCTTCCTCTTTTGTGATTCTTATCTATTTGACATGTACACACCTCTTAATGCCAAAGCTCTTGTAATGTGATCTAGGCTAGTCCCATGACAAGTACACACCTCTTAATCCCCAACCTCTCATAATATGATTCAACCTAGTCCTATGACATGTACATACCTTTCATTACTCTACTACAAAAATGTCTTGTATTATATTGCATTGTACATTATAGAGTTTTTGTTCAGTTATAGTTCTATCTTGTGTTATTATTTTCTGTGACTAATATAAACAACTCTGGTACTTATTATGACTTTTTGTTCGTAATAGTTCCTGTGTATGTTATCATACACATCCATCTCCTAAGACAGTTCTGTAACACTTATTGTTTAGGTTTAATGATCACTAGTAGTGATAATCTGATGTATATTAACTGATGACTACTGTAAGTTATATCTATTATAATATAATGGACAATCCTGTACTAAATATGCATTTTAATTGTTTATAGGGAGTTTGATCTACTATATAGGTGTACATAATGTTGAGGTTCTCTAATAACTTAGCTTGTAAGTTTGATCTATTATTAATTTGACAATCTTGTGTTAAACTATTAACTTTAGTTCTATAATGAGACATTGATAACTGGACTGAAGAAAGTCTAGTGATGTTCTCTACTATCTACTCTATGTAAGATTGATCTTTTATATATCTTTGTGAATTCTAACTATTTAAATGTGTTATGTGAAAGTAACACAAGCAAAATAAAAGAAAAAAACTATAATAGCTCTTTTTCTTACTATTCACTCTTTACAATTACTGTATATAGCAGTAATAATTAGAACAAGAATGAGAATTTTGTAATAAAGTCTCATTTCCATATCATAGATCGATCCTGATGCCCTATCATAAAGATTGTATGAAAAAAAGTCTCATTTCCAATCCTTATGTTTCATTCTCATGTATAGAAACTGAGAGAAATTTAAATCTCATGTTTTAGATTATCCAAACTTGAAGAAGAGAACAAAACTTTATATCAAATATCCAATCCACCCTCATCAGAAATAAAGGAGCAGTGAAAACAAGCTAGAGCACTTATTTAAAATGTAGAAACTAAAACTAGAGAAATTAAAATAATGAGAGAACATTTATAGAGAACTGAACAAAGCAGAAGTGCCTCTGAAGTAAGTTAACATCAAATTGTGTCTATCTGGACATATCATACTAGTGTGTTCATTTATCCATTTACATCATGATCCATCCATTGATGATATAAATTAGATGACATTTCACTTATCTATTAATCCATTCATCTCTCAATCCATTGATACACTTATGTATGTATCCATTAATCAATCTATTCGTCCAGTTTAGTTGGAGGCACTAGAGATTGAAACTGTTTACAGAAATGTGATGGTTGGAAACAGAGGGCAGTCAGTTGTCAACAACTTAAAATAGAGGAAGGTCAGAAGTAATTAAAAGATCTTCAAGATGTTAGTGTTAAAATGGAAACTGACCGAGATTAGAGAGAACACAGACACTGGAATGTAATGCTCAATTATTGGAAGCTTGTTATCCTAAAACTATGCAAAAATATAGAAAGAGGTAATTGTTTATTTCTCTTTTCAACCATAGATTCATGCACTACATTCATTCTTCTATTCAAGTACCCATCCATCCATTTATCCATCTCTCTATCTATCTATTTATCCATGCAATCATCCATGTACCAATCATCTGTCTATGTACTCATCTCTAATGTACATATAATATATATAATATATTATATAATATTATATTATATGTACATTAGAGAATGTACATATAATATAATATTATATTATATGTACATTCTCTAATGTACATATAATATAATTTTATATGTAATATGTACATTCTCTGATTGATATACTCGCCTATCTATCCATTAATCCATGTATCTATCCATTACATACATCCATTCAACAGGTGGATTCTCTTAGCAACAAACTCAAAGAGAAGGACAAAGAAATTACAAAACTTCAAGAATCCCTCCAATTCCATTCTGAGGGTAGCAGAGGACTCTAACAAAATCTTGATATAGTACTAAACGGCTCCAACAAATTGACTCAAGAATTGATAAATATAAAAAACAAAAGAGACACAGCAAAAGAGAATTTGAAACGGCTCAAAATAAATTATGAGAAAGACTACAGCTCGTACAAACACAAGATGATGCAGCTATCAATGTGTTCTATACCAGTTTGAAGCAGACGGAAGATGATGTAGCATTGATGACAAAAACTGAAAAGAAAAGACAAAATTATAGTGAATTAAATCAACATTTAGAACAAGAGAGAGATGACTTAGCTTTGGAACTCTGTCAAAAAATGATATTATTGATAGTCTACACAAGCGAGTCCAGTTGTGGAAGGGGAAATGACTGTACCCACAATGAGGGACATACCAGTGATTATTCTGGTCAAGATCCTTTGAATGACTATAATAAAGAGGGGAGTGGCTCCAATGACAGAGAGGTGGAGCAACATGTGTCATATGCAATCAATTGTCCAAAACCTAAACCAATAAGCAATTTTTCCATGGGGTCAACGGATTTCTTACCTCCAATGATAGCCAAGATTTGGATTACTCAAAACAATACTGAAGTGTTACCCTTGTCTGGTGATCCCATTTTGACAACTACCAATGACATAACTTTAAAACTTCGAACCTTTTCCATTTTCATTGTAGAATTTCTAATTCATTTTTTGCAAAATTGCTTTAAATTTTTTGGAAGAATTTAGAAATCTAGTAATACACTTTGTAGATAACAAATTGTTAGCTAAATTATTATCTTATACTGATTAAGATGAGGAGGGTTATTATAAAAAATATAGAATCACTATACAAAAGTTGTTTCTTGGAATTCTAGCTCCAGGCAGTTAGATAGGAGACATCTGTGATAAAGACATATTAACAATAAAATAGATACAGCATCTTGAACATTTAAGATTGCTAGCATACTATTAAGTGTAATGGTATAATAATGAAAATCATCTTGAAATTTCAAGATACAGAAATATTTAATTAGAATGTGACTAACATGTCTAAATTATCTTGAACTTTCAAGATAACTAGCATACAGAAAAGTATAATGGTAGAACACGGAAAAGCATCTTGAAATTTCAAGATACCAAACTAGAGTCTAGAATGAAGCAAACACGTCTAAATTATCTTAAAATTTCAAGATTGCTAGTATACTATTAAGTGTAACAGTAAAATAATAAAAAGTGTCTTGAAATTTCAAGAAATCAAACTATAAAGTTAGAATGTTAAAAGCATGTCTAAAATATATTGAAATTTCAAAACACCACACTGTGATGTTTAAAGTAAACAATCTCTATTGGTAACTAATCTAAAATTATGTTATGATCTTGTACTCAGACTTATATTTATATATTAATGTGAAAAGACTTACTTCAACGGCTGTGCTTACATCTTCACACTCATTTCTAGTATCTTCTTCCAATGTTATCTTTTTCATCAACTTCTCAACTTTAGTCTTATCTGAAAATGATTCAACACTGTCGTTCATCTTTCAATAAGTAGGCAACATAGCCTACAAAATCATGAGAATTATTAGTAAAATTTTGTTTAAAAGTATATATCTGTTAGTACCTAGTGAAGAGCCCATATAAAGTATGCAATCCCCTTTCTCAGTCAACTTATTAGTGAGCTTATAAAAATTGTTTTCATCACTGAAGATATTGTCAATCTCCATTGATGGCAACTGCCCATTAACGTGATGAGCAGCAATACTGGTTTAAGTATCAAACCTTTATAATAAATAAAATAAACAATAAATGTACAATTTGTAAGATACTATTTTCAGCTTTAATTCTTTATTTGATAAAAGCTACATCCATTGTCAAGAAACTCAAGAAAAGGAGATTGAACGTGCTGCCCATAGCATGACTGTGTCTCTGTCAACCGTTTCTGCCATAGTCCTGTACATGACCAAAAGAGTGTCAATCAATATGGGGAGATGAAGTGTTATTAGAGGACTACACACCATTCTCTGCCTAGCTACCTAATTCAACTTGTGTTTCATCCATGGGCAGGATGACAGTGACTTAAGTTCCGACAGTCCAGCCTCAATCTGGGTTTGCTGGATTGCAGCTAAATATGATTGAGGTGTTAACCCATTCTTTGCAAGGAAGGCAACAAAGTAGCATAAAAAAAGACTTATCAACTGAGAAGGTGTTCACAATGGAATACTTGTATATGAAAGGGGCCTTCTGAGAAAAAAGTTATAATGTTGTAACGAGACGGGTCATCAGCTGGGTGTTCATGCGGCCAGGTATATGTGAGGCTGTAGTAGTTTGTCTATATGTTGCTTTCAATAAGAATAAAGATCTCAACAGGTGGATAAGGTACACTTGCCAAGAGTAGCGAGAGGCAAGCATGCAAACTATTGCCTGGTTGGTGGACTGACAATGTATGGCTGAGCCATGCCACTCACCATCGTGGCTAGCACAATGGGAATAAACTCCTTAAATGAGGTATGTTTGTCCAGGTAGCTTGTAGGCCACTGTGGCTGAAACCATTGGTTGTCACAAAGGGCACCACAACCCCAGGAGCCCAATGCATCAGAGGCTACCTGAGTAGAAGATTGTGAAATAGGTAGGATGGATACTTCATTCCAAATCTCCATGAATGTCAGCCGGCATTGTAGGTTGGCTCTAAACTCCATGTTTAGTTGAATATGATGGCTTCTGTAGCAGATGTCCTTGAGGAGAACAATCATACGTGTAAAAACAACCATCCAAGAGCAATTACCTTAGCTACATGGTGAAGCAGATTGACTAAAGATTCCAAGTCCCACCTCCAGCATCCTCATTTTTGAGTCAGAGTCGTCTATGCTCTCAAAAGTTTCCTGTGGTAATCATAACACCCCTTCTTGACTATCTATTTCTATACCCAGAAAGGTTAGTGTTTATGAGGGGACTTCACATTTGTCTTCAGCTAGAGGTACTCCCAGGATGGTTGACACTTTGTGAATGACTTAAAGGTTACTGGCACATGTTGAAGAGACAGGGGTCTCATTGTCACAAAATCATCCAGGTAGTAAGTAGTCCAACACTATTTAAGTACATCTGCCAAAGCATTGAATGATTTTTAGAGCTGATGACAAGTCAAAGAAAGCTTGGCATCCAAATAGATCTTGCCTTGCTATCAAAAACTTAGCAGTGGGTGGTCTGACAAGTGGACTGGAGCCACCAAATAAGCTCATTTGCTAGGAGTGCACACAGACCAAGTGCAGTTGCCTTTGCTACCTCCATATCAACAGCTGTGTACTCCAAGGAACAATATCTTGTTCTATGCTGTCATTGATGCTTTGTCTTTCTGGATAGGACAGGTCTGTGATGAGGCGCTATTTGCCAAAGTTATGTCTTTTTGGAATAATTCTAATTCGACTAACATGAATAGATTGGCTATTGGACAGCTGAACTGTGACGAGTGGACCAATTAAATGGCCATTGCTAGTTCACTGATGGTATACTCATCCACCACTTATGGTGGTCATATGACAATGGGATATTGCGGCAAGCCAAGCAGAGATGGCTCCCCTAGTTAAAGCCAGTCCGAAAGCCATGCTGGATGCCTAAACCAATTAGCCATCTTTCCATGGGATCAACACATTCCTTACCTCCATGATAGCCAAGATTTGGACTACTCAAGACAATACTAAAATGTTACCCTTTACTGGTGATCTCAGTTTGCCAATCACCAATGACATGACTTCAACACTTAGAACCTTTCCATTTTCATTGTAGAATTTCTAATTACAATTTATTTTCTGCAAAATTGTTTCAAATTTTAAAGAATTGTAGAAATTATGTTTTTTCTGTGATTTATTTAGTAATACATTTTGTAGATAACAAATTGTTAGCTAAATTATTATCTTATAGTGATTAAGATGAGGAGAGTTATTACAAAAAGTATAGAATCACTGTAGAAAAGTTGTTTCTTGGAATTCTAGCTACAAGCAGTTAGATAGGAGAGATCTGTGATAAAGACACATTAACTATAAAATAGATACAGCATCTTGAACATTTAAGATTGCTAGCATACATTTATAGGTTTGGTTGGAGGGGAGATACCCCTAGTAGAAGACTAAAGAACAGTTCAATGTTTAATTATACATATAATGCAGAAATCTTTTGTGAATAACTAACATTATTTATTATTATGAAAGTGTAACTACATGTGACTTAATACCTTATCTTGAGTTGTCATTTTATTGCTGAATCAGTGGTTCTGTTATGCCTGTGAGCTGAATGCTATGCTTGTTCATCAGTTAGGTCATGATAAACACTAATTAAATGATGAGTGAAGATATCATGTAGATGAGCACATGATTCATCTTGAATAATTTGATTTAGCACAATCCTAAAGTAAACTAATAGTTTATTGTCAGATAAACCACACTTTCCTAAAGAGAAAACAGAAAAAAAGAAACAACACAAGCACTTACTACTAAGGGTATCTCCCCTCCAACCAAACCTATAAAAATATCCTCGGTCCCAAGAGGAGGTACATCAGTTATAGATACTCAGATACCAAAGGATACCAAACTATCAGTTACTGTTCACGTGGTACAAGAGAGGGTACCCATGTATGTAAAACCTGCCCCTTCTCATCAAGTTAATGTTGGTGATAGTATTATTGTAAAGAGATGCAATGATAGTTATGATGCTGGTGTTATAAGATGTGTGGGTGTGGAATGGAGACAAAATGTGCAGAATTGAATTGTAATTACAAATTAAGTCTGTACTCCATTTGTGGAAAATAGCAATCACTTTTTGAATAGTATAATAAAAACTAGAAAAAAATGAAGGAATTCAATGATTTTAGAAATAACTGTTTAGCAAGTAGTATAGCCAAAGTTTGGATTAAAAATGAGTCTGTAAAGTCAATCTAAAAAGAATATTTAAATAAGTGTACATTGTTTATGTTTATACATTTATTACTATGTTATAGATCCATTACCACACTTATAGATCCATTAATATTGATAAATTTATAGATCCATTACCATGTTTCATACATGTACAATATATCCATTGCAACATTTATACATCTATTAATAATTTACCATGCATCCATTGTTATTAATCAATCATCTATTTCATTTTATATTTTAATATACCTTCCTTTTTTCAGGGCAAGATGAACAAGGAAAGAACAATGATGGAACACTTAAAGACGGAAAAAATATAATACATATATGTCTGACCTCATATAAAGTCGAAATTTATACTATAGACCATGTGCTTGTGCTATAAATAGTAACATGCTATTAATAGTACCACAAACTGGTATTAATAGTTGCAAACATTCTAATATTGTTCTATTATTATGTATTATGATCTAAAATCCTCATATTGATATCATACTGGAATTTCCTACAACGCTTCAGCATTTGATATCTCTAACAGAGTTGTAAAGTCACTACCATCCATCATCTTTGTTATTCACTCCTCTCATTTTATGAAGCTCCATTCAATTGGATGCAGTTCCTGTATTTACTGGTTAATGTTTAGCTGACAATGAGTATCTTAAAGGAGATGGAACTTTAGCTTACTTCTTTCTCAAGGTATGATGAATTGTTATTAAGACCACTCTCATTTTAAATGAATTTATTTATAAGGTGAATTGTGAAGGTGGCTGAATTAGTGGATGGTGTGGGATTAATAAACGAGCAGCTGTTGACTGACCAGTGTCAGAAGTTAATCATGACAAACAGTTGAAAATTTATTGAGTTTGGATTCAATCTATTAAACCATTTATAAGTAAAGTTTATTAATATATCCTTTCTACAATAACCATTATAGTTAACTGATCTACCAAAGTCTGAAATCTGATTGGCTGTTCTTCTAAATGGCGCAAATGTGGCATTGAACTAACCAATAAGATTTCTTAATTCTAATAAAGATCATATTATAGTGAGCTTATTAAAAATTATTAACAAGTTATTAACATGCATGATAGACAACTGGTTTGTCTGCTTACTGCGCATGCCCAGTAGAAAAACCGGGAAAAATGTGGTATAAAAGTATATCTTCACTTGTGTCTCGTTTTTCTTACTGGACAACTGAGTTAAACTAATCATCTGGAATGCAGAGAAAAGTGCCTGTTATTCTATTTCCTTGAGTGAATCCAGCTATTTAGTAACCATATATACATGACAATAATATCGTTTTATTGTGTGCTATGCCAAATGGACAGTGTAGTACTTATGTGAATTCAAGTTTAAAGACAGAGACAGTCAAGTAAATTTCTTTTCTTTATATCTCTATGTTCTACTACATAACCACCAGTCTTAACTTTTACACAACAGTTGTTAGTTTAGTAACCAGCTTTACCCCTCAAATAGCTATAGCCTTCGTTTTGGCACAACTAACACTAACTACTATAGCCTTTCTTACAGAACAACTAGCTGTTTTAGCCTTCCCCTGACATAGTCCTCAGTTGTAGTCACTTGCAACAACCAGCCTTCCTTGTTGAACAACTTACAATTCTATTACAAGCATGTACTGGTAGCTTCTTTTCTAAACACTAGTTTTTAGTTTAATGACCTGACATCATGATCTCATTTTTCAGTATTTTATCAGCTTCCTTTTTATTCTATAGCAATAAATACAACTCTCTCTTCAAGTTAACTGTCTTTGTCATCTCTATCAATGATGTTATTGTTATATTGTGGACTGGATTGATCTTTTAAAGAATACCATAACTACTACTGTTACTGTTGTCTAGTGTCTATGACCTCCAGTCAAGATACCTTTGATTTTTGCTCACCTCTCATACAGAAAAATGTAAATAGAGCCCAACTACAAAGAGAATACACTTTTATTGCAGCACAAGAAAAGACAGTCAAAATATTCAGGTCAGAGTAAATGTATGCTATATATATGTGTGTGTGTGTGTGTGTGGGAAGCCTAATCCTGAGCATTTTAGCTGTCTGGAGAGATAGTTTTTGTCATTAAACATCTGTAAAGCCTATTCTAGCTACCTTGTGAGACTCCTTGACTTCTTGTGTGAGCCTAATTCTGTAGTATATTAACAAAGTCTAGTTCTAGTTCAGTTTTTAAATCAACCTTCAGTTGGTCATTTTGGTAGCCAAGTAGTAATTTATGCACACAGAAAGCCATTATATCAGTACATTGAGAACATTATGTATTATTTACAGAGGATTTTGGTGTTGTGATTTAAATACTTACCTAAACAGAACTAGAATGGTTTGTGCAAATCTCTTCCCAGACTGTAAATTTTTTAATGAACCCCATAGCTGATAATAAGCATGGAGACTTAAGTTAAATGGTCCTAGCAGCTAGCTAACAAGCTGAGTAGTTGTACTTGAGCTTCACATTGAGAACCAGATTGGAAACCTGAAATATGCCTAGACAATTGTATAGCTTGTATATCTGTATTAGAGAAGCTTTTATAATACTCAACCACTCATTATATATAATACATACACACACACACACACACACACACATATATATATATAATTGTAACTTTCTTTTAAGTCTTATAATTTGTGGTAATATTCAGATATCCATGTGATCAACCTATCTATCATGTCTACACAACAAATCTATTATGAGTCCTATAATATGTAATTAAATCAACTCTTGTTGTCCATTATAATATTCCTACATAAACAAACTTCTTACAATCATATAAATAGCTTACTGACAAATAAATAAACAAACCTTTTCATATATTTTTATACAAATGTCTTATTACTCATACCATATAATGTCTTATAATACAACCTATCTCTGTGACATACTTACACTAACATTTTGTGACCCTTATGATACAATTTAATCCTATGACATGTTTTATCCCATAATGTAACTTCATCCTGTGACAAGTACATGCACAAATATCTTAATACTCAACCTCTTATAATATAATCCAACCCAGTCCTGTGACATGTACATACCTCTTAATACCTAACCACTTAAATGTCTTGTATTACAATAAAACTTAGTCCTGTGGTATGTACATAAACCTCTTAATATCCAATGCCATAAAAATATCACTTGTGTAATAATATAATCTGGAAGAGAAATCTTTGTAATCTGTTAATAAGTCATAATTTTTTTTATATCTTCATTTGTATAAATTCTGTTTTTTAACAAATCTTTTGTGACCTTATACTCTAAAATTATATACTTTTGTAAATCTCCTATTCATACCAAATCTACTAGTATCAACAATTTACTAGTATCTTTGTACAAAGTCTTGTTATTTATCTGTCACATTATGTTCTTGTTACATTGATTTATACATGAAAATTTCTACTATTATAGTTTTACTACTGTATTCTAACTCTTTGTCCAACAATAGTTCCTGTATATGTTACCTTACATGTAAATTACTGTGACAATGTTCTGTAATAGTTTGTGTTATAATGTTTTCTACTTCCTATTATATTATAAGCGTTTTTATTAATGTTTTATCTAATAATAACTCCTGTGTTTCTATCTATTATTTATTGTTAATGTGTTGACATCATATATGACTGTATGATATACAATGATGGTCTTCTTGTTAATTTTGTTAATATTATTGCTCCTGCTCTTGTATTATGATCTGTTGTCATTATTGTACATTATAGAATTTTTGTTAAATAATAGTTCTATTTCTACCTTGTATTTTAAGCTATTGTCAATCTTGTACATTATCAGAGTTTTGTTAAATTATAGTTCTATCTTGTGTTACTATCTCTTGTGACTATTATAAACAACTTTGGTACTTGTTTTAAGTTTTTGTTCCTTCCTATGTATGTTATCTTATATGCCATCTACTGAGACTATTCTGTAATACTTAGTGTTACATTGTTTTTAACTTCTTGTTATATCATATGTCATTGTATGTACTCACTTCATTGTATTTTTATATGCTAGAGGTTGTTCTATTACAATCATGTATCACATATATTATAGTCTTGTTGTATATGACCCACAGAGTTCATGTACTGTAATATCTAGACATAGTATAGTTTGTATTGGTTTGTTTGTTGTGCATTTCCTACATATTACATATTCTACTAAATAGTATTATGTAAATGATGGGTTTGTACTAGATAGTTTCATGATGTCAGACCCTTCCATACATATCAACCCTTCCTCACTCTTCAAACACTTTGTGTGTGTGTGTGTTGTATTAATCCTGAAATGTTCCCTCTGTGTTTGTTTTGAAATGTTCTATATCTGAGTCTGTTGTGTAATCTTGAATTATTAACACTTTTGTTTTGTAATTGTTTCCTTTGTGTGTTTGTTTTAGTATCATGTTTTGTTAACCCTCTATCTTTGTATAATTCTGAAATATTAATCCTTTATATCTGTCATATTATCCTGTATTATTAACCGTCTTTGTCTGTAATATTATCCTGTGTTGTTAACACTCTGTGTTTGTTGTATTATCTTGTATTTTTAATCCTCTGTATCTCCCATATTATCTTGTATTGTTGACCCTCTGTATCTGTCGCATTATCCTGTATTGTTAACAACTCTGTGTCTGTTGTATTGTTCTGTAATCCTGTATTGTTAACCCTTTGTATTTGTAGTGTTCTGTATAGTTAACTCTCTGTTTGTCATATTATTATGGATTGTTAACCCTCTGTGTCTGTCGTATAGCTCAGTAATCCTGTATTGTTAACCCTCTGTATTTGGAGTATTGTCCTGTATTGTTAACTCTCTGTGTCTGTCATATTATTATATATTTAAATCCTCTGTATCAGTGTAAAACATAGTTTGGAAATGTTAAATGTCTTCTGTCTGTTTTACAATACAAACTTATCTCTTGATAATTTGGATCTAGGAATTTCATTTTTCATGATTATTCTGAAATCTAAAACTGACAATTTTTATTTCAGCTAGGATGGTATGTCATTGATAATTACTATCATCAGGATTTTTACTGGCATCTGTTTTTTTTATTGTTTACTTCTGATATCTAGTATTTTACTTGGCTCCTTAATACACAGGATTTTATTAGCATTATTGTTTTTTATGCTGGTATCTAGAATTTTTCATAATTATTTCTGGCCTAGAGGATATGAAGAAATGAATTTCTTAACATCAAAGGTTTTACATGACAGGTAAAATTTTTCTGGTATCTGGATTTGTTTATTCTGAAATCTAGGCTCTTCCCTTTATCCCAAATAAGTGATATGAACTGTTGTAATTTTACTATACAACAGACTCTTGTCAATTTATAATAATAATTATTTCAATGTTATAAGTTTTTATTTTATTTTATAGTAGGACTATTGTTTACTAGTCTACTGGAGATGATGATGAACTGGTTGAGAACTGTTCTAAACTCAACAATTTAAATGACCTTTTTAGGTTTGGATTACTTTATAATAGGACAGTTAGATGATTGATTATTGGGAATGAGTGTTCTGCTGTTAGTAAGTTAATAGAAAGACTTGATAAATAAACATTTTTACTGTTTATTCTCTTACACTATTATAGTAACATGTTCTACACCAACTTGAGATGATCTAGATCTAGTACAGTCTTATGATATAGATAGTATATATAAGTCATATCTATACTTATTACAAATTCTCTAACTATTGATTTATAATTATCTATTGAATGAATTACTTTTTATAGTATGGTGAACAGGTTTAAGGGTCACTGGTAGTGATGATCTGATCTACATGAACTTATGACTACTATAACTTATATCCGTCATAATAATATGGACAATTCTGTACTAAAGATGGATTTTAGTAGTTTAGAGGGACTTCCATCTACTGTATAATTCTACATAATGTTAATGTTCTTTGATAAGTTAGACTGTAAGTTTGATCTATCATTAATTTGACAATGTTGTACTAAACTATTTCCTTTAATTCTATAGTGAGACATTGGTAACTAGACTGGAGACGATGTAGTGAGGATCTTTAATAACTACTCAATGTACTATTGTTCTTTTATATATCTTTAATTCTAATTGATCATTTTATTTTGTAGTTGATGAACTGGCTGAGTATTCTTTAACTGTTGTCAATGATAATGGTAATATCATGTACTATGTATACAATACTATTGACTATAACGTATAACGCCATTTAATTAAAATAGGGTATAGGAATTGGAATGTTCATCCTTGGATTCTGTACATATAATATATAACGTTCTATATTCTACAATAACTATATGTCAAATATACAATAATATGTACTGTATTTTTTGTATGTACATATAGTTCACATAATTATAAATATATTTAAGATATGTGATTCTTTAAATTACTTGGTTGTGTGTGTCTTTCTTCTCTTTCATCTACAAGCACCACCACCTTTTCCTTTTGTCTTTATCTCTTTTTTTTACTATACATGTAGTTTGTTAATGTTTTGGTACTCCATGTCAGTATCCTTTCAAGTTAGTCAAATTAAGATAGAATGCTCATCCATTACCAGAATATTAAATAAAATGAGTGAGATGTATAATATAATTCTCACAACTTTATTTCACTGTAAAACTAATTAATTATTACAAAGAACAATTTGTAGCTGACATGCATCAGTGGATTACATTGAATCTATAATTTATGGATCATTAGACCATTTGTTGATATGTTGTACAATTACAAAGTATCAAATTATACAGGAGTAATTCACATGAATTCTAGATTCCATAGTAATCCACCCATATAAGGTAAAAATTAGTTCATTTATAGTAACATATTCATTTACAATGTAGTAATGTACATAATATATATATATACATTAGCTTGAAATATGATTCTAGTTGACATGTTTAGTCTATCATTATTACTGTACAAGCCATATTCATTCAGTAACAAATGAAGTATAGACATACATGTGATGTATATATAATATATAATGTTCTATATTCTACAATGACTATAATTATGTCAAATATATGTATTTGTATAATGTATGTTTTATACATACTATGTAAATACATTTGACATAATTATAAATATTTTTAAAATACATAGTTTCTTTAATTACTTGATGTTAACAATTAAGATAGAGAATGTATGTTAATGTTATGTAACTCAAATAACATAAATACCTTGTTACTTTGGAATACAATAACTCAAGTTAACACAAGTTAATCTTAGTCTAATGTGAATTGCATAATTAACTTACTGAACAAGTTAACAGACATAGCTTTAATTTGGAGGACAATAACTGAAGTCATCACAAAGACATCACAAAGAACTGTTAGACTGGTGTAAATTTACGTAATTAATTTACTGAGCAAGACGACAGACATACTATTAATGGGGTAGAACATAATTTCAGTCACTTCATGCATTCTACTTCATTGATAGTCAAGAAAACTTTACATGTTACACTGTATATCAATCAAGCATGTTTGCCAATGTAGCCATAGTCTGGATTGTTCATTGACATGTAATACAGTCAGGAACATTCTAATCTGACTTCATTAATTGTGACCAATCCTTTGGTATTATAGAGATGTTCTTTATTCCAAAGTTATACTCTTTTAAATGCTCATGAATAAATTATTACCATGACTACTGAGTAACCTAGTAGCCTATGGTTTGGGGGATCATTTGTGATTGATAAGTTTCATAGTACTAATAATATCTCAATCAAATCAACTATAACACTATACTATTGAAACTTGTTGTTACCATGACAACATGGTACTATTCATGGCAATATCAGAGTATATAAATGGAGATCAACTATAGAAAATTAAGCACTGGTGTTGCAACCAATGCTATTAACTTATCATTAACTTCTTTGCAAGTTTTAAGTTACAATGAAGGCATTGATTCTTTTTGTGTTGACTAGCTCTGTTCTCATTTGGGAGTCCATAGACGCTGGACGTGCTAAAAATGGATGGAAAAAAATTCAGTTCTCTCCTATAAACAACATCATTGGTCTGCCTGTCCAATTCAGCAACAAACCTGCACCTCCTGAGGGTACAGATGAATTCCTGAAGGGTCTTCGACTCGTTATGGTGACCAAAGATGGATAACTGCGGTCATTGTGTCTATGGTGACACTGGATGGTACTCTAATTTTTATGTCCATCGGGCAAAGGATTGTGATCCAAATCAAGGAACAAAGCACACTTGGAAAGCTGCTGTTACCCTTGATGGATGAATTAACAATCATAACCCTGAAAATGATATTGGGTGGATCATTGTTGGTACTCCCTCTCTAGTGTCAATGAGCTTTACTTTTGTGATTCCTCCAGTTACTGCTACAACTATCTTTATCTATGGCTACCCAGCAGATCTCCCAACAACAAGTAGCCCAAATTGGTGTCTCTATGGTACCAGTTGTCCTCTTGTTATAGTTGAATCTAAACGTCTGAGGTACAAGTGCGATACTTATGGTGATACCAGTGGGAGTGGTGTCTACTACTCTAACAGTAATAATGTGTACACAATCATTGGAGTACATGCTTATGGTGTCTCTCAAGGAACAAACAGTGGTACTTGTATGACCACCTGGTACTACATTTTAACTGATTATGTTATTCGTAAATATGGTGCATAATGGCTGACTAATTAACCATATATTACCTCTCCTGTTAAAGGATTATGACCATACTTCCTTAAAAAAGGTACAATGTTCCTAGTAATACATCAAATGTGAAGTAAGCCCATTGATCCATTCCTTTCACTGTATTCCCCACATTTTTCTACCCATCTACTCAACCAACCATCTATTTATCCATCCTTCTGTCTGTCTGTCTATTGGATCCATCCATCTATCCATCTATTCACCCATTCATCCATTTCGTATCTACTTACTTCAGATCAAATACTACTACATCAGATGTACACAAAGGATGTTCAAATGATTAGAGAGATAAACTAGACACACAATATTATCAAAACAGTTCTATTATATGTACTTACCTACAACAATTAAATAAAAGTCATTTGAATTCTGATCTTTCACCCTTAGCAGCAGCTGCTGCCTTCTTTAATATTGTGGACCATTCTTTACAAGTGAGGTATCTTATTAAAAGAGAAAGAAATGGAACCTAAGACGGGAACATAATCTAATTACTTCTAGACTTGGTCATCTTTGTATATTAAACTTACAATTTGTCTTTCTAATGCTGCTTTTTACCCATATTGACACTGCGACAGTTGAAAAGGGGTTAAAAATTAAAGACCTAAAGATGGCCAAAGTTCCGCCAAACCCACAGAGTATTTGCTAATTACTGGATTTATCCAGCTCACTACAATGCCAAAAGATCAACATTAGGCAAATAGTTGATCTTCAAACTCATCTCTTGTACTGATCGGATCTGGGAGACAATAAGTCAGGCTGTAGTAGTATCTGGTGAACTGGGAGCTACTGTAGTTAAAGTCTCAACAATGAATGTCAACCCAGATTCTTCAGACCCAAACATTAAAGTAATATGTGTGTATACTGCGCAGAAGGTAGACACGAGGTTGGTATGAAGTTAATTCCTTATGTACATTAGACAATATGATATAAAACTGATGCTGAGACTCATGCCGGGAGATATGCTTGTCATGATGATGGTTAAGTGACATCAAGGACACTGGAATGTTATAAAGGTAATCCAAAATTTAAAGACTAATTATATTATTCTCTGAAGATCAAAGCTTTGTGTATTTTTTAAATTTTATGCTGACTGGTCCCATTATTTTTGTTAAAAGTAAAATGTTTGAAAAAATTATAAATGCAGAGATGACTATTAGGTAAATATAGTAATGACAGTATAAACACATTTAATGACTACAAGTCAATAAAATTGTTGTAGCAAGTGAATTATCTAGACATTCCATTGATTTATTAGTTAATTATTAATAATACTCTTAAGTAGTAGGTGGAGCTCTAATTAATTATTATTATCCTATATACCATGTGTGGTTCTTACTGAATATGTCATCTAACACAAAACGCTGTTATCTTGTAAGTAGCTGTAAGAATACATGTGTTAACTCAACTATATTAACTGATCATCTCAATAATAATCATTGTCCCTTAATACTAGATACTTTCCAGTGTCCTCTATGTCATCATGTGACTAGTACTGATTGTAACATTATGACTTATCATATTTATTGTCATTACACTAGTGACAAATCCTACCACTGTCTAGACTGTACTGGTTCATTTAGTCTAGAAGATAACCTTAAGACATGTTGTGTGTATCAAGTCGAGACATCTGTCTTACCACCAGTATCAGAGTACAACATCATTTGGCCACACCCAATCCACTGACCATAAAATACCTAACATTGTCTATACTTTAAATGTATCATTTAATATAATTCCAATTATAACTGTTTTATTGCCAAACTTTACATTTTTATATTTACCATAAATAAAATTGTATACTTGTTATTTAGACATGTTATTGCATTATATGTTAATCTATTGCTACTAGTATATATCATCAAGTAGTAACACTTAATATACAGAGAGGAAGATCTGTGAGTTTGATGACAGTGATTATGCAGTCTCTCCGATCTGTATGGATCTCATCCAGTTTGTTGATATCTTGTAAGAATACTGAACTTTGTAAATATACAACAAACAAGTTAAATAGCAAATAAACATTTATTTTAATGACAAAAGCAAGAATAAAAATAATTACCTGAAAAAAACTTAAAATAATGCTGACACAGAAATTAAAATTTCAATTGGTGAAGAGTACAATCAAAGAAGGTCTTGAGAGAATGTATTACTAGATCATCAGCACACGACTACCGAGGAAGAGCAAACGCGTGACCTATCATTATGGCGGGAAAATATGACATTATGGCGGGAAAACATAACAGCAGCACACGCGTTTAGCAAAAAACTTACAAGAACAGCAAAACACTTTTAATAGGTTTTTAATTAATTATTAAAAAATTAATTAAATAATTTAGCTTTTTGTTACAAAATATTAATGATAATATGATCAAAAGAATTAGTAATATGATGATACAATAGTTGTAAGAAAATTAATAAGAACTCATTCAGTATTATTGTAGTTGTTTAGTAAAGATAAAAATTGAATTCTAAACTGATTTAGTTTTCAAAGTTATAATAAATCTAGAATTGAAATTTCTAAGTTGTTGATTAGAGAATCAATTTTAAAATATAACTGAAATTAAGATAATTGACTTTTGACAAATTTTAGTGAAAAATGTTTTTTTGAGAAGTTCAATATAATAAATTAAAAACAATAATACGACAAACTATTAAAAAAACATTAAAAAAATACAATAAGAAATAAAATAAAAATAACTTAAAATAAGACAGTTTCAGTAGTTGAAAGTCCCCAAGAGTCCAGTCACTCCACAAGTAGAGAACATAGAGAAAGAAAGAGAGAGAGATGTAACAACTGAATTGCTAAAGAGTGAATGAAATGGATGGAGAGATAGCTCACCTTCTTCAACAGTGCTGCTCCTGCAAGGAAAGCAAAAAGTAGTTATTAGCTGAACTGGTGAAAACAATGAATGGATAGAGAGTGAAGAGAGACAGAGGAAGTGAAAAGGGACCATCAACACATACACATACAGCGCACACACACACGCACCCTAGAAGATCAGAGCTCCTCCCCGCCACCTGGCGGCCTAGGATATTTAAAAAAAATTTTTTTAGGCCGCCAGGCGGCAGGGAGGAGATAATTAATAGGGATTGTATGAATGTGTGTATAATGTATGGACTGAATAGCCCAAAATAAAATTTAAAAAAATAAAAAGAAGAGGAAAGAAGGCTTGAAGGAAGACAGAAGAGACCAGGCAGGAGAGTGACTCATCTTTTACATCCAGAGAACGTCAGAGAAGAACAGTCAAGAACATCAGAGAAGAACAGTCAAGAACATCAGAAGACACAGAGAAGAACAGTCAAGAACATCATCAGAAGACATCAAAGAAGAACAGTCAAAATCATCAAAGAACACCAGAGAAGAACAGTTGAGTCCTGTGGGAACGAAGAGAGAGGAAAAATTTATTTAAAAATTCAAAAAATCAATTGACAAAAATTAAAAAATAAAAAGTTTGAGAACAAAAGAAAAACAGATAAAAAACCAAAAATGAAAACAAAGAGATAAAAATGACATAACTAAAATAAAAAGATGATCCAGCGGCGAGAGGTTATCCAACGATGAGATGAGTTGATCCAACGAAGTATGACATGATCCAACGATGAGGCGAATTGTAGAGAACATAGAGGGAGAAAGAGAGAGTTATTTGTAACAACTGCAGAATAGATGTGAGATGGATGGATGGAGAGATAACTCACCTTATAATTAAAGTATGCAAAATGGAGTGCTTTTATATTATCAAGAAATCTCGTCATGCTTCAAATTGACAACCAGTCAACACTAGCTTGTGACACATTTGGCGGGAAACAACTACACGCGTGATCAATATTAATTGATTTTTAATTGATATGATTAACAACTAATTAAAATCTTCAAATATACAAGTATTTATAACATTCTACAAGTTATTAGTAGAAAGAAATATAGTTTTAAAGCAATGTGTATATACAATTAAAGGTATAATATATTCTATCAGAAACTTCCAAACTAAACAGTTTAGCAGCTTTTGCTATAACAATATTTGTGTAGTATGTGTATATATATTATGAATTAATGAAAGTAGTATAGATATGAAGGACACAGCTATCGATGTTCAAATGGCTGAAGAGATAAACTAGACACAATATTATCACACCAGTTATATTATATGTACTTACCTATAACAATTAAATGGAAGTCGTTTGAATTCTGATTTTTCCACCCTTAGCAGAAACTGTTGCCTTCTTTCTGCTGTACAAGTGAGGTATCTGAATGAAAGAGAGGGAAATAGAATTTAACACCAGAATTATTAGCTACATTTAAACCTGCTCATCCTTGTATTAAACATACAATTTGTCTTTCTTTCTTTATAAGTAAATTACATGTACATGTACGTGTACCTAGGTACATGTACATGTATATATGGTAATATTGATATGCAAGCTACCCTCAATAGGTACATGTACATGTAATATGGTATGCAAGTTACCCTCGATAGCTATTGAGGGCAGCTTCCACACCATTATTACCATATTAAATGTACATGTGCACCTACTGAGGTTACTTTCCATACCGTATTACATATACATGTACATGTACACCTATTGAGGATAGCTTGTATACTATCATTACCAGATTACATATATAGGTATATCTATTGAGGATAGTCCCATACCATTACTACCATATTACATGTACAAGTACATGTACATATTGAGGGTAGCTTCCATACCTTTATTACCATATTATATGTATATGTATATATAGCTATTGAGGTTTGTTTCAAATGTAGACAGTTTCTCTTGAAATTCTTTATTATTTCTTAGAGAAGTCTACAGTATTTTGATATAATTTCTCTAATTTAGTATAGTGATGTGTTTGTGATGTATATGAGATAGAAAAAATAACCTGAAAAGATTAGAATGATAATTCTGAACCATGAGAATCAAATAATGAAATTTATGGAACCAGAATGAAACACAGGAATGAATTATTACTAGCAACACACTTACCTTATGTTGGTCATTATTCATGGTAGCATACTTTACAACTGGTTCTCTAGTGCTGTGATATGATCTTTACATTCTACAAGTTCTTATTCCTTGGTGCCCAGGACTGAGTATTTAACCTCTAGAACAGAATATAATTTTTCTGTTGTCTCTTTTAGTTCTGTAAGTCTCGTCATAAGCCTGAGTCAGATGACAGCTAAATGGACAAATGTAATGTTGAATGGATGTATAGTTGCTAAATGGATGTAAGGTATGTTGAATGGATGTATGATTTGTTAAATGGATTCATAGTAGAACATAACAAATGATGAAATGGATTAAGGTTTTAACCACACCCACCAAACTTACGACTTCTAACAGTTCCTTTTCACTTTCATATTGTTTTAATTTTCCTTCTAATCATTTCATGTGCCCCTCCCATTGTGCAGAAACTCATTCTAAATTAGTTTAAAAACATTTGATCCCTACAGAAATGGACACAGCCAGATCATGTGACCAGATCTTGACAAACTATAACTGCCCACTCACACAATGAGAGAAGTACAAGACATATATATTAACTACATGTATTGAGACATCCATGTACATGTACATGTATAGTTGATAAGAATATTAAAATAGCAACAGACACCAATATAACTATACCTATATATCAGTTTCTGAAAACCAGCATTATCAGTAGTTGCTACAGATGTATTCTGCTTTGCAGAACTAGTCTAGTGAGGTCATCCCCTTGAGAGAATAAGATAGAACTACATGTAAATAGCAATAATTTACCACCATTCATGGTTACTTTACTGTTTTATTTTGAATGGGCAAGATCTCTTATATAGGTCAGTGAATAAATTAGATAAACTTGAACACATTGAATAAAGTTTTTTCCTATTTATTAGAGCAAACCACAACAATAATTAGCTCCACCCACCAGATATTACTAATTAATTATTCATAACACTGTTAACAGGCAAGGACTCATAACTTTGTTTACATCTCCTATATCATTCTTTTTTAAAATTATTTGAAAAGTGCATATTGAATAAGGTTTTTTCCTCTTTATTAGATATAACTGCTCATATAATGGGTAATGGAGCACAGAACTTTGAACTTATTGTAACTTTTGTTAACAGTAGCCCAAATTGTTATTACAAGTTTTATGATATTCAAATGGTCAGGTATAGATAGATTAAGAAAGCTGCCTATATAAGTTCAACTATAATTATGATAACATTTTTTACGCTTAATATGTTCCATCATTTAATTTCTCTAAACAAGATTCTAACAAATCTTTTAATATTATACTCTTTAGTCTCATATAATCCTAACAATATGTCTAAATATAATACATAATACAAAACATTATATGTTCTTTTAAAACTCTTGATTCATAAACATTGTCACAAATTAAATTACCCAATATAGCTTCATCAAAATCAATATCTAATGTAGACATTAATTAATATAATGCATCCTCTTTAATTAAGTAATCAAACTATACCTTTAAATAAATCAAGACAACCTCTACATCCTAGTTTTCTACAGCCCCAGTACATGTGACAATAAGCTTTACTACATACATCAACTACAAAGTGAAAAAGGAAGTGAACAATATGGTCATACATACATTTTTGAGGTGGTATAGTGATGTCACTATCAGATCCTCAGTCAGGCATTGGTTGTAGACAATATAAACACAATACATGATTACTGGTAATAGTACAGGTATAAGGGGGTGGAGTTCGATGAGTGGAATGACTAGTAAAGACATCAACATAACTGGGACATTGACGACATTGTGGGGGTGGAGCAGGAATTGGACTAAGAAAACGAAAAGTTAGAAATAAAAATAACAACTACTGTACTTAGTTTAATTGGATAATAGAGCTCAATAGAAACTATATAATATATTAATGAGAATATAATTATTGGAATAATATTGTACTATATTGTAGTTAACCAAATCAAAGTGTTCTAATATATAGAGTAGCCATTGTTACTAGATAGTGTTAATTCTGTAAACATTTCTAATTTGTTGATGTGCATTACTTACAATGGATGTGATGTAATATGGATTGGACCAGGATAAGACGGTGAAGAACAGGAAAGAAAAATATGAGAGAGAGAGAGAGAGAGAGAGAGAGAGAGAAGAGAGAGAGTTTACACATTTCTTCTTAGGAAACAACTAAGTACATATTATGTATTGTAATGTAATGTATCTTGTGGTGCTTTGTTTAGTTGTGTTAATAAAAGTGATTAACTTACCATATCTTTAGTGATCTTGTTCTTAGCATCTAATTCTTTTAAGTCATCATCAGGTCTTTTTGTCTATAATTATAACTTAAATGTGTTGCACATTAGACATGAAATTCCCATACCTGGATTAGCTCTGAGATAGGCGTCCACTAAATTATTCACAATAAAATTCTTTGTAATTCTCTCTACTATAATACGACACTACATTAACAATAGAGGACAATTAAATGTAAGTTGTATCTATTACTAAATCATAGCAATATAATACAAGTTTCAATATTATATATAATTTAAATGAGGTAGTATGTATGGAGCATTTAATTGTGAATATAAAGATATTTCTATCAATACTATTGACTTTATGAAACATAACTGTTGAGTTCTCCCGGATTGAACGAGGCACAAAAATTGACATTCAACAAAAACTTTCTTTTCAAAAGTGTATGTTTCCAATTATACGAGATCAATTAATTAAGAAAATGATAATTAGTATGAATGATGGTCAAACAGGAAATGAATGATAATACATAAACAAAATATAATGAACATTAACATACCGCCGGTCAAGACTGGATGGTCTTTAACAACAATAAATAGTCATAATTAATCATCTTGAGATAGCAACAACATGGCTATTTTAGAGATTGGTCTCTTGTAGGTTCCTGAGTTCATCTTCACAGTGACTACTCGCACAAGATCATCTTTGCCTGCATGAATCTTAATCACTCTGGCAAGTGGCCATTTCGAGGGAATTAAATTATCCTGTTGCAAAATCACAATGTATTTCTTGATGGATAGTGCCATTTTGTATATAATTTCAGACTAGTGATTTACTCAGACGACCAACGTTGCCAGAAATGACGTACAAGTGCTTGACATAGGTGTCAGCGACGAAGGAGAACGAGGGAATGGTATGAGAATGAGGGATCAGGCAGAGCTTCCAATGGTCTGCCGATGAGAAAGTGCCCAGGAGTGAGAGCTCCTTTTCCATCATCATCAAGTGGGAGAGAGATGAGAAGTCTACTGTTGAGACATGATTCCACTTGAGCGAGAACCGTAGTAAACTCTTCAAATGTCAGCTTCACACTACCAATTACACATCTCAAATACGTTTTCATACTTTTCACTGCTGCCTCCTAAAGGCCACCAAAATGAGAAGCGTGTTCAGGAATGAACTTCCACTGTATATTTTGTGTTGAACAAAACTCAGAAATAGCATCTTGCAACCTCTGGGTTTTCGGAAGTGCAATAAGTCTTTGATCTCCCAAGCTGCGCCCACTAAATTTGTACAGTGGTCACTCCATATAAGAGTTGGCTACCCCGTCGAGATATGAAGCGCCTTAGACAGGCTAGGAAGGCTTCAGTTGTTAACTCTGACACCAGTTCTAAATGCACAGCTTTCACTGAAAGTGAAAAAAAACACTGGCATAGGTTTTAACTACAGTAGGTTTCCTCACATGTCCATATTTGATGTAGAAAGGGACAGCATAATCCACGCCAACCTTGTCAAAAACGAGATCAGGAGTGACACGCTCAATAGGTAATTGACCTAGCATCTGATGTTGAGGCTTTCCTGAGGTACGTTGACAAATGACACAACTGCGGGTGATTGATCGAATTGCTTTACCTCCTCCGAGGATATAGAAACAGTGATTCAGAGAACAGGCTAGTAATGTAGGACCAGCATGAAGTAAGTGAAGGTGTTCAAAATGAATCATCAGTTTGGTTACAGGATGTTTTCCAGAAAGGATGACAGGATGCTGACTTTGAATATGACACCTTCTTGAAGCGGTGTCTGCCACCCACACGTAGAATTCCAGATGAGTCAAGGATTGGGTGGAGGGATAGCAAAGGACTAGAGCTACGTAGGATTTTACTTTCCTTAATAGTCTCAATTTCCTCAGGAAAACAATCTTCTTGAGCAATGGACATCCAATAGGTTTCAGCTGTGTGTAGCTCTTGAGTAGTCAGAGATGAAGACGACTGGAGAGAACAGCCATTCTTGTTGGTACAACAATTATTGACAAAACGAAGGATCCAAGCTGTGACACATTTCAACTTGGTATAACTGGAGTAATGATCAATAGGAATGATTGGCACCTTGTTCTGAGTTACTATGTGGAGTGTACATACCCTTACCTCTGTTGTCTCAATATGAGGGAGGTCTGACTGATGAGGTCAAGCTGTGGGTGGCTGGGTCAACCAATTGGGGCCATTCCACCATAACTGGTGTTCCAACAACTCTACTGGAAACAGACCTCTTGTTGCACAGTCAGCCGGGTTGTCGGTTCCATGGACATGGTTCCAATGATCGGTTGCTGTCAACTTTACAAGTGTAAGAGACTCAGTTGGCAACGTAAGTGTTCAACTATCTGGGGTTTCCAATTAGCCAGCTGAGAACAATAGTGCTGTCAGTCCAGGCATATATTTAACGAGCAACAAATTGAAAACCTGCTGGACATGATGAAGTAGCTGAACTAAAAGGTAGGCTCCACATAACTCCAGACAAGGGATGGTTAATTGCTTGATGGGGGCCACCTTGGTCTAGAGGTCACTAATGAAACCTGTATTCCTCTATCCAGGTCCATCATACGCATATAAATGACAGCTGCATATGCTTGCTCCGATGCATCACGAAAGCTATGGAGTTTCATGGAGATAATGTGAGCTTCCTTGGAGAAGTAGCATTGAGGGATGTATTTTGTAGAGAGGAGGTTGAGTTCAGATCTCCATCGAGACCAGATATCATGAACTGAGTCGGGTACTGGGTCATTCCAACAGATTTTTAGCTCCCATAGCTGTTGCAATAAGATCTTAATCTTGATGACGGAAGGAGAAAACAACCACAGGACATCAAAGGTTTTGGTGATGTCAGATGCCAATATGCATTCGGTAATAGGACGAGTAGAAGGTGGCTTAGCAACAGTCAGACGGAAATGGTCTAGGTTTGCATTCCACTCTATTCCAAGCGTTTTAACATATTCTATGTACAACTCGGGAATTGTATACGTCGACTGGGAGTCTTGTAGCTCAAGAGATATGTGCTGTAAAACCACCTGGTCATTTGAATTCCACTTACGCAACAAGAAGCCACCATGAGAGAATAGGTCTTGTAGTTGCCTTTGTAACTTGATTGCTTCTTCTGTGGAATCAGCACCAGTCAATCCATAATCTACGTAGAAAGCTCTGTTTACTACATCAACGGCCATGGCGAAATCAAGGGTGTTCTGTTTGACCAACATGTTGGCAGCGAACGAGAAGGCGGAGACACCAAAGGTGACTCGGGTCATGCGGTAGTCAAGTAGAGGATCCTTGGGATTCCTCCTCCAAACAAACTGATGTAGATCTCTATCGGATTTAGTGAGTTCAATGGCACGTTACATGTGACTGACATCAGCAACAAGAGCCACACGGTGTAAACGAAAACGAAGTAGTACATCAAGGAGAGGTGGGTGAATGGTAGGTCCAACCAACAATATATCATTTAGGGAGACTCCAGTAGAAGACTTGGCTGAAGCATCAATCATATCTCTGATCTATGTGGTTGTGCTTGACTCCCTTTTTACTGCATGCATGGGAAGATAGAAAACATCTTGTAAAGACTTCTCCAGATCATCCAAGGGAACTAGTTCAGCATGCCCCTTCTCAAAGTACTCATTCATCACAGAATCAAACTCATCAAACTGCTCCTTGGCATGTAGAGATCGCTCTAATGAGAGGAATCTTCTCACAGCCTGAGATCTGGATTCACCCAATGACTTAGCATGTGGTTTCTTGGGCAGAGGAACAATGAAACAACCATCTTCTGATCGTGAGTGATTGTCTTTGAAGTGTTGCACAACTAATTGCTCTTCTGGAGTGAGATAGGATAGATCCTTTGGACATTCCTCTATCTCCCAGAACATTCGCAACAAATCATCTCCAGTGGCGACGGAAACATGATGAGAGGCAATGGAGTGACTTGAGGCATAGACATTGAGCTTTTCAGCGAGGACCCAACCAAACTCTGTCTTGAAGGCAGACTGAGAGCCAGGAGCACCAGTCTACCGGCCTTTGCATGACTTGTCTCCGACCAGGGCATTTTGTGAAGGAGTGCATGTCTCTGCATCGATGCAAGAAATGCCAGAAGCGACATCATACCTTGTTACACTTGGAACTTCAACAAAGATGTCAACTCCCAAAAGTATGTCTGTTCTTCTGGGGAGACCAAAGTCTGGGTCTGCTAGGGGAATGCCCTTCAAATCTCTCCACATCAAATCAAAAGAAATGGAGTGAAGTGACAGGTCACACATCACACGAGGTACAACAACAGCTGTCACCTTGAATTTCTTTAAAGGAGACTGAACAGCAGATATAGTGAGACTAGCGACGGCTTGGTGAGGAGAGTTGTGAGAGAGACCAGCGATGTCTGAGATTTGCACACCTTGTCAGGAGCGTGGAAGACGCAGGCTTTGAGACAAACACTCCGATACAAAGGAGGCTGACGAGGCAGAGTCAAGAATGGCTTTAGCTTCCACAGAGGAACCATCAGGAGCATCAACCAAAACACGACAGGTCATGAGCAAAGATTTGGAAGAAAGCCCAGCGGCAGTATTCGACACAACAGATTGAGAAGTACTAGTGGTATCAGTGGAAGTTGATGCATTATCCTTGTGTTCCAAGTGTAACAAGGTATGATATGGCTTCTGACATTTCCTGCATCAATGCAGAGACGTGCACTCCTTCACAAAATGCCCTGGTTGGAGACAATTCATGCAAAGGTGGCGTGACTTCAATGTAGAGACCATCTCATCGTGAGGTATTGACTTAAATTGCAGACATGCATGTAGAGGGTGTTTGTGAGACTTACAAATGACACAGTTGTGGCTTGTCGAATTCACAGTACTGGCTGTAAACGAGGTTATTGACTTTCCAGCATTAGAACCCTTCTTCACTGAGTGATCTTCAACTTGAGTGGCTCTCTTATGGTCTGAGACCGAAGCTTCAGAAGCTTGGGCACATAGGTTAATGAACTCAAGGAACCTCTGATAGTGAGGCACATCGACCGAGTCTTGACTGTACTTTTGCCACTCAAACATGGTATTAGTATCTAGCTTGAGCTCAAGCATGGATGTGATAAAGGAACCAGATGGCTCATGCTCCATTGCCTTGAGAGCTCGGAGATGTTGTTGAATGACATCATAGAGTTGGCGGAGCTCTTTGCCAGTTCCATCTCTGAGAGGAGTGGCCTCAAGAATCATATGAACATGTGTCTGGTGGATGAGCCTTGGGTGATCACAGCGTGCCTTCAGGCTTTCAATGGCTTCAGATTAGCAATCACCAGATCGAGACAGACCTTCAATGGCACCCTTTGCTGAACCATCCTTAAGCAAATGTTGGAGATACACCAGTTTCTCTGCATCAGACAAACCAGATCGGCTATAAATTGAAATAGAGAATTGCTCCCAAGAGGTCCTCCAGTTTATGATATTCCCATCAAACTTAGGTACATCCAATTTGGGCAGCTTAACTCCCTTGCTATCGAGTGAGGGTAGAGTTGAGTCAAGGGCTTGACCAGACGGGAATAGCAACCTCTTGATTTTAAAAGAGCAGTCAAACAGCTCTTTATCAAGTTGTGTTTGCGAGGTATAGAGCTGATTGGATTCCTCTATACCAAGGAACAAAAGAACACTACAAATGTTACCCAATTCAACCTTGAGGTCATGAAGTTGCTCTTCATATTGATGAAGAAGACAAACATCATCAGGCCCTCCAGACAAGGAGCCAATTCTTTCGTTTACAGTAAATAATATTCTTCCAAGGCGAACTAACCTTCGGGAAGCTATCTTACGAGGACTAAATTCGGAGGAGGAGTCACAGACAACAACCAGCCGTTTAATACGAGTGGACAATGTGGCCATCTCGTCATCATGTCCATCTAGAATATCCTGCTCTTTGAACATACTTTAAGTGTCGTTGATGAGATCAATGAGTGCATAGTGATTAAGCTTGAAGTCGGAGTCTAGACTCTCCAGTTTCTGCTAAATCTGTTGTGCGAGATAAAGGGTGGCAGGCTGATCGGCTTTGCTCTTCAAATCCTTCAGACGAGTGAAAAGTCAAGTTATCGACTCAAGAAGGACACCTCGTCGCTTCCTAAGTGTAGTAGGATCTTGAGCCATTTTTTATTTTATCAACGAGGTGAAAATGGGAATCAAAAATGGAGGTGCTAGAGAGCACGTGGTCGAGTACGAAATACGATGGAGATAGCTGAGTATTGAGAGAGAACCATCAAACTATCGATGTTCTTGCTAGAATCTGGTTCGGTGGACCAAAATATGTTGAGTTCTCCCGGATTGAACGAGACACAAAAATTGACATTCAACAAAAACTTTCTTTTCAAAAGTGTATGTTTCCAATTATACGAGATCAATTAATTAAGAAAATGATAATTAGGAATTGGTGCCATTTTGCCTACTCCCATTTCGCCTACTAATTGACGACCAGTGCCATTTTGCCTACTCATGCAAAACATGATGAAAGTGATAGAAGTAAGTTTGTAAGAAAATAAAAAAGGTTAAAAATCATCTAATAGTATTAAGTTCCAATGCATACACATATAGTTCAAATGGCAGTATGAGCAAAAATTCCTCTAATATACTCTTCTAAACTAATTTGATCAAATCTACTTTTTAGTTCTCCTATTTTATTGCCTTTTTCAACAGACTTCTCAGCTCTTTTAGGTGGCTGTGATCCTGCTTCAAGTTGAGCAATGCTGACTTCAGTGCTTGATTGTTCTTGCATGAAGATTTCGATGAGTTCAAACACATTGGGGTGGGCTTTCCTTGCAATTTGCTTCAACTTGTTGTGCCATCTTGGTTGTTGGTCTTAGGGCTGCTGGCATATGAGGAGGAGATGTTTCATAGTCTAGGACCAAAGTTGCCCACCAACCAGTCTCTTCAAAGTAGGTCACAAACTCGTCCATTTTTTCAACTTTTGGAACTTGCATCTTGATACCATGCCAAGCAAAGCAAACAAATCATTGAGCCACAAATGCTAGAGCAACTGTCTTCCTAACAAATTTGCTCACATCAGGATTTTGTCTATAAGCACATTGCAGACCAAGGGTGGCTATTTTTTTATTTAAAGCTTGTGCAAAATGATAAAAGCACCCTTTAACCTCTGTAGTTGGAAATGTCAACTCTACTGCTTGAATTATAGCTAGTTCAAAGTCAGTGAGGACTTCTGCTGGGGCAAGGTCTTCTGATTTTTTTTGCTTGATAATCTCAAGGGCTCTCAGATAAACCGCATGAGACTTTCCTGGTAGCAAACAATAAACCAAAGGGAACTGCCTACCATTTTTAAATGCATGATTGTGTTCATCTGCTCTGCTGGATACAATTTCATCTTCTTTGGTTGTCACTGCTCCCTCGCACTGTCTGCTGTTCGCATATCTCCAAAAAATTTGACCATCTCTTCCTCTTCAATTGATAAGGTATTTATGCCCTTCATAGATAAGTGATCTTGCTCCTCTCTGAGTTGTGACAAACTCCATGATCTCAATTGAAATGAGTGTGTACTGGCTTAGGTAACACCCTGAAACTCACATCAAAACCTGTCATGCAACCCTTGTTTTTAGCAATTAAAATCAAAGACTGGTTTAGGTAACACCCTTTTTATGTGAAACTCACATCAAAACCATCATGTATTTATGGTATTCCATGAATTGTATAGCATTTTGCATGAGTAGGCAAAATTGCACTGGTTGTCAATTAGTAGGCGAAATGGAAGTAGGCAAAATGGGAGTAGGTGAAATGGGACTAACCCATAATTAGTATAAATGATGGTCAAACAGGAAATGAATGATAATACCAAACAAACTATAATGAACATTAACAATAACAGACATATATTCATAAACTTTAATATTTAATATCTGGCTATTTCAATGGACTCTTAAGACATTGTCAGTTGTAGTACATGAAATATGGTATTTGCTTATAGCTGGGCATTGGTTAGAGTGAGCAGTTCATTCAGACTAGCATCCTCCACAATAGATATGTGTACAGGGCTGTAAACTAAGGAAAGGATATATAATAAAACAATTAAAACTACAACTACAAATATCACAGGATAATTGAAAAAATCACAGTCAGCCTCATGCTCATGTGGGAAGGAATGACTATTTGGGTATGAGTCTAATATCACTAAGTCAATTACCTCACACAGTCATGAAGAGTTTCCTATAAATAAATAACAATATTATACTGTTAAATTTGTTGTCTTTTACCTGACAGATTTCACAAATTAGTGTTTCTTCAATGGAGTCCTTTTTATTTAGCGAGGGTTGGGTAAGTGATGTGTCTAACTTCTTATCATCACATTTCTCCTTGATCTTCTCTTCAATTTCCTTCTCCTTTGTTGTCTCTTCATCTTTCTTTAGTTTTTTAATGGAGGAGCATCCATTGTGTCTTCCTAAAGAGATCATTACTTAAGGTAGCTCAAAGCATAAGTTCATACAACAAGAACAATTCATAAATGTCTCAACTTCACCAAACTATCTCCTTGAAATAAATGACATCACTCTATCCATCACAATATAGACACCTGTAGGTTCTGGCCCTGCTGTTAAAATTCATCTGATGTAATTGGTTTAGATATTTCAGACATTTGCAAAAAAATCAATATTAAAAGCACAGATAATAAATTTGAGAGTCTCTCAAATAGTCTTACTAGGACACTTGTGTTATACTCATCCTGTGTTATACTCATCCCTTATTACTAGAGAATGTTAAATACTTTACTCAGATGTCCTTATAACTCTTTGTAAATTCTCTGGTAAGTCTATTTCTTCTTCTTCAGAATTTACTTCTTCTTCGTTGATTAATTTTGATTTAGGTCTTCTTAATGATACAATATCATTGAAGACTGCTTGATATTGAAGATTGTTAGTTGTACCTGATGTATGAGGTGTAGCTTGACTACCACCTATACTAGCTCCGTTATCCATTATATGAGCAGATAAAATCTAATAAAGAGGAAACATCATTTATTCAATATACATAAAAAGCACTTAAGATTGAGGTCTTTTCAAGCAGTTCTCAAAAAGAATGATTTTAGGAGATGTGCACAAAATCTGATAAAGTAATCACTCCTTGTCTGCCAACGGTACTTATGAATAATTAACTTATGAATAGTTAATTACTATGACAAGATGGATGGAGTTAAGTATTGATATGTCTTGTTCCAGTTTGTTTGATTTATTCAATGACCTAAGAGATCTTTTCCATTCAAAGTAAGACACTAAAGTAACCATGAATAGCAGCAAGTAATTGTTATTTACATGTAGATCTGTCTTAGTCTCTCAAGGGATGATATCATGAGACTAGTTATTTTTTTACTGGAAATGTTCCATTTGGTGCTGATTGTACTGTCGTTAGCTTCAAAAAAGTGAAAACTAAAATGTTGAGATCTGTAACAGATCCTTTATCTCACAAAGTGATTGCTGGATGAATATGTTGCTATGGCAACCAGATGACAACAGATAACAGATAGTCTTGTGATCTGACAAACTTTTTCTTCCATTTACTTTATCTTTCCTATTATAGATATCTGTACATGCTGAAGGTGTACAAGATGATGAGACACCTTTTACATTTAGTAGTGCAGTCCCTGGACTGATATTTCATTGAACAGTATCTAATATGGATGTTCTTTCATTGGCTTCTGTTCATGATAAGGTACATAGACTATATACATGTATAGTACTTGTACATTTATAATAGTTATGAATTATACCAAACTCACTACATGAAAGTTGATAGAAAGAAGTGTAATGGATAGACTTATGAGTCATGTGTTCTTTATGTCACAGTTAAAACTCATTGCATTAATTTTCATGCTACTTATTCCATTTAGTCAATATATAACTTGTACACATGATTCTGCTTTGTATTGTTTATTATACTGTATTATATTAGGCTGGTATATCTCTACAAGAGGAAAGAGATTTCACTGCATGCCTCAGAACAAGGAACCCTGGTCAAGGGGTGATAAAACTTACAGCAAAGTGTCCTTCTGGAGTATGTTCCCCAAATGAAGCCACTTTTTATGATGAAGTTCAAGTATTAATATTTGGTCGTTTGAAATTACTCAATCCTCCTAATGGTCACCTTCTTTTACCACAAAATGGACATACAAGGATTATTACCAACAGGTATGTTATTATGATGTATTTATCCACAATTGACCTACCAGATCACTTCATTTGCAGTCAATAGTATATTAGAGGCACCTAATGGTGGTTGTAAGAAATGTATTACTTCAGTGTTTCCTATAGAATTTCTCCTACTTTAAGTGCTCAGAATAAATTAGACCCATAAAACACACCTATATTTGGTGTTCATATGAAATCTTTCACACTTGTTAAAATAGATAATTAAAGTCTATACAACATAAGTTATATGCTATGTAGTTGTCAATGTATAGGTTCCTTTTCTATAATGCTGTGAACATTCATTCAAACACTTTGTTTTAAAATTCAGATTACCTATAAAGCTTTCAATGCAATTCAATATTTGGTATGTGTACTCTCTATTTATGTGGAAATAAACTAATAATGTAGATGTGATATATTTGTGGGAAACGTTCATGAAGAAAGACTGGTATTGTACTTATTTCTGTAACAAACATTTATTTTAGTTATCTTTTTAGTTACACAAATCAGTCTTTACAAAACTATTTATGTAAAGAAATACATATACATGTATTGTTAATATTTTTCTTTTCTTTTTGGTAGAGATGGAAATTCTCATCTTAATTATCATTTAATTCATCCCTGTTCAGAAGAGGGCCAATCTGTTGTGCCCATTAGAGCTAATGGTGAATTATATACTGCTGGTTTCAATGGACATGCTGCTGTCATGGTAACAGCTGATGAGTTTGAGCTACGATTAAATCAAAGTGTCATAGTTCATATTGAGGTACATGTTTAACATTTAATTATAATGTATAAATATTATAGCTCAGCTAAATTTATAGTTATAAAATCTTACTAATGTACATTTACCATATAATGATAAGGGTTTTTAATCTGAAAATTTACTAAAGCTTTGCTCCCATGCATACAGTTTCTTAACAGAAAAGTCATAAATCACAAAATTAATTATGTCTCGTAAAAATTAGTTGTTAAAGTGTTATTATAGAACATATTATAATAAGATAACACACCATACATTAATACATGTTTGCACTTGTATTGCAGGTACAGCCTTTGGACAGTTTGTCATTAATGTCTACCTCATTAGCTAAAGTATCACCTCATTCTAAACAACATTCCTTTTCTTTTGGGATACTCTTCTCATTTTGCAGCTGTTTTACATGACTCTATTGGGCGTCAATTTAATTATGCTGGGATTGAGTTGTCATACAGGTTGAACCAGTTTGATATAGTACATGTAACTCGAGTACATGGAAATGGCAGCTATGTTGTGAAAGCAGCTAGACAAGGAAATGCCATATTGAAAGTGAGTAACAAACTGGTATCATACGATTATATATTTGTGCTATTCAGTGGAAGTTAGTTAAGGGCCCCAACATATCACATGCTGTTGCTCAGTTTTCTATTTTGAAGTGTAGATGTCTGTTAGCTGTCAGAATGACTCCATACATATATTAAAATACTTACTTTTTTTCCTTCACCTAACAGCTGTTTAGTGTGTGATATGGTAGTCAAAGATTAATTAAAAATAAAAGATTGTCTTAAAATCAATAGTGAGTAGAGGTTTGAAGAGTGGAGAACAATAATAGTATGCTACAATCATACGATCAAAACATTTTATAGTGTTGCATAAATCCAATAAAGCACAAGTGTTCATAGCATATAAGTGAAAACGAGTATTTGTTAACCAACTTAAATATATATGATCAGCTTCTAATAAAATGTCACAAAAGAATATTACAAATATTAGTATTATATGTAATTAAATGTAATTTATAATGCTCTCTTTATATTATTTAGGTATGGGTAACAGACAGTGTTCATATATGTGACTATATTAGAGTCAGAGTAGGATATGCTATTATACCATCACTATCTACTGTACATTTGGGAGCTAGAATATGTTTTACTACTCACCTCACAGAAGGTAAATGAAATAATAAGTAACTGAATCCGACAAAAGGGATCTTATCATGCAAAGAATTGAATATATATGGTTGATTTATATCCATTTTGCTAATCCAACTTGGTCTAACAAAATGTACACATGTTTCATTTTGTCCAAATTGAAATAAGTGATTTTCATGGAAACAAAATCGTACCACAACTTATACATCATAAAACAATTTATAGTACACACATAAAACAATTCAAGCAATTAATATGTCACCCAATGGCTATAAGTTTTAAGTAGTTCAGCAAGGGTGTACTCACCTGCCTCATACATTTCTTTGATCATAGTCAGTCTCTCTATGTGTTTCCTATCTTCCTCTTCCTCCTGATTGGCAGTCCAACTGTATTAAACTTACTTTTGTGGGTACCTTCTCTGCTTTGAAGAAGTCGACAACTTCATAAATATTGGAATGTCACCCCTCAGCATTGTTATTGGTTTGGGGACCATCCAGGGAAGAAACATTCCATATATGGATGAGATAGTTACCATCAATTCATGTGCTCTTGAAGCACTTTTTAGGCCATATAGTTGTTGGGTTTCATTCTGATTACTAGTGTATTATATCAATTTATTTAACTGTGAAAGGCCTAAAAAATATAGATTGAAATCCAATAACGGTGATGGAATGTCTTGAAAGAGAGAGAGTCTTAGGACATGTAGCCATTGGGTTTCATTATAATTACTGTTGTATATTATCAATTTATTTAACTTATTGAAAAGTGAATTATTTTGGTTTTAAGATGAAATGGGACAATTTTACATTTCGCTAGACGAAATGGCACGACACCAAATGGTTACTATATTATAACTTAACCAACAAGATTAAATAAATCTGTTTCCAAAAAACTATGAAATTATGTGAAATGCATTTACAAAAATCACTCAAAATCAATGTCATATTTACTTAAACAATTGTTTTATTCACTTGGTACACACCACACAGGCTAACTCTTTCTCTTTGTCGTAAGGAGGACAGAGGATACCATTACATTGAGCTTGAACATGATAGAATAAAGCACCACTAGTGCTAGCAACACTTCCTGGAATTGATTCAGCATCTTTATCAACACATTCATAAACTGCATTTCGCTTGTGGTTGAAGCGTTCAGCCATGAGGTAACCTTGATATTCTGTGGTCCATGTTTTGGGACATGTAATCTTTGCAGGTATCATTAGATACGATATTCTAGTGGAAACATAACATACAACACAGGGAACGTTGTGATCATGAAGTGAACCCAAGGGACCACTGTTTTGATAAGCTTCATACTCAGCTCCATAGATATAAGACTGGAGATCAGATATACCAGGTGTATAGGAAAGAAACTCAGGTTCATCAGTGAGACAAATGTAGTTAGCTCCTCCTCCATGTTCCAAGTGATCACTCCCTGCTGCTTTCCCTTGGTAGAGTTTTTCTGTATCATTAGTTGTAGGACAGGTGGTTCGTCCCCATCTAGTAAAGACCACACCCCCATTTCTAGGTCCTGATGGTCCTGGTTCTCCTCTGTCTCCTTTCTTGCCATTAGTACCATCTCTTCCAGGTGTACCAGCTGGTCCAGGAGGACCTTGTATACCATCACGACCATCACGTCCTTGTAGTATTTGAATATAAGGTGTATTGGTAGTGACATTTGGTGTAGGAGAGGTACATCTTTTATCACGACTGGTTTCTAAAGTGATCATGATATAAAACAGTTAGAAGTACACCATTACCTTGTACAGCTGCTGTACTGCATTGTTGTACAGGGAGTAGTAATAGGACAACCAAAAGTGACGATATGTGTATTATCATCTTGAAGTCTTGTCAATGATATCTGCCTGAATAGCTTCAAAGCTCAATTTTCTAGAGTTTTAAAGAGCTGGGCCTAATGTTAACATATCTTTCTGCCAGTACTTTATATAGTCATCAGTTGGTCCCCACTTGATCAAATTTTAGGGAGTAAATATTAAGAGGCCTTCCTTTATGTATGAGTTGGATATGTATTGGTTGGATATCATGACCAAAGAAGACAAGAAGGTGAGTATGTCAAAGGCTTGGGTCAGGAAAACTATCCTCTATGTATTGATAGATGACATTTGAGTTGGTAGGGAAAACCACCCTCTATCTATTGACAGATGACAGAAGAGTACATGTAGATAAGAAAAATGATACAGCACTTGGCATTGCCTTCTGAAGTATTGTTATCTCCTCCACACCTACATTGTACCATATTGCAGTAATATTAATTATTAATTGTTTGAGCTGATCCTGGTCAAGAAGACCACAAATAACATGATGGTTATGTTGTTTAAGCTTATTGTAGTTGTCATCACTATTGAAATAAATAAATTCTTGAAATATTTGCATAGCAAGGTACATGCAGACCAAAGACCAGCCAATAATTAACCCTGTTTTTTTGGTGAATCTGGTTTTCAGGCTTGTTTCTTCATGTCCACTATAAATCTATGAAACCAGTGAATTAGATTACTCACTCCATGATACAAAAATTAGTCTTCAGGCTTGTTATGCTACCAGAAACATCAACATTCCATGAGCAACATCAACCCTATAATCCTTTCACTGCCCAGGATGTATTATTGAGAGGATTTGGATATGCATTTCCTTTAGTAAGAATAGCTATTTGATTTTAGTTATGCAAAATGTTTTCAGTCTTCAGAAAGTTTGAGTTTGTCCTCTTTTTAGTGGCCATTCAGGATCTTTCTCTTCCATGTTATTTGAATGCTCTACCAAGTTGTACCCTCAGCTACACTTAGAATTTCATGTATTTCCAATAAACCTCACCTAACAATGTTCTACCTTATGCAAAAAAAGACAGAGACATTAGCAAGCACTCTAAAACTATGTATTAATTCACATTTATAGTGCTATAAAGTCATGAGTAGTAACCCTTGGATCTTAAGAACTTTACCCACCCCTTGGAACTACAGCTTCTTACCCACCCCTTGGACCTGAAGCCCTTTACCCACCCATTGGATCCGAAGTACTTTATCCACCCCTTGCACCTGAAGCTCTTTACCCACCCCTTGGACCTAATGCCCTTTAAACACCAATTGGACCTGAATCACTTTATCCACCTCTTGTCCCTAAAGCTTTTTATCCACCCATTTGGACCTGAAGACTTTTATCCACCCCTTGACCCTGAAGCTCTTTGCCCCTCCTTTGACCTGAAGTCCTTTACCTACTCCTTGAAGCTCTTTACATGCAAGATAGTCCTATAGATCTCTTAGTAACATGTTAGTAATGCATGATCATTTCTGTTAGTAATCATTCTCCTTTATTCAATTACAATCACTATAGTAAGTACAGGTATATTTACATGACTCAATGTAAGTAACATTATCACTTAATTCTTTATTCATTACAGACTAAAGTATGAAATTGTTTATTGTTGTTACTTATGTTTTATATAGTAATATAATAATATGCACCTTTTTATCTTATCATTCCATACAAATAAAAAGTTATTACATATTTACACATACTTAGTCACTTGATAACCAATTAGCAATATACGCAAGTAATATTTAACCAAAAAAACATACTCGTATTAACTTTGACTTTTGGTTTTCTACCATAATTACCTGTTTTTTTTCAATTTGTAATTATAAGGTACCAATTTACTCCAATAGTACTTACTATTAACATAGTACAAGTCGGCAGTCAATTTAATTGACACAGTTCTGTATTATATATAAACAGGATACATGTAGCATGTATTAAAAACATGATGAAGCTGTTAGAGTGATTTACATGGTCAATGTAAACATGAATATACTTGATTAGTGCATTTTAAGTTATAGTTGTTAGTCTTAGTTAATAATTGTATTTGTTAGATGTGTTAGGGAGCTAGTTGGTTTATTTTATGACAAAATGCCATAATAATAACATAATAAGATTATTATGATATTATTATGAAATATGTATTTTTTCTTTCACAGAACATCCAGGTAATTGGAATACTGGTAGTGAAGGTGTTTTGGAATTGGATTCATCTACTGGTGTTGCTAGAGCAGTGAGTTCTGGTAGAGCTGTCATTTATCATAAAGTTGATGATACTGTAGACACACATACAGAAGTAAGTATGACATATGACCATATTAACTTTCTAGATATGTGATAGTGATAGGGACAATGTCAATAATTCGATATACAAACATTAATTAGACATACTGTATTTCCTCAATTAACAGCCCCAGCATTGATTTTACTTATAATACTCTGGAACAGACATTTAAATGAAGCAAGCATTTATTCAGAATATGTGTTTGTTTTATCTTGGAACTTTGCCATAGTTAACTGAGACATCACTGATGCTCACAACTGAATAGTATAAGACATGATGACATGTTAGCAAATCCTTACATGTGTTTCTGGTCACACCCAGACCAGGCATTATTCCAGTTAGGCACTTGTTTGCACAGTCATGATACTTACTCTTGGCATTTATTCAAAGTATGTGTTTAATTGAGGAAATGTAGTATGTACAATCCACTACTCATCATGGTATCACATATTTCATGACTTTTGTACCCCTGTATCTGTTCTCAGTATTTACAGTAGGCACAATTTTAGACACATACCCTTAGACATGATATTCTTCCTTTGATAGATATCAGTGGCCACCATCCAGCGTGTTATTTTCAACTTGTCTTCAATATCATCTTCATCTTCTTTGTCAGTCTTTACTAATTCCCCTAGACAAGATGAAGTTGGAACATATCTTATTCCAATGGAATTTAAAGATGAACAAAACAATACTGATTTTACTTTCCTCACAGCAAGTCCAAACAAAGCTTGTCTAAATGGTCTCAATATTGAGAGTCAGCAAGTCAGTGATGGCACTATATACCTTCAACAGGTTGATTACGAATGTATTTTAGATCTCCAAAATGCTGGTAATGTTTTACCTGTATCTAAGTTTGTTATTGCTAAACCTTTTTTTGATTGGACAACTGGACAGAGTTTTTGTGAACTGTTACCTGGTACAGATAGTGATGCAGTAAGTACTCTGACAACAATGAGTCAACTCTCATTAACTCTTAAAGTGAAAGCTAAAGATTTTGGTGGCACATATGAGGTGTTTTCACAATCTCTTGAAGTCCCTTTTCTTCCTGCATTCTCTATTGATATATCAAGTGTTTTATTGACTTCACATAAGCCCACAGTCCTGTTTACAACTTTGGGTCTACCTAAAGTACTTCAAAGTTTACAAGTAAGGGAACATTATTTTAATTGTACATGAAGATAATAGCCATTAACTATAAATAAACGTATTTGCAAGGGATATAAGCCATCACAGTAATAATTTGCCTTTGAGGTATACTTTATTAATGTATTCTTAATTAATTATTGTCCTTAGAATAAATGTCCACCTAGTCATTGTTTAAAGTAACATTTTAAGATGACTGGATTAAGATTTGAACTGTGTTTTGTAATTTCTGTCATATATTAACTAGTATACTATAATATTCTTACTACAAGTATAACCCTAACATTTTATGTATGCGTGTAAATAATACTTATCCCTTCCTTTTCACTTCTTATCTATATAGACATCCTGTCCTCATCCTTTTACAGTGATTCATCAATCTTTCTCTACAACTTCAGCTATATATGCAGTGTCTGTTGTTGATACTAAATCACCACCTTCTCATAACATTTCAAATGTTCATCTAACTCTCACTAGTAGTCTGACATATCAGAAACTAATTATACCTTTATCTTATACTAAGATCATTGACTCAATTGAACCTGTTACTTGCCCTGTTAGCAATGATTCTAACAAAACATCAGAAGACACAATATATGATATTTCTCAACAACGAAACATTCTCTTTTTAGCAGTAGCAAGTGTCATCACATTATTAGCTACTGTTGTTATATGTATAGCACTAAAACAGACTTCTTCTAAACCACAGACTGGTTTTTCTGTTCACCTCCCTCCCTCTTCTCAACCTAGTTCTCCAGCCTTTCTCTCTCCACCAGCAACTTCAACTCCTGGAGGACAGAAAACATCAACTCCTCTGTGGAGTCAATCTGGAGCATTTAAACATACTAGCAATTACAACCAGCACTCACCAAATCGTGCTTCTCCAAAATTTAATATGTTTTCACAATGACCTACTATTATGTTAATGTGACATGTTGTTAGTATAATTATATATTATGGTGTTTTCATAAATTCATTATTAACTATAATACTAGCTCTAATGAAAGGGAAGAGGGAAAACATATAATGTTCAACAAACTTGTTATAGATGCTAATCATGTCATAGTCACCACTGTAAATATGATCAAATTTTATAAATTAATATATTATATAAATTTAAAACAGTAGCATTGGAGAAATAGTAAAATTGTCTAGGTGAGTATTACCTAACTGTGAAATTATTGTTTTTTGATTTTGATTACAGAAGTTATTTATCTACAATAGTTTACATTATCTACATTATTTGTACCCTCATGAACAGATTTGTTGTAAGGTTATGAAAAAATATGACAATGTTCATGTACAAAAGCACCAGTTACATCTCTCAAATCATAGACCACACTCACACACCCTAACAATGTCATAATATATATTACTAGGTTTTTATGACAGTTGTGGACACACAGTCAAATTCAACAATCTGGAGTAATAATTTAGGGACAGAATATACAATTTAGAAATGAAGAGTTATAGGGTAAAACAATAGATTTAGAGGAAATTCATTGTCCAGTACCTTTCCTCAGGTGAAACTCTGGCTGTAGCAAAAAATTGGCATCAAAAGAAATCACTACACCAGGAAAAAGACATTGAAAACAGTCCAAATAAGAAATAGATGACAACAACATCATTACTGCACAATAACATTGAAACTACAGAAAAAGAAAAACAGCAATGGATAGATGCAGTCAAAGTCAAAGATGCACAACCAGAGTTTTATCACTAACATTAGACATGGACTCATACTGTACTGTTTTCATGTATAGCTGTAAGTGATATAACATTTATGTCATTTATTTAGCAAAGCAAGGAGGCAATGTACCAGCTGGTACTACTGTTGGCACACATTCTACTGAATTTGACTTCTTACTTGTTCTCATTCTGGGATCAAGGTACATCAGGTATGTATAATGTAGGCATATAACCACATACACTAATGTATAATATTATATTGAAGATGACATGTGATAGATATTATAAGAAAGTTTGTTATATGGGAACAAATGTTGAAAGTAAAAATACTATTACATATTATATATATACAACTAAACTATCATTGTAATGAAGTAGGAATTTTGTTTATCACGTTATTCATATTTTAAGTATAGAAATTAATTGAGCTATATGAACATGATAGAATTCTGAACAAAAAGTTAACAGAACGTTTCGGCCAAAGGCAGCTGTTAAGAAATAGTGGCAAGAAAACAGTCACTTATATAGCAAATGGATGATGTTTACAGTTATTATGTAGGCCAGAAGTTGTCCTAGGAAGATAGAAAACGACACTAAGTTGTATTTCCTGTAGATTTATGATTACTCATTCATTTTATTCAATGGCAGTAATGATACTGCTACTTCTGTCAGCTAATTAAGTGAAGAGATTGTTACAGTAATTCCTGACTCAGAGAGCAATAGAAATCAGTGAATACTTAAAAACACAATGCACTTTGTATGATGTTCAGAGTCATAGTTGAATTGTTTTATATTTATCACAGCTATTATCTATTAACAGCCTACTATTGTTATGTATTATAATGTACTAATTTAAGATATGACTTTGTATGAATACAAAATTACTGTTGTATCATTCATATTTTATAAAATATTTGAAATATGTATTAATATACAATAATTTGAAATGTAAAAAGTTTCAAAAGACAAATATAATCAAGATATAAAATTATGTCAATACTACAAAATTTTGTTCTTGAAATAACATTTACTTCAATGTTTTCAGTATTAATGTCAGTAGTGATCCTTTTATAGTTTTCACAGTATGTTTGTGTGTGCGTAAAGGTACAATCAAAATGCCAGTTTGGCATCCTGTATAGAACGTGTTTTTAACACAAGTCACTGTGTGTTCTTTGTTTCTATGAGGAGGCATATGAAACAATTCTAATCTCTCTCAGTTCTAGGTAGCTAAATAATACTATTGTACTTTAGAAGGTTCCTGCTCACATATGATAATGCGAAGTCTTTCCTCGCTAACTATCCAGTGAATTTGAAAAACTAGAAATAGTGCACATTCACACTTGATCATAGGTTTTTTCACTGGTCCTCAATGGTAGGTTAGCATTATCAGATACAACAAACATTTCCTCAAGTCCCAATATTTCTTGACTATTTAGTCTTACAAAGTCCTCACCAATTTATCATCAATTTTCCATATAATAGATAATTGTCCTAGTAATACAGACACCAAGGAGACTGTTGGTCAGCTTGACTCAGATCATAATGGCTCTCACATCTTACCAAAAGAAGCTGAACTCCCTCAGTTCAACTATATCAGTATTTATCATTGCCTCTTGACAGAAGAGAGTTGGCTTCTGCTTCCTCTGGTTGAACAGTGTTCAATGAATACAGATCATGCCTTCCTCTAAGTTTGGACTCTTATTGTTATAATAGGTTTTCCTAGAAATTACTTTTCATTGGATAATGCTCAGGTGGTACTTGAAACTGATAATTATGTCCTATCTATCTATATCCTTTTCAAGAAGCAGTGTGAACAGAGGTTAGTTCCACCCATTTACTCTGAAGTGGTTTATAAGAATCATTCAACAGAGGAGGGGCCAGATAGTATGCCTTCTCAAAGTGACATATCTTTGAACAACTGAGCTCCATTTGACCAGTTAGTAAATTGCACACATTGTAGTAGACCTAATCTAGATGTTTCAATGCATCTTCTGGTTATTAAATGTGTTATCTCATGATACGTTTCTCAAAAATCTACAAACTTTGCCCAATGGTGGCTGTTCTAGATCTGGATGATTTTAAAAGTGAAGCAAGATAGATCACCAGACCAAAGTGACATGAAATTGGCACAAAGGCATGTGATAACATGATTGGGTAATTACAATATGTGACTCACAAAGGAAAGCAAAGGTTGTATCTTCCATGGCGTTCAAAAAATAGTCATAGCTGTTTTTAGTCGGAGATGAGTTAGTTGGAAGCAATAAAGAGAAATAAAGAGAGGGTTAAAAGCACTAACACTGGTTAAAAGGCCTCCCTAACATGAAACCCCAACAGCGTTCTACAATAACATAAGTTCATCCACTCCAAACTGCAATCTCACAATTAATGTATAGAGAGTCAGCACACACAATCTGACCAACACATATTTCACTCTTAGTCTCTCAAGACAGCATGTCATTGCATGTGTGTTCCAAATACCAGTTAAATTTCACAGACACTCTTTTGGACAAAGAATCTTGAATATCTAGAATTCTACCTAGTAGTCACCTACTTCTCATTTAGAGGCAAGTTTTTGGAACAGCAATGGGCTCTCCTGTTTCTGATATTGTAACAAATGTGTTGATGGAATAAATTGAATAGAAAGCTTTATCCACCTTTAATCACCAACCTTATTTTCTGGAATTGCCATAATGATGACACTTTTACTGCATTACCACCAAGTATTGTTGATTGTTTCCATAGAGATCTTAACTCTATAGAGCTATCTATATAGTTCAATGTGGTGATAAAAGAAAATGGCTTCCTTGGTTACCGGGAATGATAACGGAACCTAGTCTTCTTCTCTCTATTGCAAAAAAACTGACACTGATCAGTTCTCATGATACCATCCCTTATGTCATAAGCAGTGTTTTGTCTGCACATTATTTACTAGAGCATCCATGCATTCAGTGTACAGCTAGTTCTCAATTTGACAACTTATCCTAAAATAATAATAATGGCACAGTGAATAAATTAGTGTTAGATAAAAACTAAGGCTGAATTTGAACATGACCTTGAAAAATGTACAGACAAGTCAAAACAATATTTTACCACTATATACAAGAATATATGTACAAAACTGATATGATCCTTTGCCAATATGATATAAAACATCTTTTTGTTCTGAATCCAAAGTTATGAAAAATAGTTTTGTTATCATATGACAACTACTATACTGATATATAGTCATTACAATCTCTAAGTCTACATAATTACATAATACAACGAAACAATGCCTTAAGAAGTTCAACTTGTCAGTGTTAGTTGATGCTATACACATAAAAGATTTGTAGTTAAAACTTTGCAAATCTATGGTTTAGTGTAACCGTTTTGTCATCTTATTCTAAGTACTTAACATGTTCTTAGTATCAGCACAGTAAATAGGAAATGCTGTAACTTGGCTCCTACTTGGGCAAGGGTCCTTCACTTAAGTTTTTTTCTTTAAATGATGTAGTCTAATTGTTGGATGTGTTGACTTCTCCCTCAATAGACTACTATGTGTGCAATTTATTAACAATATTATACATATTGCTCCTTAACTTTGTTCCTTAACATAATACTCTACATATACTAAGTTTTAACTAAAATAAAAGTAGTTAGTTCAGTCTTTCAAAGATTGATTACAAGATGGACATCATGTATATCAATTTAAAAAATATCTATAGAAAATGAAAAGAAATTAATTAAGTCATTTATTTGATGACTACAATTTACATACATAATAATTTTATATATCAAGAACATACATTTACAAGAGTTCATAGACATAGTCAATCAGCTATATATTTTTTAAAATTGACTGCAACTATCTATAATTAATTAATATTCACAATATTTAAGCAAGAATTGACACTATAACTGAAATGCACAACAACTACTAACATTCATGTTCATTAGTAAATTATAAATTACAAATAAAATAAAATAAAACATCATAATTTTATGTCATCAACTTTTAAGTAATTCTATAGTTAATTGATTAATTTTTTATCATTTCTTAAAGGCTTTATATAGAATACTACATCTTTCACTATTTAAGTAAGGATTACTTCCTTCAGGGCATTGCTTGCATGCATCTATCAACTCCTTACAAATGGAAACAGATTAAAATGATTCACTAGATAATGCCAATGACTTTAAAGAACTTACACATATCTATCAAACATGTTGGGTATCTTTAAAAATTCACGAATCTTTTGCCCTGTTTGATGGCTATAAACAATCTAACCCTCTACTGCCTTTAATAGTACCTTCCTGGTAGATCCTTTAGAACAATTATCTAACCAAAAGCTGATCATGTTAGCTAGATTTTTTTCTACTGGATTATTGCTATAATTTAAGCCATCTAGATGACCTGATCTGACTCCAAGAGTAGCACCAATCATTTAATATTAGTTTTTAATAGGCATCAATACTTCCACAATATCTTTCACTGCAAGAAATAATCTGGGTAATATTTCTTGCAGAAAAAATTTGCAATAGTGAACATATAAGCTGTATTTTGCAATAATCTTCAGTAATCTTGCATAGCTTTAAATATCAGAAATACATCTGAAATGTATTAACACTTTCTTTAAAATTGATATATGTAGGAAAAGTTTATATACTAATAATCCAAATACAAACAAAGTATTAATGATAGCAATATACATAACTAGCAATACATAGATGCACAAAATACTAGATTATAATATTGATGAGTGCAGCTTTGATATCACTTAGATTCTAATTGTCAAAAAGTCCAAAATAAAATAAACTTTAGAATTATTATATATATATATACAATTATTATATATTATATATAATTATTATATATATACAACTTATTCTTTAAAAAATGGATACATGGGAGTGGTTTTAGATCTAAAGAAGCCTATAATCACAACACCAGCTGTCCATCCATTAACCATATTAGTTTTAATAAGTGTTAGTTATATATCTCCTCAGTATATAGTGATCATGAGCAACCACAGAGTTGAACATTATCTCCATAACTCAGTGCATGCCTGCCTTGTTTCTCTTGCATATATTTGTTTATTCTACCATCTCCCACACTCTTCTATAACTAATCTATCAAGTCGTCACATACATCATTATTATAGGTTATATGTTTGTAATATATTTCCTATATCATTAACAGTATAAGGTTCAGTCTCATTGTTTTGATACATGTAATTTCAAAGAATAGTTGTTGACTCAGAATAAATCAAAAAGTAAACAAAATCAATGTGCAAAACAAAGTCTACATTCTAGTTTATTACTATATGTATAAAATAGATTATAACAGCAACAAAAGTGGTTCCCAACAGCACCATAGACCAGCTAATCCTTTCCTAGGGAGAAAAAAAGAAAACAAAATTCATCCAGAAAACACACTCAAAACAGCCTAAATATAATTTAACAAGATTTCAGAATACAATATGATAGCATTGATTAAATCGAAATAAGGAAACATTTAATGTAAGATACCTAATTTTCTTATTATAGTTATACTATTTCTCTCATTTAACATTATAACTATATAGTTATACCTTCCATCTCAATTGGTTTTTGTTGAATTGGAGAAGGAGGATTAAAAGTAGTAGTTGCTTGACCTATAGAGTGACACAGGAACAATTGCTAAATGAAATTTTTTAACTTTACCAAGTTGATCAGAAGAGATGTATTCATTCTTGATATCAGGACTTTTTAAGAAGTGAAATATATTCTCAGCTACTTGTTTGTTTTGTACAGGTGGATCCTCAACAACTGTGATGATCTTTTTCCAAGACACTTCAGACGTTCTCTTATCTATCCACACCTGAAGGACTTCTGAGAGAATTGTGGTATCATCCACTTTACGTTCAGCAGACTTTATATCACCATAATGCACAGCAAGTTGTTCACCAATAATATTCCACATGTACTTAATTTCATGAAGTACTGTATTTAGGTGCTTTTTCTTAGGTTGTTTACCTAATAATGAGAAAATATTAAAGATGATTCAACTAACTCAATGACAAAATTTGCCATTAATTTTCACATTTCATAACTTACACAATAATTCATCAGAAATTCCTAATTGATGATATGATGATGGCATATGGATAGAAGGAGAACTACTAGACATGTTGGCAGAAGGAATAGTATTGAAAGAAGTGCTTGCAGAGTGAGCTATAATAACAAAAGAAGTATACACTTCCACATATTACTTCAATATTAAGGAAAACCACATGTAAACTAAGATGTTGCTTCTATTATATATAAACGTTGCAACATGAACAACCCTTGAGCCTGTGGCTCTTAGGCTTTTTTTTATATTACTGCTGCACTATAACTAATATTTAAGAGCCACTAACATTATACACAAACCTTTAAAGAGGAGTTGCTCAGATATAGTTTCTATGTATTCTTCATTTAATGGAGGATATGCAAGATCCTATGACAAATGAAGTATGAATATAATGTAAGTATGATACAGTACAGAATGTGGTATAAGTATAATGCACAACAAATTGACAATAGATTATTGAAACTTATACTTACCAAAGGGTTACGTCCAGCAAACACACTAAGTTGACTACAACGTTCCTTTACTGATATATGACTTGATAATAAGAGTGATGATGAGAAATAAGAACATGTATTCGCTATGTGTTGAAGGTGGTCCTCTTGAAGTGACAGTTTATCACTGAATAGTGCTTTTGTGACTGAAGGAGCAATGCAAAGAAAAGGATCATTCACTCCCACAATCTCTCCAATGCCCACCCACTTGGTGTCGCTGTCATCTCTAACTTTACCTTTTGTAAGCACTAATCGAGCAACATCTTTTATATTGTAAAGTGTGCGTTTATCCATGAGAAGACTACGAGCTTTTCCTACATCACTAGGAGCAATGAGATACTCCTCACATTCGAATGAGTGTGTCTGACTCTTTAATGTTAATATGGTCTGGACAACATCATTGAAGACTTTGTGGCTTTTTTCACCATCATTTACTGATGTAGCTACAGTAACACAACGATAATGTTCTGTTACTTCGACAATAACTTTGACTTCATCACCATCATTCACCCAATAAATGCCATTCATCCATACATCACAACGACGAGCTAATTTTAAGATTCGTGGATCATCAGCAAATTTTCCAGCTCTATTATGGCGTGGAAGACAAAAATTGTAGGAAAGGATGAAAAGGAGAAGATGAAGAAATCGTGTTGAGAGGAATTGGTTATGATCAGGACACCAGAGGCACCATCCCAACCCATTTTCTATTTTAATATCTGAAGGGGGCTCAGCTTTAATGAGGGATGGAAAAAATAAGAGCTCTTCTGATGGGGGAGGAATTGAAGCGGATATATTGGTTTTGAACTTTTGTAGTGTATTTGATTCTAAAACATGACAGAACTGAAGACTCCTAAGGAACCCAACTACCATATCAATATTGTGGTTTGGAAATAACCTTTCCAAAATAGACTTAGGCACAATGCCAGTATTACTAGCAATATTTTGATGGGCATGTTCAATTTCCTTAGGAGCAAAGAGAACACCATTGACTTCAGTGAGAAGAGCAGATCTGTCAATAACTACCCAACTTTTAGCATCATCCTCATTTTTAAAGAATAAGATGAGACCCTTGTCATTTAAAGTGGTTAGGAATTCTAATAAGACTGACCTTTCAGAAGGTAGTGAGGGGTCATCACGCTTTTGTAATACAGCACATAGCTCCATCAGGCTAATGGCTATAATATTCTCTTCATTTCGAAGCAATTGCAAAAAGGAGAATTGAACATGGCAGTAGAAACTAATTTTATCAGATCGATCAAGTAAAGCTTTGCAGCTATGAGAGAGCATAGTGACAAACTTGTTGACATTTTTTCCTCCAGGACGATGACATTCCATAGGTAGGAATCCAACATATTCTTGTGAATGATTAGCTTTTTCGGCAACTTTAGCAACTAATTTAGAAATTTTCTCATAACCATTAGTCAGTTTATCTAGTCGACTTCCAATGACAAGTATTTGAGATGGCCTTGAGCTTGATAATTGAAGACTGGCATTCTTTATAAAATTAAACCAGTAGTACAAATCCCTTTCAATGATGTCGAGATTCTCGATCATCTTCAAAAGTATAGCAAAAACAGCAGGTGCACTTAGCATGAGATTTTCTAGAATTGCTGCATGACTGCTGTAATACTCCTTATGACCTGCAAGATCATAAAGGACAATATTTCCCACTTCATGACTTGAAAAGGTATGTGCATTAATTCCAGTAGTAAGTAGTTCTACTGGAATGGGATCAGATGTATGGAACATGTAATTAGGTGGCTTCTTAGCTCGTTCCATAATGACTGCTGCAAGTGAACTTTTACCTGCACCAGTATTACCACAGAAAAAAACTTTGCTGTAGGATTCCACAGGAAAATCTTTTCGACATTGTTCAAATGGCTCAAACATTTTTAAAATACTGAAGCGATTGACATTGTCACGATAAGCAAGTTCCATGGCTGTTTGATTACGTTTGTTCCTAGCCATTGGATTGACCTTTCCTGAAGATAAAAGAGGCTTCACAACGTCACCATAGCAACCTCGGCAAGCAGCGTGAAGAGGCGTATTACCATCCTAAATTGTAATAATTGACATTTCTTTTATTATAGATTTGAATGTGTGATTGATTGTTAGAATCACTTTAGTTATACTTCCATTTCAAAGTTTACCTTATTTACAGTTATAGTATTTTGTACATTTTAGCAAGATAGTTATTATGTGGCAAGAAACAATAAGCAATTTGTACTAATTAACGGATTGGTGAAATATTTATGGCATATGGCTACTAATTGTCATGTATTATAATGCAAAACTACTCCAATAGTTTCCATACATCTTTATTTGTTATACCAATTATTTTGCATGTAATAGGCCCCCAATGACAGGATAAAACAACTAGGCTAGTAATAATAAGACTACTCTATTAAGCTACACCCTCCTCTTTACTGATATGCAAAAGGGAAGGAAGGTCACAATTGAGTATATTTCAGTTGACCAATCATATTCCACTACCAAGATTACATGCATAGGTAGCAGGAATTAACACTATTATGGACATCATCTTTTGGCTCACTAATATCTTGCAAGTATAAAGTGTTATAAGTTGTTTGATGCTTGTAAGGTGAAACTAAAATATATAAATTGATACATCTGGTCTATAAAGTCTCTTAATCTGTATTAAATAACATGTATTAAATGTTAATGTTGTAGTGTATGTATGGTTTCCTTGTTTACACTTATTATAATTAGTTGAAGTTCTAAAGTGACCTTTGCTAGATCCTTCTTCGTCATAAGCAAACAGTAGGGTCTAGCTCAATAGACTATAAAACCAGAAAATTGTTACTTATTGTAAATGAAGTGACTCAATTTATAAAGCAATAGGAAACTAAAGCAATGTCAGGCTTAGCATTGGTTTTAAGAAGAAACTGAACACATTCATTATTGCCTTTCTCAGATGCAATGTACAAAGCGGTTTGGCCATTCTATGTATATGTAAGAGGACAAATAACAAATAAATGCTAAATATAAATGACACAAAAGTGATTAAATAAAACACAGAATGTTTCCTTCCAACAATAGATAATTATTAAGAAAAAGTTTTAGAACATTGTATATGCTATATACCGTTCTTTTTCTTTTTTATTGAATAAACCATAAAATGTATGTCACAACTTACACAATCAGCAATGTCAGGGTTAGCATTGGCTTTAAGAAGAAGTTGAACACATTCATTATTGCCTTTCTTAGATGCAATGTACAAAGCAGTTTGATCATCCTATGTATATGTAAAATATACATAACAAATGTAGGTTATTATGAATGACATAACAATACTTGAAAAAATGTTTCAAATCTCATTCGAAGTCATGAGCAAAAACTTCTTCAGCATGAGGTTAAATCAACATTAAACCTCTTATTAACAATTCATTATGCAAAACACTGATGTGGTCAATATTCAATTGCTATTACATGAAGTGATAACTATTGTCTGACAAATATCCATTAATCTGTTATCAAGTACTCATGGACCACTATGGGGTATGTGTAAAAGGACAAATAACACACATGCGGACAAATAACACACACAACAAATACAGATTAGTATAATTATATAAATGTGTTTGAATAAAATGGAGTTAGTTTCATTTCCAGTCATGAGAAAAAATTTCTTTAGCGTAAACTAAAATTAGACAATTTATTAGGAAAAACACTGATGTGGTCAATATATACATGAAGTCATAACCACTTTCTTGATAAATATTCATAATCTGTTATCAAGTACTCATGACTGTTATGAGGCATATACTCTCATTAAAATTTCATAGGGAAATAAACTACCAGTTGGGTCTGTTAGCCATTGGGTTTGTTTTACACAGTACCTGTATCTACAATATAACCCTCATTGTTGTGTACATATACTTAACATTATCAATGACAAGTCAGCATACATTGTTTCCAATGTTAACAATAGCTCCACTTGACAGAGCATCCTTAACCCCTTCCAATTGTCCTTCTCTTGAAGATTCCAAAAGTAAAGTGTCCTAAATAGAAGCGATAAAATTTCTTACTGTTCACACTAAAACATAATACTCTTCTGAATTGTAAAATGTATATACATTTGTATAGAACACTTATACTTAGTGTATGTATGTACTTCAAAATGCGCAAATACATTGTTACACTATTGAATATTATTCCAGCAAATTGTTCTTCTATTACCCAAACAACATTAACTAATAATTACTGTACTTATATGATTCACATGAATATATATACATATATATGTTTATTTATATATATCTGTATGTTGCAAATGCTATAATTACATAAAATATAAATCATAATAAGCATTACAAATAGAAAACAACTTAAAGAGACACACTGCATATATAAATATGCATATAAACTAATAACATTATGACTTACAGTTTTTACAGCTTCTAAATTGTTGGCATTAGCATTAACTAACATCTTTGTAATGACATCATTTTTAGTCCAATATGCTGCATGAAGTGCTGTGCGACCATACTACATGACATAATAATATAAAGAGATATGATATGAGTCAAAGTAAAACATAGATATAAAGATTAAACCCTAAGTATTGGGTATCTCACTGTCAAATGTTTAATAAACTACATCATTAGTGCAAAATATTCTCTCCTATAATGCAAACCATGTGCTCATGGACATATATATCATATGACACTGGTCAAGAATAACTAGTCAAGACTATCTGTTGATAGTAAATATTGTATGATGGAAATATTCTAAGGGAAACATTTTCATGAATAGCGCAATTTCAGACATTTCACAGTAAAATCCCAACTTATACATAGGCACTCCTTCCATAATTGGTAAAAGATGATGGAACATAGTTCCTTTGCAGTTGAAGCCAAAGGTTAAGATATACTTATCCTCATTTTGTAAAGCCTGACCTAGAGTTAGGTTCTGCTATTCCAGAAGATAGCATAACAGTCAAAAGAGTAGCTATAGGATCCATTAAATACTGTCTTTTTCAGAAGTAAGAATAACTAGAAAGTGCTGGCTATAAAGATACTTTACACAAGGTTTCATCATAGATTGTATTGGTTTGTAGTTTTACATATTCAAAGATGTCACTTGAAAAAGTCAACATACTAGAGATTTGAGAGCTATTCTTTTAGAAAAAGGTGTTTTTAAGAGAAACTGCCACACAGTCTTCTGCTATATACAAAACATCTGAAGATTTATGTTTTTCTGAATTTATAGACAGATATTTATGACTTCTTAAGTACTTCTTGATTTTTAATTCTAGTGGAGGTAAACTTTATCAAGGGTTATCATCTTCAACAAATCCTTGGTCTGCCTTGTTTCACAAAGCTGCCAATCAGAGAAAACACCTTATTTAAAAAGACTTGCTAAAGGTGGATTGAAAGTTATAATAAGAGACCAAGTGAAAACTGTTTTGTGAAAGTTCCCAGAGCTCTGAGATCACCTCCTGCAAAAAGATGTATAGTTATAAAAACTCAGTAAGTCCAAAAATAACACTGTAATTTTTTTTTACTCCAATAAACTATAACTCTCTCCTGAATTCAATCCATTAGCCATATCACTTCTGATTTCTGTTGAAATTCCTGAGTTCTATAAAAGCCATGGCGTGTTGCATGAAATAGTCATATGATTTGATTTTTGGTACCCAGAAAACAAAAGTCATCTATGAAGCTATTGTTGTACAACTAAAAATAATATTACCTGAATGGGAAAATCAATCTTACTTTCAATTATTATTACAACATGAGACATCCATTTTACATACAGAGTAAGGTTCATATATGCCGAGTGTGTCCATGGCCATTTAATACAACCAGTGACTGAAATATTAATTTAATTTCAATTTTGAATTATGGTAACTCAGTTTACATTTCATTTGATATATTTATATTAGGGTTTCATTGAAAACCATTCATTTTATACATTATGAACTGTCAATTCTTGAATAATAATTTTATAGGTACAGAACATATAACAAATGTATCATGTCAAAGGTTACCACTGCATATAAGGCATGACCAGTAGTTATTTTTTTAGAACAAAACTAGCTACCATTTATACTTTGTCTTATCTCAGAAAACCCGTTAAAATGATGACAATAGCTACAACACACACAGGTAACTTTATCAAAAGTATGAAATCATCTACAATTCAAGCATGTTCTACTGCTGTGAACATCTACATATACTTGAGTAGTAATTACAAGAAATCAGAATTGATTTTTAAGATGTACACTTCATAAACAATGATAAATATTAGGGAAATTGTCAGTAACAATGTTATGAGCAACAAAATAGGAATGAAACTTCGTTGTAGCTAAGAAAATCAATCTCTGTAGTAGAATATTCAATGATATCTTTAGTAACAAGTTAGGAACTACATATACCTAGGCCTGAAGATATTAACAATTCTACATACTAAATGCAGCACGTTTTTGCAAGCTTCTTCAATTCTTATTACCAGGCTATTAGGGGAGTGGGAGTATTCCCATGTCATGTTTCAAAGGAGACTAATGATACAGAATGTCATTATTGGCATAGCATTAACAAAAAATTGTCTTTGTATAGGAAGTGCTATTTGAAGTAATTTTTGTGATTTTATTTTTGCATTTTATTTTTTATGGTATTACCCTCCACATGTGTACATATATATGTGCAGGCGAGATACAGTTGGAGGTACATACTTACTTCAAAGTGCAATTATTGATTAGAGGACACCACATATATAAAGATGATCAGTTGGAAAGCAGCTGTTCCATGAAATTTAAGATAACAATAGACATGACCTTATGATGGAACATCTGTTGGTCATCTATCTCAAAAGATACTATCAATCTACACCCTGTCTTTGTGCTAATGTAAGTCTTCAATATGTTATGAAGAATGAAGATATTCTTTCAACTGACCACAAGCAAGTCTGGAGATTCCCGGAATATTGTAATTAACTGATTATCTTACAAAAATTAACAAGAAGAGATAAGGGAATTGGAAGCAAGAGAAAGGACTCTTATATTGCATGAACTTAGTCAATGAAAAAGTAGATCAGTGAGAAACATTGCTATGACCAAATTTGAACCAATAGAGCAGTTACTGCTAGATGTTAATACAGCACATGTTGATTAATGATGTTGGAAATCCATTCAGTTTGGTATTAGTAATGAAGTGGGAAGTCTTGTTGTACCAGGATGATATGTCAAAGAAAAGACTGTGAACATGTTAAAATGTCTGGCTTGGATGACAAGAAGCGAATGAATGTGGTGATATGTGGCTCCTTCATAGGTAATTGTCTTAATTCTGTTCCAATTCACTTTTTCATGTACAATAAAGTATGCTTACTAAAAGATGATGGAAGTCTATTTGTTTGACATGTCATGATCATTTATACTAAAAATCTTTGTTTCGTTGAGAAAAAAGAGTGTCTAGTATCATGTATGCACATCAAAAGCAGGAGTTAAACCTCTTAGATAATCATTCTGCACTTGTAATAATTGATATCTTCAATGGACCAACCATTGATGTAAGTTATGAAATGCTTGAAATAATTATATCTTTGTAGTTTAAATTCTAACAAATTGTACAGATAGTTACAACCCATTGATTTGATTGTCAATAAGTTAGTGAAGGACATCCTATTACAGATGTTTGTAGATTAGTACTCAACTTAGGTCATTGAAAGTCATCCTAGAATAAATTAATTTAAGCTCTCTATTATGAAACTACATGTTAGAAGTATATAAAAACTTTTCAATTACTTAAAGAAAACTGGGTTTTATCTACTGGGGGAAACTCCCCCCTCTAAAAAAATTTACAGTGATTGACATTGTATTAATCAAAAAAATGTATCAAGTATTATGCTATGTATTAATATATGCATTGTACTTTATTATTCATTCTTATTGTTATTAGTTATGTATGCGCATGCGTGGTAAAGACCACATGTCAATAGTTGCTCTGAGTTTGTAACTGTCAGTATAAGATCCTTTTAAATCGAACTCACTGTCCATCACTCAAATATGTAACAGTTGGCGACGAAGATGGCAGGTCATGATTCAACCTTGGGAGAATTCGACCCTCTTAAGGAAGACTGGGATAGCTACATGGAGCGTGTTGCTTTCTATCTAGACGCGCATGACATCGTGGAAGGTGCAAAGAAGAGGGCAACGCTACGTATATTGTGTGGTAAGGAGACATACTACAGTATTAGAAACCTCGTAGCCCCAAAGAAACCGTCTGAAGTATACTATGAGGAGATAGTTCAGCTTGTGAAGCAGCAATTTAACCCGAAACCGATCGTTTCCGTACAACGTTTCACACGCATCAGAGCTGAGGTTGAGTCAGTTGCAAAGTATGTAGAAGAGTTACGGCATATAGCTATACACTATGACTATGGAGATTCTTTGAAGGACATGCTCAGAGATTGTCTTATCTGCGGTATTAATAATAAGCAGATACAGTGTCGCCTACTCGTGGAAAAGAAGACCGACTTTGAGAGTCTCTTTGAGATCGCTCAGTTAATGGATTCAGCTGCCAGAGATGCAAATGATTTGGCATTAGCTGGAGCAGAGAAACCAGTTGTGAAAGAAGCTGAACATTTCCAAGGGAAGAAACCACAACTACAAAACCATAGTAGGTGGAAATCTACTGTACAGAGTTGTTATAGGTGTGGAGGTAAACACTCCCCCTAAGTGTAGATTTGCAGAAGCTGTTTGCCATTTTTGTCATAAAAGAGGACACATAGCAAAAGTGTGTAGATTGAAACAGAAAGGGACTAATGAATGTTCCCAGTGAAATAACCAGCACACCAATACTTTTGAAGAGAATGAAACCCAGTTGAAGAAGTTTATGATTTGAACACGGTTACTAAAAATTATAAGAAGCCTATTTATGTAACAGTGACAGCTCACAAAAAACCATTAAAGCTAGAGATTTATAGGGGAGCTGCAGTATCTACTATCAGTAAATTAACATACAACACACTATGGAGTTACAATGATGCACCACCTCTAGAACTAGTTGCTATTATATTACGTACATACACAGGAGAAGAGGTGAAAGCAGTGGGAAGAGTCAATATAGAAGTAGAACACAGAGAAGAGAGGAAGAGACATTCCCTCATTGTTGCTCATTGATCAGGTCCAAGTCTATTAGGACGAAATTGGTTATCAGAACTAAAACTGGACTGGAGAGATATCTACAGAGTAAACAAACTCAATGCAAGTAAATTGCTAGCCATACTGACAGACCATGAAATTGTGTTCTGAGATGAGCTTGGAACGATAGAAGGAGAGAAGGCGAGGCTACTGATAGACCTACGAGTCCGTCCAAAATTCAGAAGGTACAGTTAGCAGAATGGGCTGCCTCAATAGTTCCTATTATGAAGGAGGATGGCTCAATAAGAGTATGTGGTGACTATAGTCACAGCAAATCAGCCAATAGTTGTTGATTCACACACAATTCCTATAATTTAGTTGTATTATTATACTATTTACTATTGAGGAACTATTTACTAAAATGTCAGGTGGAGTCGTATTTAAATTAGATTTATCTCATGCCTATCTTCAATGGTGGCTAGATGAGACTGTGAAAAAGTACCTGGTCATGAACACACACACAAAGGACTATATGAGTATAATAGGTTACCATTTGGGGTCTCCTCTGCCCCCGCTATATTCCAGCGAACAATGGAGAATCTACTGCAAGGACTAGAGCATGTAGCAGTTTATATTGATGACATCCTGATCACAGGCTGTACCGAGGAGGAGCATTTCAAGACACTAGGTGAGATTCTCACGAGATTAGAATGAGCTGAAATGCGGTTAAAGAAGCTCAAGTGTCAGTTCTTACTTCCCAGCGTTGAGTATCTTGGACACAAAATAAGTAAGAAGGACTTCAACCCACAGATGAAGAGGTTAGAGCAATAAATGGGCCTACAAATCGATCACAATTAAAAGCATTCCTAGGTTTAATTATTTATTACAGTAAATTTATACCCAATATGTCAACTATTTTGTCACCTCTCTATAAGTTATTACAGAAAAATGTATCGTGGAGGTAGTTGAAGGAACAAGATAATGCCTTTGTATGAGCTAAGTCATTTCTACAGTCGCCTAATCTACTTGTTCATTATAACTGTTCAAAACTGTTAATATTGTGTGACACCTCACCAGTAGGAGTGGGAGTGGTATTAGCTCACCAAATGGAAGATGGAACCGATTACCCTATAAGTTATGTTTCTCGAGCTCTCACATTTGTCGAAAAAAAAAAGCTCTCAAGTTGACAAAGAAGCACTTGCTATTGGAGTGAAACGGTACCACCAATATCTGTATGGTCGCACATATTCTATTTATTCAGATCGCAAACTGTTAATGTATTTATTCGGAGAAAATCGAGGAATTCCAGCAACTGCTTCTGCCAGAGTTCAGAGATGGGCACTAACACTAAGTGGCTATTGCTACTCTATTCAATATCATCCTGGTAAAAACATTGGAAATGCTGATGGTCTTAGCAGACTTCCACTACCAACAACACTCAAACATGTACCAAAGCCAGCTGAGACTACTCATGGAAAGACCCGATAATTCCTTAGTATCTGCATCCCAAGTTAAATCTTATACTGAGAGAGACATAGTTTTGTCAAATGTTAAGAAATATGTCCTACAGGGCTGGCCAGAAAACATCAGCAGAAAAGAGATAACACCTTATAAACAGAGACAACACGAGTTAAGTATAGAGGACAGCTGTCTCCTATGGGGTACTAGAGTTATTGTACCACATCAGCTGAGGCAACATGTACTACAAGAAATCCACAAAGGCTATCCAGGAATTGTCAGAATGAAATGTTTTGCCGGAAGTCATGTGTGGTGTCTGTCTTTGTACAAATCAAGTAGAGGAGACCAATGATCAGTCAGAAGAGATGCAGGAGAAGGGATCAGTACAGCCTGCAAACACAACTCAACTGTAACATGTGATAGGAACACTGCTGTTCTTAGTAACATGACAAGAAAACCCTACAAGGTATTCTTAGAGAAGTCGTGCTCCTGATGATCGTTATCAACCTAGTGAAGGAGGGATTGTTATGTATTAATATATGCATTGTAATTTATTGTTCATTCTTATTGTTATTAGTTATGAATGCGCATGTGTGGTAAAGACCACATGTCAATAGTTAGCCTCATACCCAGGTTTTTGCGATAGAAAAGAGCCTGGTAACTACTGTTTGCGCATGGATATAATTTCCACAGATTTCTTGGAAAATAGTATACTCTAGGAATACTCCGTTAACTATGACGGCAAAATTACTTTTACTGCAATGTCAGATTGGCTACTTTTAGTACAGATTATTCGCAAACCCAAATTGTTTTGCATCCCAACAGGATGGAACAAGTTTGTTGCTCTTTTGGCTTCCACTAAATCTCTGCACAACTGACAAACTCGACTAGCTATGCTTAAAATCGTGTAGTGAATAAAACGTCATCAATATAACCCAGACCATTAATTCGTCATTTAATTTAAAATGTATTATGATGTCAACTTTTTCAATAATTACGTGCATGCGCATGTAGTAGTGACCAGGCTTTCTTTTCTATCGCGAAAGCCTGGGTACGAGGTTAGTCAATAGTGTGTTGTCTTATTTACTCTGAGTTTCCAACTGTCAGTATCCATCGCTCAAATATATAACATATTTAAATTAACAATAAATTCATCACAAAATCATCAAGATTGCAGGTGCAAATTACGTAAACCAAGTTACACCTGAGGCGATAGACTACTGAGTGTACAGTAATATACTACTGTACACTTCAGTAGGCTATTGCAGTAATTCACTGACGTATCCAGGGGTGGCTCTCGGCCCTAAAAGGTTTCTTTTAATTATTTTTAGATAGTGAATAATTTTATAGGACTTACTATTAGTGATTTCTTCAAATTGAACGTCAAATTAGTATTGAAACTTGGCAAGTTGGCACTTGGAAGTAGAACTTGGCAGCCCAGCTTAACTCACCTCTAAACTTTTTAAAACAGGACGTAGCATTAATAGTTATATTCCTGGCTGGAATATTCTATCAGAAAGGATGCAGTATTCTGCTATGCACATGCCACAGGTAAACATGGGTGCTTTAAAGAAGCACAACAACTGTCATCATAAGCAATGGTAGCATGGTCTGATTTCATTAAAAAGCGATTGGATAATTTGCATGCTACTCAAATTGAAGCTAACAGGCACTATATTACCTCTGTAGTCGACCTAGCACTACTTTGTGCCAATCTGATCAGCTTATTTCGAACAGCAATGACGATTGCTATGTCAACTGCTCAATGTGAGCGCTCTTTCTCGGCATTAAAAAGAATAAAAAGTCACTTGCGATCAATGATGGGTGAAGAAAGGTTGATAGATTTGGCAGTACTAGCAGTGGAAAGAGAATTGTCGTCTCGCACACAGATGTCTGAAGTACTAGAGTTCAAGAACAGAAAAATCACTTTATTCCAATTATTATAAGCGAACTTTGACCATTATACTCTAGTTCTGTTCTTAGCTTAACCATGGTTTAATTTTACACGCCCCTCATGAAATAATTAACGCAAAAAAATTTTCGCGCGCCCAGTTGTCCCCATCCAATATTGTAGCTCTAGATACGCCCCTAGACAGTATAATAAGAAAAATTAATTGATAGATTTATTGTAAGAACACCAGCAAAAAGGGTGAATGATAGTTCTCAAGACTCTTTTGATGAACCACCACAAAAGAGGGCATCTCATCAGGTAAGTTCACTGCAGAAGTACAAAGACAAATTGACGCATGATCCTTCATGGAAAAAGAAACAGCCCTAGATGGAATGCATCCATGATTCAACCATAAAAGAGAATGTTATGATTGCACTGTTTGTAATGCTTTTGGTAATCCACCAGTACAGGCTCAAGGTGCGTGGGTGACAAGACCTATTAACAACTGGGTAAAGGCTACTGCTCTTTTGAGCAGACATGAAAAGTCTGAGTGACATTTAGCTGGAGTCAAAAAAGGCACTAGCCCTTTCTTCAGTTGAGCACAGAGATGTAGTAGAGCAAATGTTTTCTGTCAATGAAGAGGAAAAAAGGCAAATTGTGAACTAATGAAAAAACTCATTCAATCACTCTATTTCTTAGTGAAACACCATATACCCCATACCACTATATTTGAAGACCTCGTAATATTGCAGATTGAAAATGGAGATGTTAAGCTGCAATCCCATCGAAAAAATTGTTTAAAAAAATGTTACATATGAATCATATTCAACTGTAGTTGAATTGTTATCATGTATCAGCAAGATTCTAAAGCACAAGCTTCTTGATAGCTTAAGCGAAAGTTTGCACTGTTAATTACTAGTTGATGAATGCACTGACATAGCGTCAAAAGAAGAGTTGTCAGTGTGCGCTCGTTGGCTAAGTCAAAACAAGCCTGTTGAACATTTTCTTGACGTTATACATGCTACAGAAACTATAATGCTGAGGCAATTGCTGTTTACCTGAACAAATTTATTCAATCTAAAACCATCAAAATTGAAGAATATGCATGATCTGGGTTTTGATGGTACTAATACTATGTCAGGCCACAGAACTGGTGTTTGAAAGCGTTTGAGATTCTTATCACCAAGTGCTCTTTATATCCATTGTCGGTGCCATCAACTACAACTACCTGACATTAGTGCTGCTAATGATCACACTGAAGTACAAAGAGTACTAGGAACACTCTTAACAATTGGGAAAGCATTTCACTACTTTCCTAAAAAAAGCAGAAAAGCTAGCTTTGATACAAGCTGAGCTTCAGTCACCACAAATAAAAATGGGAAAGCCTAGTGATACTTGCTGGTTGTTTCGTGAGAGAGCAGTACATTCTGTATGTACCTGCTCTTGTGACTACATTAGAGGAAATATATAGTGAAACAGATGATGCAGAAGTGCATGGAATTGCTACACTACTAGTGATGTACAAAACAGTGGCTTCCATTTATATGCTTTGTGATGTCCTCCATACTGTGGCCAAACTACAGGGATCTCTTCAAAGTAAAACTATTGACCTTGCCAGTGTGTGTGGAATGGTTGAGGGTACCATTAAATGACTAAAAGAGAAGAAAGAGAAAAGTGACGCTTCAACATGGTTCAAGGATCATATAAACGTTTTCACTGACACTTCGTTACTTGGATCAAGAAAGATTGTTGTTAGAAATGAGTAGAAACTGTCATTCCTTCAAAGAGTTTATCGACTGTACATTCAAAGTGTCATTGATCATATTAATAATGAAAGAGTTGAATCCACTGACTTCATCTTGTCTATGTCTGTATTTGATCCACATCACCTTCCAAAAAAAGAATTATCTACCTCTGGTATGGAAAAAATAAAGGTGCTAACAAGCTTTTATGGTACACATCAGAAGATGAAATTCAATGGAAAGGAAGTAGTTTCTCAACCTGATGTAGACCCAGAGTAAGCTGAGTAAGAATGGAAACTGTTTAGAAGAATCATTTTTAAACAGTATAGCCAAAGATCATTACAAGACGCCCTTTCAACATTGACTGGGACAGATGACATCAAAGCTGGATTTCCAAAATTATCAAAATTGACAGCATTACAAGAAATAATACCTGTAACAACAGCTACAGTTGAGCAATCATTTAGTAGCATGAAATTAATAAAAACAAGATTGAGAAGCAGGATGGGAGAAGAAACATTAGAGCATGCAATGAGAATATGTATTGAAGGATCTGAATGTTTAACAGATGAAACACTGGAACAAATTATCGAAAATTACAAAAAGTCAAGAAAAGAAAAATAGCACTGTATTTAATAATTATTATTTATTCTCTTTAGTTATTTGCAACATGTTATTTAATAAAGCTAAAAGTGCATTGGAAGTCAGCTTCTCCCCACCCCCCCCCCCCCCCCTCCAAAAAAATTCTACATAGAACCCTGGAAAATCAACTTAAAGGAATTCAAGGTTGTAGGAATAACAGGAACACTTAATTCTTACAATAATTTATAAACCTTTATAAAAATATTAGTATTCAGCACTTTAATTCCCAAGTTTTACTATTAAACATTTATAAATCTTCATTATTACATTGAACTGTAGGGAATGTGTGATTCTTCAAAACAATTTACAAAATAAGTCCTCATACTCTGTTGAACAAAGTCACCTTAACAGAATCAAAATTGTAGGCCAGTAGAACAAATTTGGCAATTGCATAAAGGCCATAATCTTTTTTCTTGCTCAGTTCGTAACTATTGGCAAATTGAGAAAACAACAGCACAGCCAAAGGAACACTACATTAAGTTTCACTCAGCTAGATTGAATGCATTTCCTGACTTTTATAATTAATCTTAGGCTTTTTAGTTAGAGCTTCAATATAGATCCATCATTCTTAGACAGCAACATGTTGTGACAAAAGTGAGCTAGCGGATCAAATGGAGGAAGTTTATGATCAATAAATAATGGACCATTCAGATTTATTGTTAAAGGACTAATCATATTCATTGTATTTTATTTTCCCACACTACATTAACCAATCATATTGTTTTAATCATGAGATCACTAAGTTCACTATTTAAACCCATTCACATTCATTCCTAGTCAGTCTGAAGTCTGGATATTATATTTAACTTATTATTTAAATCAAGATTATTTTAACCCAAACAGGGTTCAATTAGGTAGCATTGTGAGGGGCATCTGACACATGTGATCAATGATTGCATTCCAGTTGCCATCACTGCAAGTATAATCTGCACACCATAATGTTAACTTTTCTGTGTGTGTTTAAATTGAAATGATCTTTTTTTAACCTGGTACATTATGTGAGCCAGGATGTTCTATAATTGTTTTGGACCACTACACACACACACAAACATATATATATATATATATATATATATATATATATATATATATATATATATTGTGACAAAGGTGAGCTAGCGGATCAATTGGAGGAAGTTTATGATCAATAAATAATGGACCAATCAGATTCATACTGGCTACAAGGTATCAGTTTATGTTATGTCATATACCTCAATGTAAGACTACTAAGGCAATACTTATTGTACATATCATAATGTCTTCAATAAACTTAATGGACAAGATGTTGTTCTTTGTACTTTTTACTCTGTTTTTACTCTGATCAGGTATCACTATTAATTAATACCAACAGAGAAACATATAATTATTCATTTATGTACAATACCTTCAATGCCAGTAATCACGGTAGGATACTACTAAATTGACCCTCTTGTAATGGCTATGCAAATAAAATCTCCTCTTTATAAGATGCGGTGGGATTGTTAAGAAAAATTGTCCAAAATCATGAGTATCTTGTGATTTGACAAAAATGTATAAAGGACCATTAAGTTCCAAAAATGATCTTCTAGTTAATGAATTGTCAGTTTACTACATAAACCTAAACTCAAATCCTATCATGTAGATAGAACCTCAAGATCAAACAAAAATTATTGAGAACTGTTAATTAGCCATGATATCTTTGTCCAACAAAAAGTGTCAGTAAGACAACAAAATCTAAAATAAGGATCTATTTAGTTAATTATTGATGGTATATAAGATCATTATAACTGAGTGTGTGTGTTAATTAAGTTTGTTTGAGCATACTTAGTGATATATACATCTTTTTATTTGTCTCATTTAACTCTAATGTTGAAAAATAATTTATTGAAGTTCTTTTTACATTGCATCATTTGCAGATCATGTCGAGACTTAAGTAGCTATCCCAAAAATGTAATTATCTTAAGCAATAATAAAAGAACTGACGTAGATTGTGTTTGGAATTTATTTAGGCTTGCAGTAGTCATTTACCAATCTTTGATCAAAGATTAATATTTTCTGAAAATGTTCAAGCAAGGATAGGAGAAACAGTTTTAGAAGACCACTATAATAGTATTCATTCACAATGCCCCCCATTATTGTATATTCGTGGCTACACCACATTTCTTAAATGAGATAAAACAGTTGAGTCAAATTACAAATTTTTATTTTCCTTTGTAAATACACAATAATCTGAGAATAGCTAAGCTCTTTAAGTCAACAAGTAAAGGTATCATTATAATACCTAAAAATAATAATCACTTGAGTTGTAGAACCAAAACTGTCATGTTTATTAAAGATAAAGAATGAACGTGTGATTTTACATGATTAATTGACATTCATCAAATTATAGTATCAATAACACATGTTTGATGTGTATTGTAAGTATTATAGACAGCTATGATTACATTTATATAGTATGCTACTGACCTTGTCTCGAACATTCACTTTAACGCCAGCATCTAGAAGGACTTGAACAACCTTATCGTGACCACTATGACATGATATATAGAGAACAGTTTTGCCAACCTACATAACAAAAATTAAATACATGCAATAGTGAAACTAAATTATAAAGTCAATAATTAATTTTAGTCATCAGTAAATAGTATATGAAATCAATGCCAGAGGTAAAGAGATAATCATATTTAAGTATATGACAGAAGTATATAGGTGGTTCATTACTTTTCTAACAAAAATTAAAAATAAATTCAATACTACAACAATAAATTGTTTACATTTACTGCCACTAAAGTCTTTACTAACACATAAAATGATGTAATGGTAAACACAACTCATAATAAATTTAATATAACTTGAAATGATTGTAAAGATATATCTAAACAGGCCATTATCTATCATTAATTATCTCATTTACATCTTGTTGAAACTTTAGATAGCAGTTGTAAAAAAACCCCTCTCAATTGTGTGTTGGACAATCGTCATAGATATTTCTATTTAATGATAAATGTAATAGTACAAGTATACAAAAATATTTAAAAAAATAAATGATCTAAAAATGATGGCATTGATATGTAAAACAAGACCAAAGTAGGAAGACAGTATAAAAATCTTCAGATATTAACCAAAGTCAAGTCATATTAATATTGTATATATAGATCATTGTGAAGTAGATGCTATGAAGGGATTTTTAAAAAGCCATTCAACTGTGATAAGTTTTTATCATTATCATTACATTCATGAATATTTACAAATTTTGAAGTACTTGTTTCTGTTGCTTTTATTTATTAGTAAACAACTTTTTTTATGATAATATTATTATCTTTTAAATATGTGTATGTGCATATGTATGAGAAAGTAACTGAAATAGTGAACTAACAGGTATAGTCAAATATTCCAAGTCCATCAGTCAAATGCAAGTGCTATCTTTCATTACTAGAAGATTTTGAAATAACTAGAATATTATTCTCTCTTTAAAATGCACCAGGAAGCATTTGATCAAGATCAGGGCACATTGTAGGATAGAGAAACTGACCACAATATTAGTCTCCTTACTCTCTTACTTCTTGCAGTAAGTATAGATTATTTCTTGATGTTCAAGTTAAAAGAAGATCCAGGATAATCATTGTATGACTGATAAGCAAATGACTGTAAGCATAGTTATGATGCAATGAAGCAAGTATCATTATAACTTCCTTATTTTTATTGTCCTTGTTAATGGGACCATTCAAGGTTTCCAGTTATCACTATAGTCATAATAATTATTATTTCTTCATTACAATATGAAAGAAAACTTTTTTGTGAGCTAGTTATACATGCAACCTTACTGCTTTGCAACATGATAGATATTTTTCTTTGCTTACAAAACACTTGCATTTAAATAAATTAAGCAAACAAGTAAATAAAAAATGCTTTTCTTAAACATGAAGTAAATTATAGGTTTGGCTTAGATCACTCCATTACAAAGAATATACACAAGTTAGTAGGGATGGCAATTGCATCATTCTTACATAATAGCACAGAAATAGAATGAAGCAATATATCAGTGATATTATTTAAGTTACTTAAATATAGTTGATGAATATCCAAAATTGTTTATACCACATGTGCTATGTTATGTAGGGATGATGTAACTGTTGTCCTATTCTTTCTGTTGAACTAATATTAGTTATCTCTACATTTACTTCATTTTTAGAAAATGGTTTTTATTTGCTTGTATGTGATTTGTTTACAGGAAGTATCCACTAGCCAATATTTATTAGAACAAGTAAAAATAGATTCCAAGAATATCTTTAAATGCAAGGATGACAATAAAAACATCTCAAACAATGGCAGTATAGAAATCCTTACATTGATATTATTAGTGAGATTTATTTGCCAATAGTTGTAACAGAATATTGAAGAAAAGTACCCATGAGAATTCAAGTAAAAGAATTTCAAGACAGCAAAAAATAACATAAATTTGTGTTCATATACTTTGATGGGGTAAGGGGTGGGACAAAACATATACAGCCATGCATCAATAAAAATTGCCTTGAATGACCTTAATGACACAAACTGTGAAACACAACTAATATTACATACAATGAGACTAAAAAATTTACTTTAGATTTAGGAATATTCTACCAAAATATAACAATAGAACACAGAGAACTTTATGTCATTTTCACCTATCAAATATCATCATGTCTGTACTTCCAATGACTCTTTCATTATATTATTCAAAAAACTACAACAATAAACAACATCTGTCTGATAATTATTTCATCTGACAAAAGTAGCTTTTTAACAGTCTGTCCATCATATTTGGCATATTCATAAAAAACAACAGTTCAACCTTATTATAATAGTAATGTCTGCTTTTAGTAAAAAAGGAAATACATCTTTTCTTCATTCTCATATAACATATGTACATGAACACAAATAATCAATTGTAATATAAAACTATTAACTCTACAATAACAGTACAAACATATAGACCTTGTCTTTTGTCTTATCTCTTTACTTTGTTATTATCATTATAACATATTTCATTCATATAGCGTGTAAATGTAAGTCACGTTATACATGAAGGACATGACTACATCTATTACTAATAAATTTTCATTACTTAAATAACTGTTTTAACACTAATTTATACAAGATGGCTTAAATTATATACAGTTACAATGTAATCTAAGGGACTGGAAAACAACAAGCAAACAGAAAAAATATTAGAATATACTATTAAGCCAATGTTCTAACTGACAATAATATAATATGTAGTTATTTATGTTCCTTAGTATATCGACAATCATCATCTTTGTCCTTCCATATGACTTTTTAATTATATTATTCACAAGTCTACTACAATAACAAGCATTACCTCCATCTGACAGTTATTGTATCTGACAAACTATAGATCTTCAACAGTCTGTACACTAAAAAAGGCTGGCTATTTTTAATTGTGGATTTGTCAAATGGCAAAAAGTACACTAATTATAGTTAAGCAATATACTGGACACTTCAATTTTAAACAATTTAAATTGAATAGTTCAATGTTAAACAGACAACTAATACTTCAATTCATGTCCTTTACTGCTGTTTTAGTCTGAGTATATGATACAACTATGGAAAATTTATGGTGATGTCATGTCTAGCCATTTCATCATCTCAAATGATAATAAGTAGGTAAATTGGTTAATACACATCTTATAAAAAACACTTTTTATTAACATTGTGATAAGAGCTTCGTATCTCTTTCCAATATTCATTATATTTGGCATATTTTTAGAAGATAATATTTCAAACGTTTTTATAATACTATAACAATAACTGCTACTTTTAGCAAAAGAAGTTACATTATAATTTCACTTATACAGCTTTTACCATATAACATATATACATGAACACTTACTTTGTTGACAATGTCTAGATTGGCTCCTTTATGGGTTAAAATCAAAACAACATCTTTGTGTCCATTCATTGCTGCTAACATGACTGGAGTAGTTCCATCCTAAATATATTATAATAACTACATTAACATGAACCAAGAGAATATATCATAACATACGTACATTATCAATATCACTACTGTTATATATAAATACAGCATAAACATTATAAACCTAGACAACATTACATAATTACATTACAGTAATATAAAGTAATATATATTGTTTATTTGTAACATAGAGGAAAAACTTCTTCAAAATTAGGGCATAATACAACAATTGTCCATGATAGATGTTTTTACAATAAAACAAATATGAAAAGACACTGTATATACACATACTTAGGTTAAATTATTTGTAAAGTTTAAATAATCATTCATCATCCACCACTACAAGCTAACAATATAATGTCAGTAAACAATTATTTGCACAAGGTTTAACAATGATGCATCATCTTACATTTCATTATGTGCATTTACAGGGTTTAGTTGGGGTAGGAGGCATTTGACCTCCTCCTTGGATATTAGGATAGCCATTTTTATCAAGGGATAATTGGATGGAATATACAGTATAAGATAACCTTAAGCTAAACACAAGGAGAATGTACAGTTTTAACCAATAGTCTATGGGTGTTAAATTACTCCTAAGTGCCTTATCAGCACAAGTGTCACTTGGTCTATAGGTGCTAAGTGTCTTATCACCACCACAGATAAGGTTATCTCATCATGTTATTAAAAAAGCACAAATGGTCTGAAAGTGTGCCAGAAGTAATCTCAGAGGGTCCAAAATTCAAAACTTTTCTAGGAGGCATGCCTACAGAACCCTCTAGAGGGCACGTTGTCGCCTGCAGTCCCTTTGCCCCCATAAATTTTCTCTAAGTATTATTTTGTCCCCCACCTTGTCCCTTTTTCTAAATAAAACCCTGATTTAGAACTAATACTATAATAACATATCACAGTTAACCTATTATATTGTAAAGGACACATTTAGATGGCAAAAAATTACAGCATAAAAGATGTGGAAGAAGAAAACAACAGAGTAAGAAAATGTTAATGTCACAATCAATACTCTTAGGACATATACTACACTATATAACACTTACCGTCTATTAATATTGTAAAGAACACATTCAAATGACAAGATATCACAGCACAATAGATGTGGAAGAAGAAAACAATAGAGTAAGAAAATGTCAATGTCACAATCAATAGTCTTAGGAATGGATTTATACTACATTATATAAAACTTACATCCTAGTTTAAAGGACATAATTCAGATGACAAGTAATTATAGCACAATAGATATGGAAGAAGAAAACAACAGAGTAAGAAAATGTCAATGTTACAATCATTATTCTTAGGAGTTATACTACATTATATAACACTTACCAACTATTATATTTTAATAGATATAATTCAGATAACAAGTAATTACAGCACAATAGATGTGGAAGAAGAAAACAATAAAATAAGAAAATCTCAATGTCACAATCAATATTCTTAGGAGTTATACTACATTATATAACACTTACTCTCTATTATATTTAAAGGACATAATTCAGATGACATGTAATATACAGCACAATAGTTATGGAAAAAGAAAACAATAGAATAAACAAAATGTAAACATCACAAGCAATCTAATAGAATAGACTTAATATTGACTTATTGACATTTCTTCAAATTTATAGTCTGTCTTATTTACATGTTAATATGTTTATAACTAATTAATGCATAAAAATGGTTTCTCACACAGAGGCTACTTCAAAGGTCAGTATAAACTCTAACTGTCATTGTTAAACCACTTGAAATAACACTTATAAAGGCATATACATTACATAAAAACATACATCATAGTGTACTTACACCAATGCTACCTCCTACATCATACATTGTTTAAGGTAAGGTACAATTGTCTTGTATCATTATAATGTTGATGCTATGTCTTGTCTAATAGTTACTATCCATTAACACAGCTTGAAAATTACACTTCATTTTTATGGTCCAAATTACCTTAGTAACAATATTTATATCAGCATTTTGGTTGACTAATATATTGACAATATCTGCATATCCTTTGTCACTTGCATAATGAAGGGCTGACCATCCTCTCTATTTAAGAAAACATACAAATAATCAATTGTAATATAAAACCATTAACACTATAATAACAGTACAAACATACAGACCTTATCTTTTGTCTTATCTCTTTACTTTGTCATTATCATTACAACATATTACATTCGTATATCGTGTAAATGTAAGTCACATTATACATGAAGGACATGACTACATCTATTACTAATAAATCTTCATTACTTAAATAACTGTTTTAACACTAATTTATGCAAGATGGCTTAAATTATATACAGTTACAATGTAATCTAAGGGACTGGAAACAACAAGCAAACAGAAAAAATATTAGAATATACTATTAAGTCAATGTTCTAACTGACAATAATATAACATGTAGTTATTTATGTTGCTTAGTATATCAACAATCATCATCTTTATCCTTCCATATGACTTTTTAATTATATTATTCACAAGTCTACTACAATAACAAGCATTACCTCTGTCTGACAGTTATTGTATCTGACAAACTATAGATCTTCAACAGTCTGTACACTAAAAAAGGCTGGCTATTTTTAATTGTGGATTTGTCAAATGGCAAAATGTACACTAATTATAGTTGAGCAATATACTGGACACTTCAATTTTAAACAATTTAAATTGAATAGTTCAATGTTAAACAGACAACTAATACTTCAATTCATGTCCTTTACTGCTATTTTAGTCTGAGTATATGATACAACTATGGAAAATTTATGGTGATGTCATGTCTAGTCATTTCATCATGTCCAATGATAATAAGTAGGTAAATAGTTAATACACATCTTATAAAAAACACTTTTTATTAACATTGTGATAAGAACTTTGTATCCCTTTCCAATATTCATTATATTTGGCATATTTTTAGAAGATAATATTTCAAACGTTTTATATTACTATAACAACAACTGACACTTTTAGTAAAAGAAGTTACATTATAATTTCACTTATACAGCTTTTATCATATAACATGTATACATGAACACTTACTTCGTTGACAATGTCTAGATTGGCTCCTTTATGGGTTAAAATCAAAACAACATCTTTGTGTCCATTCATTGCTGCTAACATGATTGGAGTAGATCCATCCTAAATATATTATAATAATTACATTAACATGAACCAAGAGAATATATCATAACATCTGCACATTATCAATATCATTACTGCTATATATAAATACAGCATAAAAATTATAAACCTAGACAACATTATATATACAAACAAAATATGACTCAAATCACTCTCAATAATTGACAAAACATTATAAATATAAATTAAATACTGTGTAAAAAAAAATAAATACTTTTTTGTAATGTAGAGGAAAAACTTTTTCAAAATTAGGGCATAATACAACAATTGTCCATGATAGATGTTTTTACAATAAAACAAATATGAAAAGGCACTGTATATACACATACTTAGGTTAAATTATTTGTAAAGTTTAAATAATCATTCATCATCCACCACTACAAGCTAACACAATATAATGATAATAAACAATTATTTGCACAAGGTTTAACAATGATGCATCATCTTACATTTCATTCTGTGCATTTACAGGGTTTCATTTGGGGTGGGAGGCATTTGCCTCCTCCTTAGATATTAGGATAGCTATTTTTTTCAAGGGATAATTGGATGTAATGAATACAGAACTGAAACTCAGCACAAGGAAATACAGTATAAGATAACCTTAGGCTAAACACAAGGAGAATGTACAGTTTTAACCAATAGTCTATGGGTGTTAAATTACTCCTAAGTGCCTTATCAGCACAAGTGTAACTTTGTCTATAGTGTCTTATCACCACCACAAATAAGGTCATCTCATCATGTTATTTGAAAACCACAAATGGTCTGAAAAAGTGCCAGAAGCAATCTCAGAGGGTCTAAAATTCAAAACCTTTTCTGGGAGGCATGCCTACAGAACCCTCTAGAGGGCACGTTGTCACCTGCAGTCCCTTTGCCACCTAAATTTTCTCTAAGTATTATTTTGTCCACCATCTTGTCCATTTTTCTAAATAAAACCCTGATTTAGAACTAATACTATAAAAACATATCACAGTCAACCTATTATATTGTAAAGGACACATTCAGAAGGCAAAAAATTACAGCAGAAAAGATGTGGAAGAAGAAAACAACAGAGTAAGAAAATGTTAATGTCACAATCAATACTCTTAGGATATATACTACAGTATATAACACTTACCGTCTATTAATATTGTAAAGGACACATTCAAATGACGAGATATCAGAGCACAATAGATGTGGAAGAAGAAATAAGAAAATGTCAATGTCGATCAATATTCTGAGGATTTATACTACATTATATAACACTTACTGCCTATTAATATTGTAAAGTACATAATTCAGATGACAAGTAATTACAGCACAATAGATGTGGAAGAAGAAAACAATAAAATAAGAAATGTCAATGTCACAATCAATATTCTTAGGATTTATAATACATTATATAACGTTTACCGACTATTATATTTTAAAGGACAAAATTCAGATGACGAGTAATTACAGCACAATAGATGTGGAAGAAGAAAACAATAGAGTAAGAAAATGTCAATGTCACAATCAATATTCTTAGGATATATACTACATTATATAACACTTACCGTCTATTAATATTGTAAAGGACACATTCAAATGACGAGATATCACAGCACAATAGATGTGGAAGAAGAAATAAGAAAATGTCAATGTCAATCAATATTCTAAGGATTTATACTACATTATATAACACTTACTGCCTATTAATATTGTAAAGTACATAATTCAGATGACAAGTAATTACAGCACAATAGATGTGGAAGAAGAAAACAATAAAATAAGAAATGTCAATGTCACAATCAATATTCTTAGGATTTATAATACATTATATAACGCTTACCGACTATTACATTTTAAAGGACAAAATTCAGATGACGAGTAATTACAGCACAATAGACGTGGAAGATGAAAACAATAGAGTAAGAAAATGTCAATGTCACAATCAATATACTTAGGAGTTATACTACATTATATAACACTTACTATCTATTATATTTTAAAGGACATAATTCAGATGACAAGTAATTACAGCACAATAGATGTGGAAGAAGAAAACAACAGAGTAAGAAAATGTCAATGTCACAATCAATATACTTAGGAGTTATACTACATTATATAACACTTACTATCTATTATATTTTAAAGGACATAATTCAGATGACAAGTAATTACAGCACAATAGATGTGGAAGATGAAAACAATAGAGTAAGAAAATGTCAATGTCACAATCAATATACTTAGGAGTTATACTACATTATATAACACTTACTATCTATTATATTTTAAAGGACATAATTCAGATGACAAGTAATTACAGCACAATAGATGTGGAAGAAGAAAACAACAGAGTAAGAAAATGTCAATGTCACAATCAATATACTTAGGAGTTATACTACATTATATAACACTTACTATCTATTATATTTTAAAGGACATAATTCAGATGACAAGTAATTACAGCACAATTGATGTGGAAGAAGAAAACAATAGAGTAAGAAAATGTCAATGTCACAATCAATATTCTTAGGATTTATACTACATATATAACACTTACATCCTATTATATTTTAAAAGACGTAACTCAGATGACAAGTAATTACAGCACAATAGATGTGGAAGTAGAAAACAATAGAGTAAGAAAATGTCAATGTCACAATCATAGGATTTATACTACATTATATAACAATTATATTCTATTATATTTAAAAAGACGTAATTCAGATGACAAGTAATTACAGCACAATAGATGTGGAAGAAGAAAGCAATAGATTAAGAAAATGTCAATGTCACAATCAATATTCTTAGGATTTATACTACAATATATAACACTTACATCCTATTAATATTGTAAAGAACACATTCAAATGACGAGATATCACAGCACAATAGACGTGGAAGAAAAAAACAATAAAATAAGAAAATGTCAATGTCACAATTAATACTCTTAGGATTTATACTACATTATATAACACTTACTGCCTATTAATATTGTAAAGGACACATTCAAATGATATCACAGCACAATAGATGTGGAAGAAGAAAAGAATAAAGTAAGAAAATTTCAATGTCAAAATTAATATTGTTAGGACTTATACTACATTATATAACACTTACTGCCTATTATATTTTGAAGGACATAATTAAGATGACAAGTAATTACACACCATAATACAGATGACATGTAATTACAGCACAATAGTTATGGAAAAAGGAAACAATAGAGTAAACAAAATGTAAACATCGCAAGCAATCTAATAGAATAGACTTAATATTGACTTAGTGCCATTTCTTGAAATTTATCGTCTGTCTTATGTACATACTGTTTAAGGTAAGGCACAATTGTCTTGTATCATTATAATGTTGATGCTATGTCTTGTCTAATAGTTACTATCCATTAACACAGCTTGAAAATTACACTTCATTTTTATGGTCCAAATTACCTTAATAACAATATTGATATTAGAATTTTCGTTGACTAATACATCGACAATATCTGCATACCCTTTGTCACTTGCATAATGAAGGGCTGACCATCCTCTCTATTAAAGAAAACATACAAATAATCAATTGTAATATAAAACCATTAACTCTACAATAACAGTACAAACATATAGACCTTATCTTTTGTCTTATGTCTTTACTTTGTCATTATCATTACAACATATTACATTCATATATCGTGTAAATGTAAGTCACGTTATACATAAAGGACGTGACTATATCAGACAACTAATACTTCAATTCATGTCCTTTACTGCTATTTTAGTCTGAGTATATGATACAACTATGGAAAATTTATGGTGGTGTCATATCTAGTCATTTCATCATGTCCAATGATAATAAGTAGGTAAATTGGTTAATATACATCTTATAAAAAACACTTTTATTAACATTATGATAAGAGCTTTATATCCTTTCCAATATTCATTATATTTGGCATATTTTTAGAAGATAATATTTCAAACTTTTTTATAATAGTATAACAACAACTGCCACTTTTAGCAAAAGAAGTTACATTATAATTTCACTTATACAGCTTTTATCATATAACATGTATACATGAACACTTACTTTGTTGACAATGTCTAGATTGGCTCCTTTATGGGTTAAAATCAAAACAACATCTTTGTGTCCATTCATTGCTGCTAACATGACTGGAGTAGATCCATCCTAAATATATTATAATAATTACATTAACATGAACCAAGAGAATATATCATAACATCTGTACATTATCAATATCACTACTGCTATATATAAATACAGCATAAACATTATAAACATAGACAACATTACATATACAAACAAAATATCACTCAAATAACTCTCAACAATTGACAAAACAATATAAATATAAATTAAATACTGTGTCAAAAATAAATACTCTTTGTAACAGAGGAAAAACTTCTTCAAAATTACGGCATAATACAACAATTATAAATGATACATGTTTTTACAATAAAACAAATATCAAAAGGCACTCTATATACACATACTTAGGTTAAATTATTTGTACAAGTTTAAATAATCATTCATCATCCACCACTACAAGCTAACAATATAATGATAATAAACAATTATTTGCACAAGGATTAACAATCATGCATCAACTTACATTTCATTCTATGCATTTACAGGGTTTCATTTGGATATTAGGATAGCCATTTTTTAAGGGATAATTGGATGTAATGAATACAGAACTGAAACTCAGCACAAGCAATATACAGCATAAGATAACCTTAGGCTAAACACAAGGAGAATGTACAGTTTTAACCAATAGTCTATGGGTATTATATTACTCCTAAGTGCCTTATCAGCACGAGTGTAACTTGGTCTATAGGTACCAAGTGTCTTATCACCACCAGAAATATGGTCATCTCATCATGTTATTTGAAAAAAACAAATGGTTTGAAAATGTGCCAGAAGTAATCTCAGAAGGTCTAAAATTCAAAACTTTTCTGGGAGACATGCCTCCACACCCCTCCCATTTTTCTAAATAAAACCCTGATTTAGAACTAATACTATAATAACATATCACACTTAACCTATTATATTGTAAAGGACACATTCAGATGGCAAAAATTACAGGAGAAAAAATGTGGAAGAAAAAACAATAGAGTAAGAAAATCTCAATGTCACAATGAATATTCTTAGGATTTATACTACATTATATAACACTTATATCCTATTATATTTTAAAGGACATAATTCAGATGACAAGTAATTACAGCACAATAGATGTGGAAGAAGAAAACAATAGAGTAAGAAAATGTCAATGTCACAATCAATACTCTTAGTATTTATACTACATTATATAATACTTACCAACTGTTGTATTACATTCAGATGGCAAGTAATTACAGCACAATAAATGTGGAAGAAGAAAACAATAGAGTAAGAAAATGTCAATGTCACAATCAATATTCTTAGGATTTATACTACATTATATAACACTTACATCCTATTATATTTTAAAGGACATAATTCAGATGACAAATAATTACAGCACAATAGATGTGGAAGAAGAAAACAATAGAGTAAGAAAATGTCAATGTCACAATCAATATTCTTAGGATATATACTACATTATATAACACTTACCATCTATTAATATTGTAAAGGACACATTCAAATGACGAGATATCACAGCACAATAGATGTGGAAGAAGAAATAAGAAAATGTCAATGTCAATCAATATTCTTAGGATTTATACTACATTATATAACACTTACTGTCTATTAATATTGCAAAGGACACATTCAAATGACGAGATATCAGAGCACAATAGATGTGGAAGAAGAAAACAATAAAATAAGAAAATGTCAATGTCACAATTAATACTCTTAGGATTTATACTACATTATATAACACTTACTGCCTATTAATATTGTAATGGACACATTCAAATGACGAGATATCACAGCACAATAGATGTGGAAGAAGAAAACAATAAAATGAGAAAATGTCAATGTCACAATTAATATTCTTAGGAGTTATACTACATTATATAACACTTACTGCCTATTATATTTTAAATGACATAATTCAGATGACAAATAATTACACACCATAATACAGATGACATGTAATTACAGCACAATAGTTATGGAAAAAGAAAACAATAGAGTAAACAAAATGTAAACATCGCAAGCAATCTAATAGAATAGACTTAATATTGACTTAGTGACATTTCTTCAAATTTATCGTCTGTCTTATGTACATGTTAATATGTTTATAACTAATTAATGCATAAAAATGGTTTATCACACAGAGGCTACTTCAAACGTCAGTATAAACTCTAACTGTCATTGTTAAACCACTTGAAATAACACTTATAAAGGCATATACATTACATAAAAACATAACGTTTGTATAAAAATGATCATTAAAGCCTTATACTTTTGTAATTATCTTGGCACAACAAAACTAAAAGTAGGATGATGAAAATACATCATAGTGTACTTACACCAATGCTACCTCCTACATCATATACTGTTTAAGGTAAGGTACAATTGTCTTGTATCATTATAATGTTGATGCTATGTCTTGTCTAATAGTTACTATCCATTAAACACAGCTTGAAAATTACACTTCATTTTTATGGTCCAAATTACCTTAATAACAATATTGATATCAGCATTTTGGTTGACTAATACATCGACAATATCTGCATATCCTTTGTCACTTGCATAATGAAGGGTTGACCATCCTCTCTATTAAAGAAAACATACAAATAATCAATTGTAATATAAAACTATTAACTCTACAATAACAGTACAAACATACAGACCTTATCTTTTGTCTTATCTCTCTACTTTGTCATTATCATTATAACATATTTCATTTGTATATCATGTAAATGTAAGTCACGTTATACATGAAGGACATGACTACATCTATTACTAATAAATCTTCATTACTTAAATAACTGTTTTAACACTAATTTAAAACAACAAGCAAACAGAAAAAATATTAGAATATACTATTAAGTCAATGTTCTAACTGACAATAATATAACATGTAGTTATTTATGTTGCTTAGTATATAAACAATCATCATCTTTGTCCTTCCATATGACTTTTTAATTATATTATTTACAAGTCTACTACAATAACAAGCATTACCTCCGTCTGACATTTATTGTATCTGACAAACTATAGATCTTCAACAGTCTGTACACTAAAAAAGGCTGGCTATTTTTAAGTGTGGATTTGTCAAATGGCAAAAAGTACACTAATTATAGCTGAGCAATATACAGGACACTTCAATTTTAAACAATTTAAATTGAATAGTTCAATGTTAAAAAGACAACTAATACTTCAATTCATTTCCTTTACTGCTATTTCAGTCTGAGTATATGATACAACTATAGAAAATTTATGGTTATGTCATGTCTAGTCATTTCATCATGTCCAATGATAATAAGTAGGTAAATTGGTTAATACACATCTTATAAAAACACTTTTTATTAACATTGTGATAAGAGCTTTGTATCCTTTCCAATATTCATTATATTTGACATATTTTTAGAAGATAATATTTCAAACATTTTTATAATACTACTGATATTTTTAGCAAAAGAAGTTACATTATAATTTCACTTATACAGCTTTTATCATATAACATGTATACATGAACACTTACTTTGTTGACAATGTCTAGATTGGCTCCTTTATGGGTTAAAATCAAAACAACATCTTTGTGTCCATTCATTGCTGCTAACATGACTGGAGTAGATCCATCCTAAATATATTATAATAATTACATTAACATGAACCAAGAGAATATATCATAACATCTGTACATTATCAATATCACTACTGCTATATATAAATACAGCATAAACATTATAAACCTAGACAACATTACATATACAAACAAAATATCACTCAAATCACTCTCAATAATTGAGAAAACAATATTAATATAAATTAAATACTGTGTCAAAAATAAATACTTTTTTCTAACATAAAGGAAAAACTTCTTCAAAATTACGGCATAATACAACAATTGTCCATGATACATGTTTTTACAATAAAACAAATATCAAAAGGCACTCTATATACACATACTTAGGTTAAATTATTTGTACAAGTTTAAATAATCATTCATCATCCACCACTACAAGCTAACAATATAATGATAATAAACAATTATTTGCACAAGGTTTAACAATCATGTATCATCTTACATTTCATTCTGTGCATTTACAGGGTTTCATTTGGATATTAGGATAGCCATTTTTTAAGGGATAATTGGATGTAATGAATACAGAACTGAAACTCAGCACAAGCAATATACAGCATAAGATAACCTTAGGCTAAACACAAGGAGAATGTACAGTTTTAACCAATAGTCTATGGGTATTATATTACTCCTAAGTGCCTTATCAGCACGAGTGTAACTTGGTCTATAGGTGCCAAGTGTCTTATCACCACCAGAAATATAGTCATCTCATCATGTTATTTGAAAAAAACAAATGGTTTGAAAATGTGCCAGAAGTAATCTCAGAGGGTCTAAAATTCAAAACTTTTCTGGGAGACATGCCTCCACACCCCTCCCATTTTTCTAAATAAAACCCTGATTTAGAACTAATACTATAATAACATATCACACTTAACCTATTATATTGTAAAGGACGCATTCAGATGGCAAAAATTACAGGAGAAAAAATGTGGAAGAAAAAACAATAGAGTAAGAAAATCTCAATGTCACAATGAATATTCTTAGGATTTATACTACATTATATAACACTTACATACTATTATATTTTAAAGGACATAATTCAGATGACAAGTAATTACAGCACAATAGATGTGGAAGAAGAAAACAATAGAGTAAGAAAATGTCAATGTCACAATCAATACTTTTAGTATTTATACTACATTATATAATACTTACCAACTGTTGTATTGCATTCAGATGGCAAGTAATTACAGCACAATAAATGTGGAAGAAGAAAACAATAGAGTAAGAAAATGTCAATGTCACAATCAATATTCTTAGGATTTATACTACATTATATAACACTTACATCCTATTATATTTTAAAGGACATAATTCAGATGACAAGTAATTACAGCACAATAGATGTGGAAGAAGAAAACAATAGAGTAAGAAAATGTCAATGTCACAATCAATATTCTTAGGATATATACTACATTATATAACACTTACCATCTATTAATATTGTAAAGGACACATTCAAATGACGAGATATCACAGCACAATAGATGTGGAAGAAGAAATAAGAAAATGTCAATGTCAATCAATATTCTTAGGATTTATACTACATTATATAACACTTACTGTCTATTAATATTGCAAAGGACACATTCAAATGACGAGATATCAGAGCACAATAGATGTGGAAGAAGAAAACAATAAAATAAGAAAATGTCAATGTCACAATTAATACTCTTAGCATTTATACTACATTATATAACACTTACTGCCTATTAATATTGTAATGGACACATTCAAATGACGAGATATCACAGCACAATAGATGTGGAAGAAGAAAACAATAAAATGAGAAAATGTCAATGTCACAATTAATATTCTTAGGAGTTATACTACATTATATAACACTTACTGCCTATTATATTTTAAATGACATAATTTAGATGACAAGTAATTACACACCATAATACAGATGACATGTAATTACAGCACAATAGTTATGGAAAAGAAAACAATAGAGTAAACAAAATGTAAACATCGCAAGCAATCTAATAGAATAGACTTAATATTGACTTAGTGACATTTCTTCAAATTTATCGTCTGTCTTATGTACATGTTAATATGTTTATAACTAATTAATGCATAAAAATGGTTTATCACACAGAGGCTACTTCAAACGTCAGTATAAACTCTAACTGTCATTGTTAAACCACTTGAAATAACACTTATAAAGCCATATACATTACATAAAAATATAACGTTTGTATAAAAATGATCATTAAAGCCTTATACTTTTGTAATTATCTTGGTACAAACAAAACTAAAAGTAGGATGAAGAAAATACATCATAGTGTACTTACACCAATGCTACCTCCTATATTATATACTGTTTAAGGTAAGGTACAATTGTCTTGTATCATTATAATGTTGATGCTATGTCTTGTCTAATAGTTACTATCCATTAAACACAGCTTGAAAATTACACTTTATTTTTATGGTCCAAATTACCTTAATAACAATATTGATATCAGCATTTTGGTTGACTAATACATCGACAATATCTGCATATCCTTTGTCACTTGCATAATGAAGGGTTGACCATCCTCTCTATTAAAGAAAACATACAAATAATCAATTGTAATATAAAACCATTAACTCTACAATAACAGTACAGACATACAGACCTTATCTTTTGTCTTATCTCTCTACTTTGTCATTATCATTATAAAATATTTCATTCGTATATCATGTAAATGTAAGTCACGTTATACATGAAGGACATGACTACATCTATTACTAATAAATCTTCATTACTTAAATAACTGTTTTAACACTAATTTATGCAAGATGGCTTAAATTATATAATATTACAATGTCATCTAAGGAACTGGAAAACAACAAGCAAACAGAAAAAATATTAGAATATACTATTAAGTCAATGTTCTAACTGACAATAATATAACATGTAGTTATTTATGTTGCTTAGTATATCAACAATCATCATCTTTGTCCTTCCATATGACTTTTTAATTATATTATTTACAAGTCTACTACAATAACAAGCATTACCTCTGTCTGACAGTTATTGTATCTGACAAAATATAGATCTTCAACAGTCTGTACACTAAAAAAGGCTGGCTATTTTTAAGTGTGGATTTGTCAAATGGCAAAAAGTACACTAATTATAGCTGAGCAATATACTGGACACTTCAATTTTAAACAACTTAAATTGAATAGTTTAATGTTAAAAAGACAACTAATACTTCAATTCATGTCCTTTACTGCTATTTTAGTCTGAGTTTATGATACAACTATGGAAAATTTATGGTGATGTCATGTCTAGTCATTTCATCATGTCCAATGATAATAAGTAGGTAAATTGCACATCTTATAAAAAACACTTTTTATTAACATTATGATAAGAGCTTTATATCCTTTCCAATATTCATTATATTTGGCATATTTTTAGAAGATAATATTTCAAACATTTTTATAATACTACTGACATTTTTAGCAAAAGAAGTTACATTATAATTTCACTTATACAGCTTTTATCATATAACATGTATACATGAACACTTACTTTGTTGACAATGTCTAGATTGGCTCCTTTATGGGTTAAAATCAAAACAACATCTTTGTGTCCATTCATTGCTGCTAACATGACTGGAGTAGATCCATCCTAAATATATTATAATAATTACATTAACATGAACCAAGAGAATATATCATAACATCTGTACATTATCAATATCACTACTGCTATATATAAATACAGCATAAACATTATAAACCTAGACAACATTACATATACAAACAAAATATCACTCAAATCACTCTCAATAATTGAGAAAACAATATAAATATAAATTAAATACTGTGTCAAAAATAAATACTATTTTCTAACATAAAGGAAAAACTTCTTCAAAATTACAGCATAATACAACAATTGTCCATGATACATGTTTTTACAATAAAACAAATATGAAAAGGCACTCTATATACACATACTTAGGTTAAATTATTTGTACAAGTTTAAATAATCATTCATCATCCACAACTACAAGCTAACAATATAATGATAATAAACAATTATTTGCACAAGGTTTAACAATCATGTATTGTCTTACATTTCATTCTGTGCATTTACAGGGTTTCATTTGGGGTGGGAGGCATTTGACCCCCTCCTTGGATATTAGGATAGCTATTTTTTTTCAAGGGATAATTGGATGTAATGAATACAGAACTGAAACTCAGCACAAGCAATATACAGTATAAGATAACCTTAGGCTAAACACAAGGAGAATGTACAGTTTTAACCAATAGTCTATGAGTGTTAAATTACTCCTAAGTGCCTTATCAGCACGAGTGTAACTTGGTCTATAGGTGCTAAGTGTCTTATCACCACCAGAAATAAGGTCATCTCATCATGTTATTTGAAAACCACAAATGGTCTGAAAATGTGCCAGGAGCAATCTCAGAGGGTCTAAAATTCAAAACGTTTCTGGGAGGCATGCCTCTAGAGCCCTCTAGAAGGCATGTTGTCGCCTGCAGTCCCATTGCCCCCCTAAATTTTCTCTAAGTATTATTTTGTCCCCAACCTTGTCCATTTTTCTAAATAAAACCCTGATTTAGAACTAATACTATAATAACATATCACAGTTAACCTATTATATTGTAAAGGAGACATTCAGATGGCAAAAATTACAGCAGAAAAGATGTGGAAGAAGAAAACAACAGAGTAAGAAAATGTTAATATCACAATCAATACTCTTAGGATTTATACTATATTATATAACACTTACATCCTATTATATTTTAAAGGACATAATTCAGATGACAAGTAATTACAGCACAATAGATGTGGAAGAAGAAAACAATAAAATAAGAAAATGTCAATGTCACAATCAATATTCTTAGGATTTATACTACATTATATAACACTTACAGACTATTAATATTGTAAAGAACACATTCAAATGATGAGATATCACAGCACAATAGATGTGGAAGAAGAAAACAATAGAGTAAGAAAATGTCAATGTCACAATTATACTTTTAGGATTTATACAACATTATATAACACTTACTCTCTATTATATTTTAAAGGACATAATTCAGATGACAAGTAATTACAGTACATTAGATGTGGAAGAAGAAAACAATAGAGTAAGAAAATGTCAATGACACAGTCATTATTCTTAGGAGTTATACTACATTATATAACACTTACTCTCTATTATATTTTAAAGGACATAATTCAGATGACAAGTAATTACAGCACAATACATGTGGAAGAAGAAAACAATAGAGTAAGAAAATCTCAATGTCACAATCAATATTCTTATGAGTTATACTGCATTATATAACACTTACTCTCTATTATATTGTAAAGGACATAATTCAGATGACAAGTAATTACAGCACAATAAATGTGGAAGAAGAAAACAATAGAGTAAGAAAATGTCAATGTCACAATCAATACTCTTAGGATATATACTACATTATATAACACTTACAGACTATTAATATTGTAAAGAACACATTCAAATGACGAGATATCACAGCACAATAGATGTGGAAGAAGAAAACAATAGAGTAAGAAAATGTCAATGTCACAATTAATACTTTTAGGATTTCTACAACATTATATAACACTTACTCTCTATTATATTTTAAAGGACATAATTCAGATGACAAGTAATTACAGCACAATAGATGTGGAAGAAGAAAACAATAGAGTAAGAAAATATCATTGTCACAATCAATATTCTTAGGATTTATACTACATTATATAACACTTACTCTCTATTATATTTAAAAGGACATAATTCAGATGACAAGTAATTATAGCACAATAGATGTGGAAGAAAAAAGCAATAGAGTAAGAAAATGTCAATGTCACAATCAATATTCTTAGTATTTATACTACATTATATAACACTTATAAACTATTATATTTTAAAGGACACATTCGGATGACAAGTATTTACAGCACAATAGATATGGAAGAAGAAAACAATAGAGTAAGAAAATGTCAATGTCACAATCAATATTCTTAGGATTTATTCTACATTATATAACACTTACCGACTATTATATTTTAAAGGACATAATTTAGATGACAAGTAATTACAGCACAATAGATGTGGAAGAAGAAAACAATAGAGTAAGAAAATCTCAATGTCACAATTAATACTCTTAGGATTCATACTACATTTTATAACACTTACTCTCTATTATATTTTAAAAGACGTAATTCAGATGACAAGTAATTACAGCACAATAAATGTGGAAGAAGAAAACAATAGAGTAAGAAAATGTCAATGTCACAATTAATATACTTAGGAGATATACTACATTATATAACACTTACCTCCTATTATATTTTAATAGACGTAATTCAGATGACACGTAATTACAGCACAATAGATGTGGAAGAAGAAAACAATAAAGTAAGAAAATGTCAATGTCACAATCATTATTCTTAGGAGTTATACTACATTATATAACATTTACCAACTATTATATTGTAAAGGACATAATTCAGATGACAAGTAATTATAGCACAATAGATGTGGAAGAAGAAAGCAATAGAGTAAGAAAATGTCAAAGTCACAATCATTATTCTTAGGAGTTATACTACATTATATAACACTTACCAACTAATATATTTTAAAGGACATAATTTACATGACAAGTAATTACAGCACAATAGATGTGGAAGTAGAAAACAATAGAGTAAGAAAATGTCAATGTTACAATCAATATTCTTAGGATTTATACTACATTATATAACATTTACCAGCTGTCATATTTTAAAGGACATAATTCAGATGACAAGTAATTACAGCACAATAGTTATAGAAGAAGAAAACAATAGAGTAAGAAAATGTCAATGTCACAATCAATATTCTTAGGAGTCATACTACATTATATAACACTTGCAAACTATTATATTTTAAAGGACATAATTCAGATGACAAGTAATTACAGCACAATAGATGTAGAAGAAGAAAACAATAGAGTAAGAAAATGTCAATGTCACAATCAATATTCTTAGGAGTTATACTACATTATATAACACTTGCAAACTATTATATTTTAAAGGACATAATTCAGATGACAAGTAATTACAGCACAATAGATGTGGAAGAAGAAAATGATAGAATAAGAAAATGTCAATGTCACAATCAATATTCTTAGAAGTTATACTACATTATATAACACTTACTCTCTATTATATTTTAAAGTACATAATTTAGATGACAAGTAATTACAGCACAATAGATGTGGAAGAAGAAAACAATAGAGTAAGAAAATGTCAATGTCACAACCATTGTTCTTAGGAGTTATACTACATTATATAACACTTACCGCCTATTATATTTTAAACGACATAATTCAGATGACAAGTAATTACAGCACAATAGATGTGGAAGAAGAAAAGAATAGAGTAAGAAAATGTCAATATCACAATCAATATACTTAGGAGTTATACTACATTATATAACACTTACTCTCTATTATATTTTAATAGACGTAATTCAGATGACAAGTAATTACAGCACAATAGATGTGGAAGAAGAAAACAATAGAGTAAGAAAATGTCAATGTCACAATCAATATACTTAGGAGTTATACTACATTATATAACACTTACTCTCTATTATATTTTAAAACACATAATTCAGATGACAAGTAATTACAGCACAATAGATGTGGAAGAAGAAAACAATAGAGTAAAAAAATATCAATATCAAAATCAATATACTTAGGATTTATACTACATTATATAACACTTACTCTCTATTATATTTTAATAGACATAATTCAGATGACAAGGTATTACAGCACAATAGATGTGGAAAAACAAAACAATTGAGCAAGAAAAAGTCAATGTCACAATCAATATTCTTAGGAGTTATACCACATTATATAACACTTACCGCCTATTATATTTTAAAGGACATAATTCAGATGATAAGTAATTACAGCACAATAGATGTGGAAGAAGAAAACAATTAAGTAAGAAAATGTTAATGTCACAATCAATATTCTTAGGAGTTATACTACATTATATAACACTTACATCCTATTATATTTTAAAAGACGTAATTCAGATGACAAGTTATTAAAGCACAATAGATGTGGAAGAAGAAAACAATTGAGTAAGAAAATGTCAATGTCACAATCAATATTCTTAGGAGTTATACTACATTATATAACACTTACCGCCTATTATATTTTAAAGGACATAATTCAGATGATAAGTAATTACAGCACAATAGATGTGGAAGAAGAAAACAATTAAGTAAGAAAATGTTAATGTCACAATCAATATTCTTAGGAGTTATACTACATTATATAACACTTACATCCTATTATATTTTAAAGGACATAATTCAGATGACAAGTAATTACAGCACAATAGATGTAGAAGAAGAAAGCAATAGAGTAAGAAAATGTCAATGTCACAATCAATATTCTTAGGATTTATACTACATTATATAACACTTACATCCTATTATATTTTAAAGACGTAATTCAGATGACAAGTAATTATAGCACAATAGATGTGGAAGAAGAAAACAATTGAGTAAGAAAATGTCAACGTCACAATCAATACTCTTAGGATATATACTACATTATATAACACTTACCGTCTATTAATATTGTAAAGGACACATTCAAATGACGAGATATCACAGCACAATAGATGTGGAAGAAGAAATAAGAAACTGTCAATGTCAATCAATATTCTTAGGATTTATACTACATTATATAACACTTACTGTCTATTAATGTTGTAAATGACACATTCAAATGACGAGATATCACAGCACAATAGATGTGAAAGAAGAAATCAATAAAATAAGAAAATGTCAATATAACAATCATTATTCTTAGGAGTTATACTACATTATATAACACTTACCACCTATTATATTTTAAAGGACATAATTCAGATGACAAGTAATTACAGCACAATAGATGTGGGAGAAGAAAAGAATAGAGTAAGAAAATGTCAATGTTACAATCATTATTCTTAGGAGTTATACTACATTATATAACACTTACCAACTATTATATTTTAAAGGACATAATTCAGATGACAAGTAATCACAGCACAATAGATGTGGAAGAAGAAAACAATAGAGTAAGAAAATGTCAATGTCACAATCAATATACTTAGGAGTTATACTACATTATATAACACTTACTCTCTATTATATTTTAATAGACGTAATTCAGATGACATGTAATTACAGCACAATAGATGTGGAAGAAGAAAACAATAGAGTAAGAAAATCTCAATGTCACAATTAATACTCTTAGGATTCAAACGACGTTATATAACACTTACTCTCTATTATATTTTAAAAGACGTAATTCAGATGACAAGTAATTACAGCACAATAGATGTGATGAAGAAAACAATAGAGTAAGAAAATGTCAATGTCACAATCAATATACTTTGGAGTTATACTACATTATATAACACTTACCTCCTATTTTATTTTAATAGATGTAATTCAGATCACAAGTAATTACAGCACAATAGATGTGGAAGAAGAAAACAATAGAGTAAGAAAATGTCAATGTCACAATCATTATTCTTAGGAGCTATACTACATTATATAACACTTACCACCTATTATATTTTAAAGGACATAATTCAGATGACAAGTAATTACAGCACAATAGATGTGGAAGAAGAAAGCAATAGAGTAAGAAAATGTCAATGTCGCAATCAATATTCTTAGGATTTATATTATATTATATACCACTTACCAACTATTATATTTTAAAGGACATAATTCAGATGACAAGTAATTACAGCACAATAGATGTGGAAGTAGAAAACAATAGAGTAAGAAAATGTCAATGTCACAATCAATACTCTTAGGAGTTATACACATTATATAACACTTACTGCCTATTATATTTCAAAGGACATAATTCAGATGACAAGTAATTACAGCACAATAGATGTGGAAGAAGAAAGCAATAGAGTAAGAAAATGCCAATGTCACAATCAATATTCTTAGGTTTTATACTACATTATATAATACTTACATCCTATTATATTTTAAAAGACGTAATTCAGATGACAAGTAATTGCAGCACAATAGATGTGGAAAAAGAAAACAATAGAGTAAGAAAATGTCAATGTCACAATCAATATTCTTAGGAGTTATACTACATTATATAACACTTACCAACTATTATATTGTAAAGGACATAATTAAGATGACAAGTAATTACAACAAAATAGATGTGGAAGAAGAAAGCAATAGAATAAGAAAATGTCAATGTCACAATCAATATTCTTAGGATTTATACTACTAACATTATATAACACTTACCAACTATTATATTTTAAAAGACGTAATTCAGATGACAAGTAATTACAGCAAAATAGATGTGGAAGAAGAAAACAGTAGAGTAAGAAAATGTCAATGTCACAATTAATACTCTTAGGATTCATACTACATTATATAACACTTACATTCTATTATATTTTAAAAGACGTAATTCAGATGACAAGTAATTACAGCACAATAGATGTGGAAGAAGAAAACAACAGAGTAAGAAAATGTCAATGTCACAAACAATATACTTAGGAGTTATACTACATTATATAACACTTACTCTCTATTATATTTTAATAGACGTAATTCAGATGACAAGTAATTACAGCACAATAAATGTGGCAGAAGTAAAAACAATAGAGTAAGAAAATGTCAATGTCACAATCAATATTCTAGGAGTTATACTACATTATATAACACTTACAGCCTATTATATTTTAAAGGACATAATTCAGATGACCAGTAATTACAGCATAATAGATGTGGAAGAAGAAAACAATAGAGTAAGAAAAATGTCAATATCACAATCAATATTCTTAGGAGTTATACTACATTATATAACACTTACACTCTATTATATTTTAAAAGACATAATTCAGATGATAAGTAATTACAGCAAAATAGATGTGGAAGAAGAAAAACAATAGAATAAGAAAATGTCAATGTCACAATTAATACTCTCAGGATTCATACTACATTATATAACACTTACTTTCTATTATATTTTAAAAGACGTAATTCAGATGACAAGTAATTACAGCACAATAGATGTGGAAGGAGAAAACAATTGAGTAAGAAAATGTCAATGTCACAATCAATATACTTAGGAGTTATACTACATTATATAACACTTACTCTCTATTATATTTTAATAGACATAATTCAGATGACAAGGTATTACAGCACAATAGATGTGGAAGAAGAAAACAATAGAGTAAGAAAATGTCAATGTCACAATCAATATTCTTAGGAGTTATACTACATTATATAACACTTACATCCTATTATATTTTAAAGGACATAATTTAGATGACAAGTAATTACAACACAATAGATGTGGAAGAAGAAAGCAATAGAGTAAGAAAATGTAAATGTCACAATCAATATTAATAGGATTTATACTACGTTATATAACACTTACATACTATTATATTTTAAAATGACGTAATTCAGATGACAAGTAATTACAGCAAAATAGATGTGGAAGAAGAAAACAATTGAGTAAGATAATGTCAATGTCACAATCATTATTCTTAGGATTTATACTACATATATAACACTTACATCCTATTATATTTTAAAAGACGTAATTCAGATGACAAGTAATTATAGCACAATAGATGTGGAAGAAGAAAACAATAGAGTAAGAAGATGTCAATGACACAATCAATATTCTTAGGAGTTATACTACATTATACACTCTCTATTATATTTTAATAGACGTAATAAGATGACAAGTAATTACAGCACAATAGATGTGGAAGAAGAAAGCAATAGAGTAAGAAAATGTAAATGTCACAATCATTACTCTTAGGAGTTATACTACATTATATAACACTTACATCCTATTAAATTTTAAAGACATAATTCAGATCACAAGTAATTATAGCACAATAGATGTGGAAGAAGAAAACAATAGAGTAAGAAAATGTCAATGTCACAATCAATATTCTTAGGATATATACTACATTATATAACTACATTATACTACATTATATAACTACATTATACTACATTATATAACACTTACATACTATTAAATTTTAAAGACATAATTCAGATCACAAGTAATTACAGCACAATAGATGTGGAAGAAGAAAACAATAGAGTAAGAAAATGTCAATGTCACAATTAATATTCTTAGGAGTTATACTACATTATATAACACTTACTGCCTATTATATTTTAAATGACATAATTCAGATGACAAGTAATTACACACCATAATACAGATGACATGTAATTACAGCACAATAGTTATGGAAAAAGAAAACAATAGAGTAAACAAAATGTAAACATCGCAAGCAATCTAATAGAATAGACTTAATATTGACTTAGTGACATTTCTTCAAATTTATCGTCTGTCTTATGTACATGTTAATATGTTTATAACTAATTAATGCATAAAAATGGTTTATCACACAGAGGATACTTCAAACGTCAGTATAAACTCTAACTGTCATTGTTAAACCACTTGAAATAACACTTATAAAGGTATATACATTATATAAAAACATAACGTTTGTATAAAAATGGTTATTAAAGCCTAATACTTTTGTAATTATCTTGGCACAACAAAACTAAAAGTAGGATGAAGAAAATATCACAGTGTACTTACACCAATGCTACCTCCTACATCATATATTGTTTAAGGTAAGGTACAATTGTCTTGTATCATTATAATGTTGATGCTATGTCTTGTCTAATAGTTACTATCCATTAAACACAGCTTGAAAATTACACTTCATTCTCATGATTAAAATTACTTTAGTAACAATATTGATATCAGCATTTTGGTTGACTAATACATCGACAATATCTGCATATCCTTTGTCACTTGCATAATGAAGGGCTGACCATCCTCTCTATTAAAGAAAACATACAAATAATCAATTGTAATATAAAACCATTAACTCTATAATAACAGTACAAACATACAGACCTTATCTTTTGTCTTATCTCTCTACTTTGTCATTATCATTATAACATATTTCATTCGTATATCATGTAAATGTAAGTCACGTTATACATGAAGGACATGACTACATCAGACAACTAATACTTCAATTCATGTCCTTTACTGCTATTTTAGTCTGAGTATATGATACAACTATGGAAAATTTATGGTGGTGTCATGTCTAGTCATTTCATCATGTCCAATGATAATAAGTAGGTAAACTGGTTAATACACATCTTATAAAAAACACTTTTATTAACATTGTGATAAGAGCTTTATATCCTAATACTACTGACATTTTTAGCAAAAGAAGTTACATTATAATTTCACTTATACAGCTTTTATCATATAACATGTATACATGAACACTTACTTTGTTGACAATGTCTAGATTGGCTCCTTTATGGGTTAAAATCAAAACAACATCTTTGTGTCCATTCATTGCTGCTAACATGACTGGAGTAGATCCATCCTAAATATATTATAATAATTACATTAACATGAACCAAGAGAATATATCATAACATCTGTACATTATCAATATCACTACTGCTATATATAAATACAGCATAAACATTATAAACCTAGACAACATTACATATACAAACAAAATATCACTCAAATCACTCTCAATAATTGAGAAAACAATATAAATATAATTTAAATACTGTGTCAAAAATAAATACTTTTTTTTAACATATAGGAAAAACTTCTTCAAAATTACGGCATAATACAACAATTGTCCATGATACATGTTTTTACAATACAACAAATATGAAAAGGCACTCTATATACACATACTTAGGTTAAATTATTTGTACAAGTTAAATAATCATTCATCATCCACCACTACAAGCTAATAATATAATGATAATAAACAATTATTTGCACAAGGTTTAACAATCATGTATTGTCTTACATTTCATTCTGTGCATTAACAGGGTTTCATTTGGGGTGGGAGGCATTTGATCCCCTCCTTGGATATTAGGATAGCTATTTTTTTTCAAGGGATAATTGGATGTAATGAATACAGAACTGAAACTCAGCACAAGGAATATACAGTATAAGATAACCTTAGGCTAAACACAAGGAGAATGTACAGTTTTAACCAATAGTCTATGAGTGTTAAATTACTCCTAAGTGCCTTATCAGCACGAGTGTAACTTGGTCTATAGGTGCTAAGTGTCTTATCACCACCAGAAATAAGGTCATCTCATCATGTTATTTGAAAACCACAAATGGTCTGAAAATGTGCCAGGAGCAATCTCAGAGGGTATAAAATTCAAAACTTTTCTGGGAGACATGCCTCCACACCCGAGGGCACATTGTCGCCTGCAGTCCCATTGCCCCCCTAAATTTTCTCTAAGTATTATTTTGTCCCCCACCTTGTCCATTTTTCTAAATAAAACCCTGATTTAGAACTAATACTATAATAACATATCACAGTTAACCTATTATATTGTAAAGGACATATTCAGATTACAGCAGAAAAGACGTGGAAGAAGAAAACAACAGAGTAAGAAAATGTAAATGTCACAATCAATATTCTTAGAATTTATACTACATTATATAACACTTACCGACTATTATATTTTAAAGGACATAATTCAGATGACAAGTAATTACAGCACAATAGATGTGGAAGAAGAAAACAATTGAGTAAGAAAATGTCAATGTCACAATCATTATTCATAGGAGTTATACCACATTATATAACACTTACTGCCTATTATATTTTAAAGGACATAATTCAGATGACAAGTAATTGCAGCACAATAGATATGGAAGAAGAAAGAAATAGAGTAAGAAAATGTCAATGTCACAATCAATATTCTTAGGATTTATACTACATTTATAACACTTACATCCTTTTATATTTTAAAAGATGTAATTTAGATGACATATAATTATAGCACAATAGATGTGGAAGAAGAAAACAATTGAGTAAGAAAATGTCAATGTCACAATCATTATTCTTAGAATTTATACTACATTATATAACACTTACCGACTATTATATTTTAAAGGACATAATTCAGATGACAAGTAATTACAGCACAATAGATGTGGAAGAAGAAAACAATACAGGAAGAAAATGTCAATGTCACAATCATTATTCTTAGGAGTTATACTACATTATATAACACTTACATCCTATTATATTTTAAAGGACATAATTCAGATGACAAGTAATTACAGCACAATAGATGTGGAAGAAGAAAACAATAGAGTAAGAAAATGTCAATGTCACAATCAATATTCTTCGGATTTATACTACATTATATAACACTTACTGCCTATTATATTTTAAAAGACGTAATTCAGATGACAAGTAATTATTACAGTACAATATATGTGGAAGAAGAAAACAATTGAGTAAGAAAATGTCAATGTCACAATCAATATTCTTAGGAGTTATACCACATTATATAACACTTACTGCCTATTATATTTTAAAGGACATAATTCAGATGACAAGTAATTACAGCACAATAGATGTGGAAGAAGAAAACAATAGAGTAAGAAAATGTCAATGTCACAATCAATATTCTTCGGATTTATACTACATTATATAACACTTACTGCCTATTATATTTTAAAAGACGTAATTCAGATGACAAGTAATTATTACAGTACAATATATGTGGAAGAAGAAAACAATTGAGTAAGAAAATGTCAATGTCACAATCAATATTCTTAGGAGTTATACCACATTATATAACACTTACTGCCTATTATATTTTAAAGGACATAATTCAGATGACAAGTAATTACAGCACAATAGATATGGAAGAAGAAAGCAATAGAGTAAGAAAATGTCAATGTCACAATCAATATTCTTAGGATTTATACTACGTTATATAACACTTACCAACTATTATATTTTAAAGGACATAATTCAGATGACAAGTAATTACAGCACAATAGATGTGGAAGAAGAAAACAATACAGGAAGAAAATGTCAATGTCACAATCATTATTCTTAGGAGTTATACTACATTATATAACACTTACATCCTATTATATTTTAAAGGACATAATTCAGATGACAAGTAATTACAGCACAATAGATGTGGAAGAAGAAAACAATAGAGTAAGAAAATGTCAATGTCACAATCAATATTCTTCGGATTTATACTACATTATATAACACTTACCTCCTATTATATTTTAAAAGACGTAATTCAGATGACAAGTAATTATTACAGTACAATATATGTGGAAGAAGAAAACAATTGAGTAAGAAAATGTCAATGTCACAATCAATATTCTTAGGAGTTATACCACATTATATAACACTTACTGCCTATTATATTTTAAAGGACATAATTCAGATGACAAGTAATTACAGCACAATAGATATGGAAGAAGAAAGCAATAGAGTAAGAAAATGTCAATGTCACAATCAATATTCTTAGGATTTATACTACATTATATAACACTTACATCCTATTATATTTTAAAAGATGTAATTTAGATGACATGTAATTATAGCACAATAGATGTGGAAGAAGAAAACAATTGAGTAAGAAAATGTAAATGTCACAATCAATATTCTTAGGAGTTATACTACATTATATAACACTTACCACCTATTATATATTAAAGGACATAATTCATATGACAAGTAATTACAACACAATAGATGTGGAAGAAGAAAACAATAGAGTAAGAAAATGTCAATGTCACAATCAATATTCTTAGGATTTATACTACATTATATAACACTTACAAACTATTATATTTTAAAAGACATAATTCAGATGACATGTCATTATAGCACAATAGATGTGGAAGAAGAAAACAATAGAGTAAGAAAATGTCAATGTCACAATCAATATTCTTAGGATATATACTACATTATATAACACTTACCGTCTATTAATATTGTAAAGGACACATTCAAATGACGAGATATCACAGCACAATAGATGAGGAAGAAGAAATAAGAAAATGTCAATGTCAATCAATATTCTTAGGATTTATACTACATTATATAACACTTACTGTCTATTAATATTGTAAAGGACACATTCAAATGACGAGATATCACAGCACAATAGATGTGGAAGAAGAAAACAATAAAATAAGAAAATGTCAATGTCACAATTAATACTCTTAGGATTTATACTACATTATATAACACTTACTGCCTATTAATATTGTAAAGGAACCATTCAAATGATGAGATACCACAGCACAATAGATGTGGAAGACGAAAACAATAAAATAAGAAAATGTCAATGTCACAATTAATACTCTTAGGATTTATACTACATTATATAACACTTACCGCCTATTATATTTTAAAGGACATAATTCAGATGACAAGTAATTACAGCACAATAGATGTGGAAGAAGAAAGCAATAGAGTAAGAAAATGTCAATTTCACAATCAATATTCTTAGGATTTATATTACATTATATAACACTTACATCCTATTATATTTTAAAAGACGTAATTCAGATGACAAGTAATTACAGCCCAATAGATGTGGAAGAAGAAAGCAATAGAGTAAGAAAATGTCAATGTCACAATCATTATTCTTAGGAGTTATACTATACTATATAACACTTACCAACTATTACATTTTAAAGGACATAATTCATATGAAAAAGTAATTATAGCAAAATAGATGTGGAAGAAGAAAGCAATAGAGTAAGAAAATGTCAATATCACAATCAATATTCTTAGGATTTATACTACATTATATAACACTTACCAACTATTATATTTTAAAGGACATAATTCAGATGACAAGTAATTATAGCACAATAGATGTGGAAGAAGAAAACAATAAAGTAAGAAAATGTCACTGTCACAATCAATATTCTTAGGATTTATACTACATTATATAACACTTACATCCTATTAAATTTTAAAAGACGTAATTCAGATGACAAGTAATTACAGCACAATAGATGTGGAAGAAGAAAACAATAGAGTAAGAAAATGTCAATTTCACAATCATTATTCTTAGGAGTTATACTACATTATATAACACTTACCGCCTATTATATTTTAAAGGATATAATTCAGATGACAAGTAGTAATTACAACACAATAGATGTGGAAGAAGAAAGCAATAGAGTAAAGAAAATGTCAATGTCACAATCAATATTCTTAGGATTTATACTACATTATAGAATACTTACCAACTATTATATTTTAAAGGACATAATTCAGATTACAAGTAAGTATAGCACAATAGATGTGGAAAAAGAAAACAATAAAATGAGAAAATGTCAATGTCACAATCAATATTCTTAGGTGTTATACTACATTATATAACACTTAAAAACTATTATATTTTAAAAGACATAATTCAGTTGACAATTAATTATAGCACAATAGATGTGGAAGAAGAAAGCAATAGAGTAAGAAAATGTCAATGTCACAATCAATACTCTTAGGATATAGACTACATTATATAACACTTACCGTCTATTAATATTGTAAAGGACACATTCAAATGACGAGACATCACAGCATAATAGATGTGGAAGAAGAAATAAGAAAATGTCAATGTCAATCAATATTCTTAGGATTTATACTACATTATATAACACTTACTGTCTATTAATATTGTAAAGAACACATTCAAATGATGAGATATCACAGCACAATAGATGTGGAAGAAGAAAACAATAAAATAAGAAAATGTCAATGTCACAATCAATATTCTTAGGTGTTATACTACATTATATAACACTTACATCCTATTATAATTTAAAGGACATAATTCAGATGACAAGTAATTATAGCACAATAGATGTGGAAGAAGAAAGCAATACAGTAAGAAAATGTCAATGTCACAATCAATACTCTTAGGGTATATACTACATTATATAACACTTACCGTCTATTAATATTGTAAAGGACACATTCAAATGACAAGATATCACAGCACAATAGACGTGGAAGAAGAAATAAGAAAATGTCAATGTCAATCAATATTCTTAGGATTTATACTACATTATATAACACTTACTGTCTATTAATATTGTAAAGGACACATTTAAATGACGAGATATCACAGCACAATATATGTGGAAGAAGAAAACAATAAAATAAGAAAATGTCAATGTCACAATTAATACTCTTAGGATTTATACTACATTATATAACACTTACTGCCTATTAATATTGTAAAGGACACATTCAAATGACGAGATATCACAGCACAATAGATGTGGAAGAAGAAAAGAATAAAATAAGAAAATGTCAATGTCACAATTAATACTTTTAGGATTTATACTACATTATATAACACTTACTGCCTATTAATATTGTAAAGGACACATTCAAATGATGAGATATCACAGCACAATAGATGTGGAAGAAGAAAAGAATAAAATAAGAAAATGTCAATGTCACAATTAATACTCTTAGGATTTATACTACATTATATAACACTTACCACCTATTATATTTTAAAGGACATAATTTAGATGACAAGTAATTACAGCACAATAGATGTGGAAGAAGAAAGCAATAGAGTAAGAAAATGTCAATGTCACAATCAATATTCTTAGGATTTATACTACATTATATAACACTTACTCTCTATTATATTTTATTAGACGTAATTCAGATGACAAGTTATTACAGCACAATAGATGTGGAAGAATAAAACAATAGAGTAAGAAAATGTCAATGTCACAATCAATATTCTTAGGAGTTATACTACATTATATAACACTTACCAACTATTATATTTTAAAGGACATAATTCAGATAACAAGTAATTATAGCACAATAGATGTGGAAGAAGAAAGCAATAGATTAAGAAAATGTCAATGTCACAATCATTATTCTTAGGATTTATACTACATTATATAACACTTACCACCTATTATATTTTAAAGGACATAATTCAGATGACAAGTAAGTACAGCACAATAGATGTGGAAGAAGAAAGTAATAGAGTAAGAAAATGTCAATGACACAATCAATATTCTTAGGTTTTATACTACATTATATAACACTTACATCCTATTATATTTTAAAAGACGTAATTCAGATGACAAGTAATTGCAGCACAATAAATGTGGAAGAAGAAAACAATAGAGTAAGAAAATGTCAATGTCACAATCATTATTCTTAGGAGTTATACTACACTATATAACATTTACCAACTATTATATTTTAAAGGACATAATTCAGATGAACAAGTAATTACAGCACAATAGATGTGGAAGAAGAAAGCAATAGAGTAAGAAAATGTCAATGTCACAATCAATATTCTTAGGAGTTATACTACATTATATAACACTTACAAACTATTATATTTTAAAAGACGTAATTCAGATGACAAAGAATTACAGCACAATAGATATGGAAGATGAAAACAATAGAGTAAGAAAATGTCAATGTCATAATCATTATTCTTAGGAGTTATACTACATTATATAACACTTACATCCTATTATATTTTAAAAGACGTAATTCAGATGACAAGTAATTACAGCACAATAGATGTGGAAGAAGAAAACAATAGAGTAAGAAAATGTCAATGTCACAATCATTATTCTTAGGAGTTATACTACATTATATAACACTTACCGACTATTATATTTTAAAGGACATAATTCAGATAACAAGTAATTATAGCACAATAGATGTGGAAGAAGAAAACAATTAAGTAAGAAAATGTCAATGTCACAATCAATATTCTTAGGATATATACTACATTATATAACACTTACTGTCTATGAATATTGTAAAGGAGACATTCAAATGACGAGATATCACAGCACAATAGATGTGGAAGAAGAAATAAGGAAATGTCAATGTCAATCAATATTTTTAGGATTTATACTACATTATATAACACTTACTGTCTATTAATATTGTAAAGGACACATTCAAATGACGAGATATCACAGCACAATAGATGTGGAAGAAGAAAACAATAAAATAAGAAAATGTCAATGTCACAATTAATACTCTTAGGATTTATACTACATTATATAACACTTAATGCCTATTAATATTGTAAAGGACACATTTAAATGACGAGACATCACAGCACAATAGATGTGGAAGAAGAAAACAATAAAATAAAAAAATGTCAATGTCACAATTAATACTTTTAGGATTTATACTACATTATATAACACTTACTGCCTATTAATATTGTAAAAGACACATTCAAATGACGAGATATCACAGCACAAAAGATGTGGAAGAAGAAAACAATAAAATAAGAAAATGTCAATGTCACAATTAATATTCTTAGGAGTTATATTACATTATATAACACTTACCTCCTATTATATTTTAAAGGACATAATTAAGATGACAAGTAATTACACACCATAATACAGATGACATGTAATTACAGCACAATAGTTATGGAATAAGAAAATAATAGAGTAAACAAAATCTAAACATCGCAAGCAATCTAATAGAATAGACTTAATATTGACTTAGTGACATTTCTTCAAATTTATCGTCTGTCTTATGTACATGTTAATATGTTTATAACTAATTAATGCATAAAAATGGTTTATTACACAGAGGCTACTTCAAAGGTCAGTATAAACTCTAACTGTCATTGTTAAACTACTTGAAATAACACTTATAAAGGCATATACATTACATAAAAACATAACGTTTGTATAAAAATGATCATTAAAGCCTTATACTTTTGTAATTATCTTGGCACAACAAAACTAAAAGTAGGATGATGAAAATACATCATAGTGTACTTACACCAATGCTACCTCCTATATCATATACTGTTTAAGGTAAGGTACAATTGTCTTGTATCATTATAATGTTGATGCTATGTCTTGTCTAATAGTTACTATCCATTAACACAGCTTGAAAATTACACTTCATTTTTTGGTCCAAATTACCTTAATAACAATATTGATATCAGCATTTTGGTTGACTAATACATCGACAATATCTGCATATCCTTTGTCACTTGCATAATGAAGGGCTGACCATCCTCTCTATTAAAGAAAACATACAAATAATCAATTGTAATATAAAACTATTAACTCTATAATAACAGTACAAACATACAGACCTTATCTTTTGTCTTATCTCTCTACTTTGTCATTATCATTATAAAATATTTCATTCGTATATCATGTAAATGTAAGTCACGTTATACATGAAGGACATGACTACATCTATTACTAATAAATCTTCATTACTTAAATAACTGTTTTAACACTAATTTATGCAAGATGGCTTAAATTATATAATATTACAATGTCATCTAAGGAACTGGAAAACAACAAGCAAACAGAAAAAATATTAGAATATACTGTTAAGTCAATGTTCTAACTGACAATAATATAACATGTAGTTATTTATGTTGCTTAGTATATCAACAATCATCATCTTTGTCCTTCCATATGACTTTTTAATTATATTATTTACAAGTCTACTACAATAACAAGCATTACCTCTGTCTGACAGTTATTGTATCTGACAAACTATAGATCTTCAACAGTCTGTACACTAAAAAAGGCTGGCTATTTTTAATTGTGGATTTGTCAAATGGCAAAAAGTACACTAATTATAGCTGAGCAATATACTGGACACTTCAATTTTAAACAATTTAAATTGAATAGTTCAATGTTAAAAAGACAACTAATACTTCAATTCATGTCCTTTACTGCTATTTTAGTCTGAGTATATGATACAACTATGGAAAATTTATGGTGATGTCAATATGTAGGTAAATTGGTTAATACACATCTTATAAAAACACTTTTTATTAACATTGTGATTAGAGCTTTGTATCCCTTTCCAATATTCATTATATTTGACGTATTCTTAAAGACAATATTTCAAACTTTATTATAATAGTATAACAACTACTGCCACTTTTAGCAAAAGAAGTTACATTTTAATTTCTCTTATACAGCTTTTATCATATAACATATTATATACATGAACACTTACTTTGTTGACAATGTCTAGATTGGCTCCTTTATGGGTTAAAATTAAAACAACATCTTTGTGTCCACTCATTGCTGCTAACATGGTTGGAGTAGATCCATCCTAAATATATTATAATAACTACATTAACATAAACTAAGACAATATATCATAACATCTGTACATTATCTATATACCAATAAAACTATACATAAGTACAGCATTAACATTATAGCCACTCGTTCAAAATAATCATTAAAGCCTTATACTTTTGTAATTATCTTGGCACAAACAAAACTAAAAGTAGGATGAAGAAAATACATCATAGTGTACTTACACCAATGCTACCTCCTATATCATATACTGTTTAAGGTAAGGTACAATTGTCTTGTATCATTATAATGTTGATGCTATGTCTTGTCTAATAGTTACTATCCATTAACACAGCTTGAAAATTACACTTCCTTTTTTTGGTCCAAATTACCTTAATAACAATATTGATATTAGCATTTTGGTTGACTAATACATCGACAATATCTGCATATCCTTTGTCACTTGCATAATGAAGGGCTGACCATCCTCTCTATTAAAGAAAACATACAAATAATCAATTGTAATATAAAACTATTAACTCTACAATAACAGTACAAACATACAGACCTTATCTTTTGTCTTATCTCTTTACTTTGTCATTATCACTACAACATATTACATTCGTATATTGTGTAAATGTAAGTCACGTTATACATGAAGGACATGACTACATCTATTACTAATAAATCTTCATTACTTAAATAACTGTTTTAACACTAATTTATGCAAGATGGCTTAAATTATATATAGTTACAATGTAATCTAAGGGACTGGAAAACAACAAGCAAACAGAAAAAATATTAGAATATACTATTAAGTCAATGTTCTAACTGACAATAATATAACATGTAGTTATTTATGTTGCTTAGTATATCAACAATCATCATCTTTGTCCTTCCATATGACTTTTTAATTATATTATTTACAAGTCTACTACAATAACAAGCATTACCTCTGTCTGACAGTTATTGTATCTGACAAACTATAGATCTTCAACAGTCTGTACACTAAAAAAGGCTGGCTATTTTTAATTGTGGATTTGTCAAAATGGCAAAAAGTACACTAATTATAGCTGAGCAATATACTGGACACTTCAATTTTAAACAATTTAAATTGAATAGTTCAATGTTAAACAGACAACTAATACTTCAATTCATGTCCTTTACTGTTATTTTAGTCTGAGCATATGATACAACTATGGAAAATTTATGGTGATGTCAATATGTAGGTAAATTGGTTAATACACATCTTATAAAAACACTTTTTATTAACATTGTGATAAGAGCTTTGTATCCTTTTCCAATATTCATTATATTTGACGTATTCTTAAAGACAATATTTCAAACTTTATTATAATAGTATAACAACTACTGCCACTTTTAGCAAAAGAAGTTACATTTTAATTTCTCTTATACAGCTTTTATCATATAACATATATACATGAACACTTACTTTGTTGACAATGTCTAGATTGGCTCCTTCATGGGTTAAAATTAAAACAACATCTTTGTGTCCACTCATTGCTGCTAACATGGTTGGAGTAGATCCATCCTAAATATATTATAATAACTACATTAACATAAACTAAGACAATATATCATAACATCTGTACATTATCTATATACCAATAAAGCTATACATAAGTACAGCATTAACATTATAGCCACTCGTTCAAAATGATCATTAAAGCCTTATACAATAGATGTGAAAAAATAAAACAATAGGGTAAAAAATGTCAATGTCAAATTCAATGCACTTAAGATTTATACTACATTATATCACACATACAAAGTATTATATTGTAAAGGACACATTCAGATGATAAGAAATCATAGCACAATAGATGTAGAAAAAAAAAACCAATAGAGTAAACAAATATCAACACAACATTCAACTTAGGATTTACATTTATTAAAATTATATTACATTACTGATTTATTGACCTCTCTTTATATTAATGATTCTTGTCACATCCTCTGTATTTGATTACAACTAATTAATTCATGATAATTGATTCTCACATTGAAGCTACTAGTTACAATGTTAAGTGTTAAAAAAATCAAAAATAAGGCCTCAAAAAGTACATAACAACAAACAGAACAATAAGAAGAATGTAGAAAACATAGTTCTGTACACCAGTGCTATTAATTGTCTGATATACTTGTTTAAGTACAGTTGTCTTGTGTCATTATAATGTTTAAGTTATATCTTGTCTAATAGTTACTATCAATTAACAAAGCTAAATGATTACAGTTTGTTCTCATGATCAAAATTACCTTAGTAACAATATTCATATCAGCATTATGGTTAAGTAATACTTCAACAACGTCTGTATAGCCTTTGTAACTTGCATAATGAAGGGCTGCCCATCCTCTCTATTATAAAAACAAACTAATAATAAACTACAAAATGAAACTGCTAACATTCTACAATAACAATAAAAAATGTGGACCTTGTTTCTTGTCTTATATCTTTCTACTTTGTCATTGTCATTATAATATGATACATTCATACATTGTCTACATATAAGTCATATTTTACATGTAGGACTAGACTACATATATTATTAATAAGACTTTATTACTTGAATAAACTTTTAACACTAATTTAAACCAGATAAGTTGAAGTATATACATGACAGTAAATCTGAGGGACTGGTACATAACATGTAAACAGAAAATTATTAGAATTTAGGACTATACTATTAAGTAAACAGTCCAGCTGACAAAAATATAACATTTAGCTCTTTAAGTTGCTCAGCATATAAAATATGGTGAACAAACAATGAATAACAAACATAAGTTATACTTCTCCTTCTTTGATAAAGTCATAATACTCAAACTACTTCTGTTAGTTACTTTGTTTACTTAATCAGTAAGAAAACAAAATGAAAATAAAAACTAGTGTTAGTCAAATTCAAAGAAGATACTTTTAGACTAGTGATTCATCTAATAAGTGTTAGATTTCAATGTAAAATGATAAAATAGATTTACCTCATCTGTTGTATTTACATCATCTCCTCTAACAAGAGTATCTTCTACCTGTAACAAGTACCCTTTCTTAGCAGATTCAATTAGACTATAATTCTATGGTAAAAGAAAAAGTATTATGACAGGATTTCCTTAAACCTAGAGATAAACATCTTCAATATAGTGCCCAAAGTAATCTCACTCAAGGATATATCTTGGGCTAAAAGCAAACTAACTTACATCATTATATTATCTTGCAATATCATTTAACATATCAAAAAATTGTGACAATAACTTTACAAATATATATTCCTTATAAATAATGTTCCATAACTGCTTGATGTCTTATGCAGTATAGATATAAATATTATGTATGTAATTTACCAACTGTAAAAAGAACATTAGTGTCTTAAAACAACAAAAATTAAATGAAACAAATAAAAACAGGAAAGGCTTAAAAAAATTCGGACAAAACATAATTTGTTAGTTAGCATAATTTTAATTTCGCAAACTAAATATAACTTTACTCATATGAGGTTTATATATATATATATATAGTACTTTATAATTTATATAGTACTTTTTACATCACATTGTGTGATGTGTTTACTTAAACACCTGATAACTACTAATTAATTTAGTTACGGATTTAAAGTTGTTGCTGAAAATGGATAACAGAACAAACACAGTTTGGTTATTATAATGTTATTGTATTATTTTACTAAACAATGAAATAGTATGTATAGATAGATAGATATAGATAGATAGATAGATAGATAGATAGATATAGATTAGATAGATAGATGGATGGATGAATGGATGGATAGATAGATAGATAGATATTATATATATATATATATATATACATATATATATATATATATATAATATATATATATATTATATATATATCATATATATTATTTGAAGCTGACCATGTTATTTGTAAGGTATAACATGTTTTGTTCAAGTAAGTACATTGATAACTTCTTATTTCATATACCACTACTTATACTTTTACACAGTAATATAATATAGTTAAGAATTATGATGTACTTACCAAGTCCAGCTGGTCCATGATAACAGCTGAAATGCATAAACTCACCAACAACAAGAATCATTTACAAATGATAATTTCCTCAATAAAAGAATCCTTGGAACTTCAAATTAACAACTGCTGTAAGAAGTCATTTTATATGATGTTCAAAAATTAGGAGTTTAGCATTAACAAAAATATGTGATCCCAAGTTTATGAAAATATTCACATCATGACAATGTTCAGGAAAAAGTGAATGCCGAACTGTGTAATGACAACTGGCATCATATGAAGATTTCCCCCATAGTCTACCACATATATAGTATATTTGCATTGTTAAGACAACAATAGTGGTGACAATGTATTACAGCTGTTGAAAGTAGCAGTCAGTACATATATATAGTCTAAAATCACATACTTTCATTGGCAACTTTTACTGTTATAGATGAACTTCTGTCAGTTGGTCAACCTCTGTCTCATACTACTGACTATGGAATAGATCTATATGACAAAACTATATAGTTTGTATCACATACTCTTCATCATCTGTGACTCATTATATAAATTTATTGTGTTTGTATCATATAGACATTATCTTTTGTTGACACATAAATATTGAATAGTAAATTACTCAGTCTCAATCCTATTCTATTTTCTCTTCAGGTGATGGCGACCATATCTGATGACTGTCCCTGAGACAAATACAGTCTGTCTTCCAAACATTTCTGCCTGTTTTACATCAACTGGTACTTGTACTGTACCAGATTGAGATTTCTTTTTCTTTTTCTTTGACAATTGGAATGTGAATAAACAATTATGCTCTTTGAAGAGCATAATTGTTTATTCACATTCCAATTGAACTATTACTTTAGCTTCAAAAGGACATCATGAAGACTCAGACTCTGTTGAAGAGAATTTATTGTTACTCCCCTCCCCCCACTACGCTATGCTCAGTCAGCCTCCCCAATATTTATGGCCCTCATATGCCTATGAATTCATAGGCATATGATAATATCACTATACTATGACAACCAACACATTTTCGCATCATTTTCAAGATAGTCTTCCAATAAGGACTTGATTTTCATTAAACACAAATGTCTAATGAGAGACAGTCTGGCTGACCAAGAGGTGTGTCACCAAGTCAGACATTGCATAAAAGAATAGTTGTATAAACTAGCCATTTCAGTTCATTATGCTGTTTTGTATTTCATTGTTCCTTGCTATAAAATAGTAACAATTTCCCACTATGTCTCTTGTTTAGTTGGTACTGAATGTACCTTGGCAAAACTACTTGCGTAATCACGTGACATGTTGTATTCGAATTCATTGACTTTTGAGATATCGCGCACGATATCGTAGCGTTAGTGACGGGCAGGAAATATCTGCTAAATTAATACAATAATATTCAATGCAAACAAAAGCAGCTTTTGGAGTGTTAATCGTTCTATAAATTTCCTTTATGCTGTTGTTTTTCTCAAATACAGTCTTTTTGTGTCCAAAAGGGGTGTTCATTTTCCTTAATATTCTTGTGTCTTTCCATCTTCTTCATATCTCCCAATGAAATACCTTCATGCTATATGTATTGCAAAAAAACAGACTGTCTTCAAAGGTGAAGGTAAACATTTGTAGCAAGCACTTACAGCATGTTCTATGAATTGATTGTAACAAATCAATTCTGGATTGGTACTTGTAAGTAGAGAGAAGTGTTGTTATCTCTATAATCATCATTTTGTCTATAATTATTATAGTTGTACAAACTGCTCTTCCATCCTTTGTAGCTGTTTTCGCCTTGGAACATTCATTCTAAACTCTGTATACCTAAAGAAGCACAATTATAATCAATAAAAAGTTAAACAACAGCTTACATAGTTCAGGTCAGTTGACCCTGAACCTAGCTATGTAAACCAGGACAATATGGACTGACACAACATGCATCTGATTCATCCTAATTTGATAATTATATAAAATGGTTGAGATGCAATAAAATTACTAATTCAGGCAACTGAAATCGTTATAAAAATGGATACAAATATGGTGTCAGAACAGAAAATGACTATAGAGCTAGAGTTACTATTAGAGACAATAGCTGTGATTGATACTGGGAGCTATAAGATTTGGAAATTGATTATGACCTAAAAAGTGCTGTAGTAATTGTGTGCTTCATATTTATAGAAGGATAATCTTAAGCTTCAATTTCACACCCAAAATATTCAGATGAGATGGTAATAAGTAGGAAGCATTGTAGGATTGAAAAGTGTTGGTGATAGGACCTGTCTCTGATAGATTGGTAGATGGAATTGAGACTGTGTTAATAATAATTGAAGTACTATTAGTCATTACTTCATTACTAGAAACTATGCTTTTGTAATCATTGCAAAGGTTGGTAGATTGATTATTTCGAGATAATGTGGAAGGTCAATATCCATCACATCTTAATGAATAAGTACAAGATTCAGGACCATCTGTGCTATTGGCAATGACAGTATCATTTGGTGAACCCAATGTATTGGTAGCTACAGATGTAGTAATAGTCATGGGAACACTGCCTTTTTAGCATTATTAACCAGATTTAGCAAGTCTGTGTTGAAAGATGCTTTAACATTTCACAAACCTAAAGAATAATAGTACCAGTACGTAGTACTTGACATATTTTAAACCTATTTAATATAGGACTTGCTTCTTTTTAGGATTAATTGCTTTGAAGGGCTCTTGGCATTCTTTCTCTTGTTACCTATGCATAATAGACATAGGTATCACATGTTGTACACACACATTTATTTGTGTTTATGGCTACAATTACTGTGTAACTAAAATGTTTTTCACTGATATGATGTTTATGGTTCATTGGACCTACTCAACACTTAATAATAGATTTAACCGATCTTGCAATGCTTTGAAGTGGTCTTAATTGAAACTCACTTCATATATGCATATATTTACATACATATATTTTGCTAACTATTTTTATTTTCTTTAACAATTGTTGCTTCAGCAAGTCTGACCCAATCAGATGTATCATTACAACTATACCAAGGAGCAAGTAACTTCACTCTAACATCAAGTTCTTCAAAATTATTAAATGGCAACTCAACAACTCCAACCAAATGCACAGGATTTCATTAACTATGTAATATTACATAACTGTGGCTTGTAATAATTACGTAACATGGTATCACCCCCACAGCCAATCCATCATAACAGCAGCAAGCAAGATAAACTACTCACTGACTTAAGAAATTATTAATTTTACACTGAATATGACATCAAATTAAGTGTTAAGTTATGAAAAGGCCTAAGAACAAAGAACAAGACAACAGCAGCTTCCCATGTGTTAAGTTCTGAAGAAACATGTGAAGACTTTGTTAGCAGTAATTACCACGTAACATTATGCTACTACGTAAAAACATTGTGGTTTGCTCGAGTACCTGTTGACCAAACAGTAGTTTCTCTGGGAATGTTGGGGAATGAGACAACTCAGACAGTAAGTGATCATGTTGATACAACTTTACCTCAAGTTAACTTGATAAGAAAACTATTGATCATGTGACTCTAATTTAATGGGTGTGGTCTCATAGGTAATTAAAGGAAAACTCCAGTGAAACCTTTGGTATGTCAATAATTCTTTGTTGAAGTCAGTAGTATATTACTAAAATAGATTATATCTATAATATAATAATTATCATGTTATTACGTCTAATTGATATGTGTGTTAAACATATCACTGCAACTATTGATGTAGCTATGACAAAAGTATGCATCTATTATATTATTGTGTGTCCATTTTTCTTTGTTTCCGTCCATTGTACTTTATTGTGTGTCCATTTATTATAGATTGAGCTGACATATTCAGGTGTTCTTGATGAGGAGTTAGAGGAAGTCATGTTATCATGTGATCACTGTGGACCTCTTATAATACATGTCACTAAATTATATCCAATACAATGTGCTACATAATTCCATGCTTTGGGTATGTCATTAATGGAAAATGTGAGTAATCATGTGACTGTCATGTGACTGATGCATGCTGTAATACATATCACAGACAACAGACAACTACATGTTAGAAGCAAAAGTGGGTTCAAGGGTGTATCCTATGGGACATCTTTGGGTTACTGAAGTGAGGTTAATGGCACTATTTAATTGTTGTTTTATTTTAGTGGTAAATATTCTATTGAAATTAATTGAGCTCCAGTTGTTATGAGGTCAGAGATGAAAGGTCGTATTATGATAATATCATTTTTATTACAATAGGTCCATCCACTCAAATTTAATGCTCAATCAATTCTTAATAAAATAGTTGTTGAACCAATAAATCCCATTAGAATTACCTAAAATATTAGATAGATTAAGGAAAAATTAACATGAACTATCTTTTACTTGTTACAAAGGTCAGTAATATAATTATTATAATAACAATACATGTATGTGTGTTTAGGTAGAGGAGAGTGATGAGCATGTGATATTAGGAACAGGAGAACTGTACTTGGATTATGTGATGCATGACTTGTGTAAAATGTATTCTGAAATTGATAAGCACCTCCCTCTCTTAATTAAAGAGTTATGTCCCTCTTATTAGGTATTAAAGTGTCTGATCCAGTATCTACATATTGTGAAACAATTGTAGAAACCTCATCTTTAAATGTTTTCATATGACACCAAACAAGAGGTAACTCCTGTTATCATTATTAATTTTATAAATATATAAACATAGAAAAAACTTAGAAAATGATTGACAAAATATAAATGGTTTCTATTAGTAGCTCATTCTATTTGAGCATTTCTACCAGATTATACTGATCACAATATTTTAGATATGTGTAAATTTTGATACAATTATATGAGTAGTTGATTGGATGGATGGATTGATGATGGACATATAGATAGATGGATATATAAGGTAATTATATAGTAGTGATGTCATATGTGCATTGATCATTACATATTAACTAACATACATAATATTGTACTTGTATTTTTGTTCTAGAGATATTATTAATGGTACAGGTAATGGTACACCCTCTCCCAAGATTTATAGTCCTAATATTTTGTTACAATTACTAATAAAGTGACTGTTACAACATGTATTAACTCAATAGGTCAATATCATTGTTATGACAACACTATCTCTAAGCATGAAATGACTTACTGTTATTATATCTCACACACATACAAAATCAGGAAGCTTACTAGACTATTCATTTGTCTCTACTTTCTTTAATTATTTCCATTGTTCTATATCTTTGTCTTCCAGAAGACTGGATAAAACAAGACACACTTCATCAAGGAATCTAAATTATTGACACACCCACAATCTCTGTCCACTCTCACCAGAAACATTACTCTAGAAGATAGTAAATGTATTAAACTTATGTAAGTCAGTATACTATTCAGTAAATGTTTGTATAACTCCGTGTATTGTCTTTGTGTAGTCAGTATACTATTCAGTAAATGTTTGTATATCATTGTATATTTACTCATATTGTTGTTTAGTATGAAATAAAGGTAAATATAAACATAAATATCTGGTTAGTTTTGACATCCTTTGAAACCAATTATATAAATACTCAAGTATATGTATATGTTAAAGTACAGAGTACCAGATGCTATAATTTTAACCCCATATAAAACTTGTAATTTACATGTACAGTATTTTACATTAAATTATTCATATAACATTAAGGTTATTAGTGGAGACAGTTAATGACCTTCAGCCTGCCAATGTAAAGACACACCCACCCTGTACCCACTGAAATCTCATTGAAAATCCATTAACTGTATTAAATTGTTACATTCATGTTTCAGGTATGTAGGCAAGACTAAATCTAATAATTTGAAGTTTGTTATTCCATTTCAGATGTCCTATAGTCTTTGAAATCCTTTTAAGAATTTTAACAGTTTATTCATCAGCCTATTCTATAAAGCCATTAGAACATGTAACAATCCAACCTACTCCCCTTTTAATACCCAAGCTGTTGTAATATGATCCATTGTACTATTGTCTCCCTCCCCCTTTGTTTGTTTAGCTGTAGTGACTGTGTCCTTCCTCTTTTGTGATTCTTATCTATTTGACATGTACACCCCTCTTAATGCCCAAGCTGTTGTAATACCATCCAAGCTAGTCCCATGATATGTACATACCTCTACCCAAGCTGTTGTAATATGATCCATAGAACTATTATCTCCCTCTCCCTTTGTTTGTTCAGCTGTAGTGACAGTGTCCTTCCTCTTTTGTGATTCTTATCTATTTGACATGTAGACACCTCTTAATGCCCAAGCTCTTGTAATGTGATCTAAGCTAGACTTAGCTAGTCCCATGACAAGTGCATACTTCTTAATGCCCAACCACAAAAATGTCTTGTATTATATTGTATTGCAGTGTACATTATAAAGTTTTTGTTCAGTTATAATTATATCTTCTGTGACTATTACAAACAACTCTGGTACTTATTATGACTTTTTGTTAAGTAATAGTTCCTGTGTATGTTATCTTACACGTCCATTTTCTGAGACCATTCTGTAACACTTATTGTTCAGGTTTAATGATCACTGGTAGCGATGATCTGATCTACATTAACTGATGACTATTGCAAAGGCTGGTTCACATAATGATGCAAAGCCTTGAATCACGTCACGTTGGGTACGTACATCAATTTATGAACACAGTGTGTGCACAATGCACAAACGGCAATGTGAGGATAGAATCGATGCATGGAAGAAATGGCAAGCCAGGTAACTGACAAAGAGCACACAGAAATAATATACAGCTGTTGAGTAAATATAGGACACACCCACATAGTTCTTCTTTGTTTTGGTCACCTTCTTCATTGTCTGTAAAGGAAAGCAAACAGAACTTTAGTCTCCATTTTGCACTAATAGAGTTTATAACGATAAAGGCGGAGTTTTGTTCACATGTATCTTCCCATTTATATGAACAGCATTGATACTACGCTATGCAATGCGATGCAAAGAACACAACATGATCCACATACTATTGTAGTTATGTGAAGCCACCTTTAGTTATATCTGTTATAATAATATGAACTGTTCTGTACTAAACATATACTTTAATTTTTAGGTGGACTTTGGTCTACTATATAAGTGTACATAATGTTGAGGTTCTCTGATAACTTAGATTGTAAGTTTGATCTATCATTAATTTGACAATTTTGTGCTAAGCTATTTCTTTAATTCTATAGTGAGACATTGATAACTATATTGGAGAAGATATAATGAGGTTTTCTACTATCTACTTTATGTAAGATTGATCTTTTATATATTTTTATAAATTCTAACTAGTTGAATGTGTTATGTGAAAGTATCGCAAACAAAATAAAGGAAAAACTATAATAGCTCTTTTTCTTGCTATTTAGTCTTTACAACTACTGTATATAACAGTAATAATTAGAACAGGAATGAGACTTTTGTAATAAAGTCTCATTTCCATATTAGAGATTGACTCTGATACCATATCATAAAAATTGTATGAAAAAGAAGTATCATTTCCAATCCTCATACTTCATTTTCATGTATAGAGATTGAGAGATACTTTGAAATTTAAATCTCATGTTTTTAGATTATCTAAACTGAAAGAGGAGAAGACAACTTTACATCAAATATCCGATCAACTCTCATCAGAGATAGAGGAGCACTTGAAACAAGCTAGAGCACTTATTCAAGATATAGAAACTAAAAGTAGAGAAGTCGAAATAATGAGAGAACATTTACAGTAAACTGAACAAAGCAGAAGCACCTCTGAAGTAAGTTAACATCAAATTGTGTTGTAACGGTCAGAGTTAGAAAAAAACTTGTAAGTTAAATAGATAATAGGGAAGATAAATCAAATCAATAATATAATGAATAATTAATATAATGATAATTATGGTCTTTTTATACCCGTGGTTCAGATCTCACTTTACAGGTAATTAATCTGATTGGTCAATTTTAAAATGATTTGTGCATGTATGCGTGCGTGATGTGATTGGTGGAATCATAAGTGATCCACTCGTTTTATCCAATAGCTCATGCTCAACTTCTTTTTGATTGTTACATTTTCCCCCTTCCTTCTCTAGCACAAAGTGTGGTTCTTCAGTTTCCAAGCAAGAGAGTTCATTAGCATTAGTATTGTCTCAGACCTTTCTATTTTGAACTGTGAATGTGTACGGTTGAAATGCTAAACTCCATCTTGTTAATCTTCGATTCTTATCTTTGAATTTATTTATCCATTGGAGAGCTCGGTAATCTGTCTGAACAATGAATGGTTTGCCAAGTAGGCAAGTTTTGAAGGCTTTACTCCTAACAGGATTGCTTGACATTCTTTCTCAATATCAGAATAGTTTTGTTCTTGTGATAGTAGCTTCCTACTGAAGTACTCTATGGGTTGATTGACATCTTCTCCCTTGCTAAGTACAGTTCCTACTCCCACTCTGAATGCATCAATCTGTAATATGAAGTGTTTAGTGAAGTCTGGATTTCTCATGATAGTAGATGAAGTTAGTGCTTGTTTGAGAGTCTGGAAGGAATGTTCTATTTATGCTGTCAATTCCACTTGTTCCGGTGCTTGTTTCTTGGTTAATTCGGTGAATAAATCTATGGTAATAAGTTAATAACCTTTCATTTCCAGAAATATTCTCACTTTGTGGTTGGTCTTGTTAGGTTTCTAATGGCTTCTATCTTGCTTTCTTCAGGCGTCACTCCTTCTCTGATTTTATGCCCTAAGTAAGTACACTTGTCCACTCCAAATATACATTTCTTTGGTTTGATGGTCAGTCATGCTTCACTGAGTTTCTGAAGTACTGTTTAAAGGTGTTTCAGGTGTTTGTGCCAGTCATCACTATGTACCACTACATCATCCAGATATATTCCTGTGTATGTTTCTGTTCCTTTTAATACTGAATCCATCATCCGTTGGAATGTAGCTGGTGCTCCACTCAATCCAAATGGCATCACAGTGAATTGGTAGAGACCCGTTGGGCTGGTGAAGGCATTCTTCTCTTTATCCTTGGTAGACATAGGCACTTCCCAATAATCTTTAGCTAGGTCGAGTGTAGTTATGTGCTTTGCTCTTCCAATTGAATTAAGTAAGTCTTCCATTCTGGGCATAGGTATGTGTCAAATTTGGTCACTTGGTTTAACTTCCAATAGTCTATACATGTCCTGACGCTTCCATCTTTCTTCTTTACGATGACCATTGGAATTGCCCATTACTGTTTGATTTCTCTATTATTCCAGCTTGCTCCATTTCAACCAATTCTAACATCACTTGGTCTTTGAAGGCATGAGGTATACAACAGGGTTTCTGTCTTACTGGTTGGATTCCATCTGTGACAATTCTGTGTCTGGCTTTGTCAGTTCATCTGGGTTTGCTCGGTGTTACAAATGGATCAGTAAGTGAACCAACTGATCCATTTGTTTATATGAAAGTTTTTTGCCGAACTTGAAATCTCCTTTTTCATTTCTCCAGTCATATTATGGTGTTTCTTCATCTTCTTGTATAGTACTTACGTAGTAGACTTCCTGAGGTTTATCATGCCATCGTTTGAGTAAATTGAGATGGAATATCTGTTTCCTTTCCTCTTTTTCTGGCCTTTTGATCTTGTAATTGACTTTTCCTACTCGTTTCATGACTTGGTATGGTCCTTGCCACTTAGCTGCGAACTTCTTACTGCTATCTGGTAGTAACAATAACATCTTGTCTCCTGGGTTCACTGTAGTTTTCTAGCCTTTTGATCACAATGTTCTCTCTGTTTCTGTTGGGCTGTGTTAGCGTTTTGTTCAAATATTTCTTTAGCTGATTCTAATCTACTGCATACTTGATTTACATAAGTGAGGATGTCCTTATCTTCATCTTCGTCTTCTATCCATTCTTCCTTAAGTACTTCCAATAATCCTTTAAAATCTCTGCCATACAATAAGTCGAAAGTATTGAGTCCAACAGTGGACTCAAAATGCAAAGTGTACATAATGTAGTAGCATTTTATCCCATGTCTTTCCTTCCTCTGCTAGGACTTTTCTAGGCATCAGTTATAATGTTTTATTAAATCATTCAACTAGGCTGTTTGTTTGAGGATGATATGGACTCAGTCATATAGCTTTAATCCCCAACATCTGATATAGTCCTCCGAGTGAAATCGGTCCCTGGTCTGTTAGGATTTCTTCTGGGATACAATGCCTGGCAAAGAGAATAATTAGTTCTTTGACTACTCTTACCCCTGTAAAGTTGCTGATTGGTATAGCTTCTGGATATCGAGTTGCGTAGTCACTGATTACAAGTATATACTGATTTCCTTTCCAAATCCTGGGTAGCAGTTCCATTATATTCATAGTAATTCATTTGAAAGGTTCTCCCATGATCAGTAGATGTATCGTTGGTACTTTAGTCTTCCTGCCTCCAACGCGTTGACATTCTAGGCAGGCTTTGCAGTATTGTTTCACATCATGAAAGAGGGTAGGTCAGTAAAATCTTTTGAGTATCCATTTAGCTGTTTTCTCTTTTCCTAGGTGTCCTGCCATAGGTACACTGTGTGCTAATTTTAGTATTTGGTCTCAATATTTCTTTGGTAGTAGTACTTGATCGTATGCTATTCCTGGCAAATCTCTAGGACACCATCTTCTAAAGAGAATACCTTTTATCCTTGTTACTCAAGAAGGATGCTCTTTTTAATCATTTTTGTACTACTGGATATTTTTCCTGCTCTTCCTTGAGCAGAGGTGACATTGGTATTTCTGTTGTTTTGACATGTTGTAAATTAAACTTTCTCTTTATTACCCAAGGACTTTAGTATCTTTTCTTTTCCTAGTTGTTCAAACAGTTCATCCTCAAAAGGAAATAAGTCTGGTAATTCACATGTCTTACCATCATCGGTTCCCTTTGGTCAGGCTTGGTGCCAACATTTTCTGAGTGATCATTAATTGTTGAATTCTCTTCCCTTCTACAGCAGCTTTTACTGTATATTCTTCTCCATCAAATTTAATTTGTACTTGAACCAATGGATATTGTCATGTTCCATTTCCAAAGGATGCAGAGAAAGTTGTTTCTTCAATAACTCCTGAGCTACTAGCCTACTGTCTACCACAGTTCTGGATGCTCCACTTTCAATTTGGATTCATTTCACCGGGATCCATTAACTTCCCCAGTCCCTGATAGATTAATCATCTCTGTGCTTTTGTACTTGAATTGTAGAGTTTGTTCCTTTCAGGGCATTCTCGTTTCACATGATCTTTCTTGCCACATTGATAGCAACTGGCCTTGTAACTTGACTTTCTGTTGTCTTTTTCTAGCTTTGATTTGGTTACCTTAGATTTAGATGCATGATAGGTGTCTCTTTGTGACTGAGGTTTAGTTGTTTCACCCCATCCCTGGTTATAGTAGGCTCCTGATTTTCCTTTGTAGTTAGGTTTTTCCTTGACCAATTAAACTCTTGCATCAGATCAACTAACTCATGTGAGTCGCTTGGTTGTTGCCTGCTGATCCAGGTTCTCATTTCTCTGGGAAGTTTGTTAAGTACGTGCTCAACTACTATCTCTCTTTCATTTGTCTTTGTCCTTTATCAGGAGTCAACCACTGCTCTGCCAATTTGTCTGCTTGAATTATATATTCATCTGGTTACTTTTTTTGTCTCAAACTAGTTCGTGAAATGTTCTTCTACTGCCTTCTAGAGTTACATCAAATCACCTCATTAAGGCCTCTTTGACCTCTTCATATGGTAATCAGTGTAATCCAAACCAGCACACCCTGAACAGGATTTACCTTGTAAGAGAGGCACTAACTGCACTACCCATCCATCTTTGAGTAGTCATTAAGTCTTATCTTATTCTCGAATGTCTCCAGAAAATCTTCAATATCTTCATCATGTTTGTATTGAGTAATTTGTAAGGCTGGTCTTTTGGTAGTTTTTCCAGACACAAGCTCCTGCATAAGTCATTGTTGTTGTTCCATCCATCCAGCTATGCTTTGCATAATTTGATCATAGTGTTTTTACTTGACTTTTGTCATTTCTTTGAGATAGTTTTATCTATAGGTCTTTTGCTTTCCTCTGCTTCTGATTCAGTGTCTGATACCACTAGACTCCTTTTTATATAATTTTCTTCTAGTTGTTTAGGGGTATAGCCGATTCTTGGTTGTTGTCACAATCCAAAGTGAATTCCCCTGTCAATAGTTTGTTCCGTCTTTTTGAATACTTGATTATTAACATATTCTGGTATTGCTGCTATCCCACTGCTGCCACCAAAATAAGTGTGATGGTTAGGGTTGGTAAAAGTTTATTATAAATTAAATAGATAATAGGTAGGATAAATCAAGTCAATGATATAATGAATAATTAATATAATAATAATTATGGTTCTTTTATACCCGTGGTTCAGATTATGCTTTATGGGCAATTAATCTGATTGGTTAATTCCAAATGATCCGTTCATGTGTACATGCATAATGTGATTAATGGATTCGTAAGTGATCTGCTCGTTTGATCAGATAGCTCATGCTCAACTTCTTTCTGATTGTTACATGTGTCTATCTGGATATATCATACTAGTGTGTTCGTTTATCCATTTACACATAGGGATAGGAATGATTCAAAAGTTGAGGGGGCTTTAAATCATGAATATGTAATTTGACCCAAAAAATTAATTTCATGCAGTTGTAAATGTGTTTATTAGGTAATAATCAGATGTACGTGTACATTCTGATAATAACTTATCAAAAATGCCAAAAGTATTGAAGTCTATGATCATTAAAAGTGACAAATTCTTCTGCTATTTTTCCAAGTTTATCTGATCTGTGCAATGTTTATGAGTATGTAAAATGATGACATGGTTCAAATGCTCTTGTGACATATTTGAACGTAAGTAGTTCTTCAGTCTCCTTAAGGTTGAAAATGTATGCTCAGCTGAAGTGGAAGTCATGGGAACTGTTAAATATAGGTAAAGAAGTTTATGAATTTCTGAGAACATTGCCTTTCTAATTGATGTAGTGTTCATTACTTCATATATGGTGCTGATAGCCTTCACCTCTTTGACTATAATTGAACTGTCCCTATTCGCAACTTTTACCAGTTCTGGTAGCATTGAAAGCTGTGGCATCAATCTCTCAAAATCTACATCCCCTTTGTACATGTCACTGAACTCATTTGATGGTTTGTAAGAATGCCATTACAAAGATGGTATTAAAATATTTTCTATCTTATTAAGAATCCTCAAGCCCTTTCTGTTCAAATCGTCGTGAAATTTCATTTGCTGTTATATGTATGGCCTCATAAGACAAATGGCGAAAGAATTCTCGTGGTGTTTTTGGATGGAAACCATTGGATTCTCCCATCTGTTTAGGTGATTGTCGTTTGCGTGGGAGTTTTGTTTCTGTCGTTAAGTCAAATGATTCAGCAACAATGGCATCATAAAAAGAATTGAAGTTTGCCTCAGTTCGTTGCCGTTCTAAGAACTTTATTGCGGCCTGGATGCCTTGGCTACACATCTGAGCAGTAATATCCTTCCTCTGTAATGTAGTTGCTAGTTGTTCAGTTGTAACAAACACCATAATATGATAATCTTAATCCAAAGTATGTGTGAAACTGTTCCATATTTATGAGCAACCCAGAAGCTTTGGAAGCTGCTTCACCTGTATCTGTGTCTTGACTTAAAAGATCCAACTCACCCTCCAATACTTTGTAGTTTTGAATGATGCTAAGTATGGCTCCAGTTCTTACTGTCCACCAAGTTGGACATAAAGGTTTCAAGGAAGGTAAACCAGAAGAAAGCTCAGATTGCATACGTTCAAACAGTGATAAGTGCTTGGAGGATATTTTGATGAAATTAGACAATTCAATTCAATGACTAGTGCTAGTGAATCTCTGATGGGTTTGGACTGCTTACCAGATTCCTGTAAGCATAGGTTCAGTGAATGAGCTACACAATGTACAAAGTGAGCCCTTGGTTCATCTTGTAGATTTTTAGGTGCTACACCATTTAAATGGCCTGGCATATTGACAGCACCATCATGACCCTGGCAGTTTGAGTTTTGAATGCTACATTTCATCAAGCAATCTTGAAGGACTGACTTGATGGTGGAGGCGTCAGTAATTTCTGTATAAGCTAAACCTACCAGATCCTCATGAATTTCTTAAGAATCTGAAACCCATCTTAAACACCCTGTTAGTTGCTCTTTACCACTGACGTCTCTCGTTTCATCACCTATCAATCCATAGAAAAGCTGTTTTTTGATATTTGCAAGCAGAGATCGCAACATGTTTTTAAACATTAACTCAATTTGCTCATTAGTAATTTCAGGTGATTGGTATTTTTGATCATTTAACCAGCATTTTAGTTGAAGGATTTCAAATGCTTCTAGTTTCATCAATTAAAATAAATTGCCTTCATTGTAATGCCCTCTAACTGCCAGCCCTTGTCGCATCAAAAAACGAAGAGAGTGAAGTTGTATTAAAACCATTTTTCTTCTTAATTCCTGATCTTTCGTCACACATGAAATAGTTAAAGTCATAATACTTGCCCATTGTAGTGACTCATGCTTAAAAATGGCTTCATGATGAGTTTGGCTTGCTTCATGTCATCAAAATGTTTCTTTTCCCTTCTTCCAATTACAAAACCCTTTTGTAATTTTAATGTCAGCTGCTTGGAAGTCATTTTTTTAGATTGCAAATGAAATGAGCATGTATTTCTTTCACACTTCAGTGCACTAAATATGCTCACTACTTACACAATTCATGAATTCAATTATAATTATGGTTAATGTTATTGTTGTTATTACAGAATTTAACTATCAATGACTTAAATTTTCATAACATACATGGTTTGTGGTATTAGTGCTGAAATTGCAGGTGACAACATATTTCCATGTGGACTGAATCTGCAAAGTTGGGGGGCTAAGCCCCCCTTCACAAAAGTTGGGGGGCTTTAGCCCCTCCTGCCCCCCCCCCCCCCATTCCTACCCCTATGCATTTACATCAAGATCCATCCATTGATCACATATGAATTAGCCATCATTTCATTATCTATTAATCTATTCATCTCTCCATCCATTGATACACCTATGTATGTATCCATTAATCAGTCTATTCATCTATTTTTAGTTAGAGGCACTAGAGATTGAAATTGCTAACAGATCATGGCAGTTGGAAAGAGAGGGTAGATCAGTTGTCTTGTGAACTTGAAAGTGTTCAAGCTCTCTTAGAACAGACACAATGAGACAAACAGTTTATGGAACAATCACTAAATTACCGTTTTGAGGTTAGACTGTCTGCTATAAAGATATTTAATTTAAACTATTTACAAGAGAACTTAATGTTTATTTAGTTGGTTACTACGGAAAATACTGCTCAACAACTTAAAATAGAGGAAGGTTGAAACAGTAAAAAGATCTTCAAGATGTGAGAGTTAAAATGGAAACTGGCCTGTCACGTCTCAGATATCTGGGAGTCTCAGAGATAATATCTTGGTTCTTGTTCTGACCAGGGGGTTCAAGTGGAGTAATGACTTCTTCAGGAGGTGTACCCATGGGAGTGGTATCACCTAAAGGAATATCCAGATCTGAAGACTCTGATTCTGTAGACTGTGGAGTCTCTGCTTGACTGCCCATCTCAGCTCACGTAAGAGATTAATATGTCTTTTCCATAATAAATAATCAGCCGTTTCGACTAGATATGTTAGAGGACCTAGTCTTTCAATGACAACAGCAGGTACCCAATCCGGACCAGAATGTATATTACGAGCCATGACCAACTGTCCTACAAAGAATTCTTGTTTCTGAGCTTGTCTATAATGCTGAACCTTCTGCTTAGCTTGTTTTTCTAAGACTGAAGAGGGATAGTCTGGACAGATTAAATCCAGTCTAGTTCGAATGTGATGATGCAGATGCAAAAATCTTTTGATACAAATTGTGGACCATTGTCCATAACAACTTGCTCCGGTAGTTCGCAAAATTTCAAGGGTTTTGGTGGCTGTAGTTTCCTTCATAACAAAACTTTAGACCACTTAGAATGAGCATCAACAGCAATAAGAAACATTGAACCTTGGAAGGGAACAGCCAAGTCCAAATGTATTCTCTTAAAGGGGTAATTTTGCCACGTCCATGGCTGTACTGGAGCAACAGCTGGGGAATGTTTAACAGTGACAGTAAGTACAGCTTTTGACCGCTTCCTCTACTGCTTTATGATGTAACTTCTTGCAACAGATTTCATTTGGCTAATGCCTGGGTGGTCTTTATGCTCTTCCAACAGTTTCTTTTGGAGTTTCTCTGGAACAATGACTCACATGCCCCATAATAGACATTCTCCCTCTACCATTAATTCAAACCTATGGGACCAATAAGGGTGTAAGGTAGGGGTACCATCTTGTGGCCATCCTGATCGAACATAACTTACGACCTTACATAGAACAGGATCTGTTCTAGTAGCTGTTCTAACATGTTGTGAAGTGACAGGAAGGGTCTCTAGTTGTGATACATTGAAGCTAGCTGGTTCATCAGACATGATAGGGACTTCCTGTGATTTCAAAGGTAATCTGGACAAACTGTCAGTGTTAACTTGAGTTTCTGTTGGGCGATACTCTATGTTGTAGCTGTATGCTGACAAGATCAATGACCAATGCTGTAGATGAGCAGCAGCTAAGCAAGGAGTTCCTCTCTTTGCTTCGAAAATTGTTGTCAGTGGCTTGTGGTCAGTCACTAAAGTAAATATCCGCCCACACAGATACAAATGGAACTGCTATACACCAAAGATGAGAAAACAACTGTAGAAATTACTGTAAATTGTAGCAAGTACTGGTTTAAGTATCAAACCTTTATAATAAATAAATTAAGCATTAAGGAATACAGTTTTAAACATACTATTTTGTGCTTTCATTCTTTGTTTGATAAAACTATTTCCACTGTCATAACTCCATCTAGCAGTAATGTTTGGGCTTTACAAACTTGCTCTTTAATTCTGTTAATCTTTTTAACTCTTGGCACCTGGGATTTAGCAGCTGTAAAAGGAGGGACCCACTCTGAATCTTATTTAGCCATTTTAAAGTGCTTTCTGCATCAAAGTTTTGAAGTCCTCTAAAGTTATACTACCTTTGCAATCAAATTGTTTGTGACTATCAATCTTATTAAGCTTCACTAATGTTCCTTCTTCATATGTTTTAAATGTATCCAGTAGAATGTTGTATTGTGATTTTGGAAGTGTAGCAAGAAGGAAGATCATGTTCTCATCCAGCTGTTTCTTCTATTAACAGAAAAAAAAACAAAAGTACATTTTATAACAAATTTACTGTCATTATTTATGTTGTAGCACAAGAGTCCCTCCACTCTGTTGTTTTCTCAGGAGGTTCTTCACATACATCCACATCGTTCAGAGTATTAAATCTTATTCAACATATATGCACCTTAAATTAGCATTAAAAAATGAAAGATGACTAAAGAAAAATTTACATGTTCTGTTATACACATAATGCAGAAATCTTTTGTGAATAACTAACATTATTTATTATTATGAAAGTGTAACTACATGTGACTTAATACCTTATCTTGAGTTGTCATTTTATTGGTGAATTTGGTGGTTCTGTTATGCCTGTGAGCTAAATGCTGTGCTTGTCAGTTAGGTCATGACAAACACTAATTAAATGATGAGTACTAGTGAAGATATCATGTAGATGAGCACATGATTTATCTTGAATAATTTCATTTAGTACAATCCTAAACTAATAGTTTATTGTCAGATAAACCACACCTACCAAACTATCAGTTACTGTTCGTATGGGACAAGAGGAGATACCCATGTATGTAAAACCTGTCCTCTCATATCAAGTTAATATCGGTGATAGTATTGTAAAGAAATGCAATGATATTTATGATGGTGATCTTATCAGATGTGTGGGTATGGAATGGAAAGGAGACAAAATGTGCAGAATTGAATTGTAATTACCAATTAAGTCTGTACTCCATTTGTGGAAAATAACAATCACTTTTTGAATAATATAATAAAAACTAGAAGAAAGGAAAGAATTCTATGATTTTAGAATTAACAATTTAGCAAGTAGTATAGACAAAGTTTGGGTTATAAACAAATCTGTAATGTTAATCCAAAAAGAATATTTAAATAAGTGTCCATTGTTCATATTTATCATTTATTACTATGTTATAGATCCATTACCACACTTATAGAACCATTAATGTTGATAAATTTATAGATCCATTACCATGTTTCATACATGTACAATATATCCATTGCAACATTTATATATCTATAAATAATTTACCATGCATCTATTGTTATTAATTTATTATCTATTTTGTTTTATATTTTAATATACCTTCCTTTTTTCAGGGCAAGATGAACAAGGAAAGAACAATGATGGAACATTTAAAGATGGAAAAAATATAATACATATATGTCTGACCTTATATAAAGTCAAAATTTATACTATAGACCATGTGCTTGTGCTATAAATAGTAACATGCTATTAATAGTACCACAGACTGGTATTAATAGTTACAAACATTGTAATGTTGTTCTAGTGTTATGTATTATGATATAAAATCCTCATAATGATATCATACTGGAATTTCCTACTACACTTCAGCATTTGATATCTCTAACAGAGTTGTAAAGTCACTACCATCCATCATCTTTGTTATTCACTCCTCTCATTTTATGTATGGATTAGAACTCCATTCAATGGATGCAGTTCATGTATTTACTGGTTAATGTTTAGCTGACAATGAGTATGTTAAAGGAGATGGAACTTTAGCTTACTTCTTTCTCAAGGTATGATGAATTGTTATTAAGACCACTCTCACTTTAAATGAATTTATTTATAAGTTGAATAGTGGAGGTGGCTGAATTAGTGGATGGTGAGGGATTAATAAACAAGCAGCTGTTGACTAACCAATGTCAGAAGTTAATCATGACAAACAGTTGAAAATTTATTGAGTTTGGATTCAATCTATTAAACCTTTTATAAGTAAAGTTTATTAATATATCTTTTCCACAATAACAATTATAGTTAACTGGTCTACCAAAGTCTGAAATGTGATTGGTTAGTATTTTGCTCTTCTAAAAAGTCGTAAATGTAGCAATGAAGTAAATAATAAGATTTCTTAATTTCTAATAAAGATCATATTATATTGAAAGTTATTAACATTCAATGTAAGTCTGGTTTGTCTGCTTACTGCGCATGCCCAGTAGAAAAGCTGGGTATATCTTCGCTGGTGTTTCGTTTTTCTGACTGGATAACTGACCACCTGGAATACAGAGAGAAGTATCCGTTATTCTATTTCCTTGAGTGAATCAGCTATTTAGTAACCATATATACTTGACAATAATATCGTATTACTGTGTGCTATATATCAAATAGACAGTGTAGTACTTATGTGAATTCAAGTTTAAAGACAGAGACAGTCAAGTAAGTTTCTTTTCTTTATATCTCTATGTTCTACTACATAACCACCAGTCTTAACTTTTACACAACAATTACTAGTTTAGTAACCAGCTTTACCCTTCAAATACCTATAGCCTTCATTTTGGTACAACTAATACTAGCTACTATAGCCTTTCTTACTGAACAAATAGCTGTTTTAAAGTAATTAGCCTTCCCCTGACATAGTCACAGTTGTAGTCACTTACAACAACCAGCCTTCCTTGTTGAACAACTTACAATTCTATTACAAGCATGTACTGGTAGCTTCTTTTCTAACCACTAGTTGTTAGTTTAAAGGCCTGACATCATGATCTTATTTTTCAGTATTTTATCAGTTTCCTTTTTACTCTATAGTAATAAATACAACTCTCTCTGCAAGTTAACTGTCTCTGTCATCTCTATCAATGATGTTATTGTTATATTGTGGACTGGATTGATCTTTTAAAGAATACCATAACTACTACTGTTACTGTTGTCTAGTGTCTATGACCTCCAGTCAAGATACCTTTGATTTTTGCTCACCTCTCATACAGAAAAATGTAAATGGAGTCCAACTACAAAGAAAATACACTTTTATCGCAGCGCAAAAAAAGAGAGTCTAAATATTCAGGTCAGAGTAAATGTATGCTATATATGTGTGTGTGTGTGTGGGAAGCCTAATCCTGTGCATTTTAGCTGTCTGGAGAGATAGTTTTTGCCATTAAACATCTGTATAGCCTATTCTAGCTACCTTGTGAGACTCCTTGACTTCTTGTGTGAGCATAATTCTGTAGTATATTAGCAAAGTCTAGTTCTAGTTCAGTTTTTAAATCACCTTCAGTTGGTCATTTTGGCAACCAAGTAGTAATTTATGCACACAGAAATCTATTATATCAGTACATTGAGAACATTATGTATTATGTAGAGAGGATTTTGGTGTTGTGATTTAAATACTTACCTAAACAGAACTAGAATGGTTTGTGCAAATCTCTTCCCAGACTGTAATTTTTTAATGAACCCCACAGCTGATAATAAGCATGGGGACGTAAGTTAAATGGTCCTAGCAGCTAGCTGACAAGCTGAGTAGTTGTACTTGAGCTTCACATTAAGAACCAGATTGGAAACATGAAATATGTCTAGACAATTGTATAGCTTGTATATCTGTATTAGAGAAGCTTTTATAATACTCAACCGTTCATTATATATAATACACACACACACACATACACATATATATATATACTTGTAACTTTCTTTTAAGTCTTATAATTTGTGGTAATATTCAGATATCCATATGATCAACCTATCTATCATGTCTACACAACAAATCTATTAATGAGTCCTATAATATGTAATTAAATCAACTCTTGTTGTCCATTATAATATTCCTACATAAACAAACTTCTTACAATCATATAAATAGCTTACTGACAAATAAATAAACAAACCTTTTCATGTATTTTTATACAAATGCCTTATTACTCATACCATATAATGTCTTATAATACAACCTATCTCTGTGACATACTTATACCAACATTTTGTGACCCTTATGATACAATTTAACCCTATGACATATTTTATCCCATAATGTAACTTCATCCTGTGACATGTACATGCACAAATATCTTAATACTCAACCTCTTATAATATAATCCAACCCAGTCCTGTGACATGTACATACCTCTTAATACCTAACCACTTAAATGTCTTGTATTACAATAAAACTTAGTCCTGTGGTATGTACATAAACCTTTTAATATCCAATGCCATAAAAATATCACTTGTGTAATAATATAATCTGGAAGAGAAATCTTTGTAATCTGTCAATAAGTTATAATTTTTTTATATCTTCATTTGTATAAATTCTGTTTTTTAACAAATCTTTTGTGACCTTATATTCTAAAATTATATACTTTTCTAAATCTCCTATTCATACCAAATCTACTAGTATCAACAATTTACTAGTATCTTTGTACAAAGTCTTGTTATTTATCTGTCACATTATGTTCTTGTTACATTGATTTATACATGAAAGTTTCTACTATTATAGTTTTACTACTGTATTCTAACTTATTGTCCAACAATAGCTCCTGTATATGTTACCTTATATGTAAATTACTGTGACAATGTTCTGTAATAGTTTGTGTTATAATGTTTTCAACTTCCTATTATATTATAAGCGTTTTTATTAATGTTTTATCTAATAATAACTCCTGTGTTTCTATCTATTATTTATTGTTAATGTGTTGACATCATATATGACTGTATGATATACAATGATGGTCTTCTTGTTAATTTTGTTAATATTATTGCTCCTGCTCTTGTATTATGATCTGTTGTCATTATTGTACATAATAGAATTTTTGTTAAATACTAGTTCTATTTCTCCTTGTATTTTGAGCTGTTGTCACTCTTGTACATTATCAGAGTTTTGTTAAATTATAGTTCTATCTTGTGTTACTATCTCTTGTGACTATTATAAACAACTTTGGTACTTGTTTTAAGTTTTTGTTCCTTCCTATGTATGTTATCTTATATACCATCTACTGAGACTATTCTGTAATACTTAGTGTTACATTGTTTTTAACTTCTTGTTATATCATATGTCATTGTATGTAGTCACTTCATTGTATTTTTATATGCTAGAGGTTGTTCTATTACAATCATGTATCACATATATTATAGTCTTGTTGTATATGACCCACAGAGTTCATGTACTGTAATATCTAGACATAGTATAGTTTGTATTGGTTTGTTTGTTGTGCATTTCCTACATATTACATATTCTACTAAATAGTATTATGTAAATGATGGGTTTGTACTAGATAGTTTCATGATGTCAGACCCTTCCATACATATCAACCCTTCCTCATTCTCCAAACACTTTGTGTGTGTGTGTGTTGTATTAATCCTGAAATGTTCCCTCTGTGTTTGTTTTGAAATGTTCTATATCTGAGTCTGTTGTGTAATCTTGAATTATTAACACTTTTGTTTTGTAATTGTTCCATTTGTGTGTTTGTTTTAGTATCATGTTTTGTTAACCCTCTATCTTTGTATAATTCTGAAATATTAATCCTTTATATCTGTCATATTATCCTGTATTATTAACCGTCTTTGTCTGTAATATTACCCTGTGTTGTTAACACTCTGTGTTTGTTGTATTATCATGTATTTTTAATCCTCTGTATCTCCCATATTATCTTGTATTGTTGACCCTCTGTATCTGTCGCATTATCCTGTATTGTTAACAACTCTGTATCTGTTGTATTGTTCTGTAATCCTGTATTGTTAACCCTTTGTATTTGTAGTGTTCTGTATAGTTAACTCTCTGTTTGTCATATTATTATGTATTGTTAACCCTCTCTCTGTATTTGGAGTATTGTCCTGTATTGTTAACTCTCTGTGTCTGTCATATTATTATATATTTAAATCCTCTGTATCAGTGTAAAACAGTTCGGAAATGTTAAATGTCTTGTGTCTGTTTTACAATACAAACTTATCCCTTGATAATTTGGATCTAGGAATTTCATTTTAATGATTATTCTGAAATCTAAAACTGACAATTTTTATTTCAGCTAGGATGGTATGTCATTGATAATTACTATCATCAGGATTTTTACTGGCATCTGTTTTTTTTATTGTTTACTTCTGATATCTAGTATTTTACTTAGCTTCTTAACACATAGGATTTTATTAGCATCATTGTTTTTTATGCTGGTATCTAGAATTTTTCATAATTATTTCTGGCCTAGAGGATATGAAGAAATGAATCTCTTAAGATCAAAGGTTTTACATAACAGGTAAATTTTTTCTGATATCTGGATTTGTTTATTCTGAAATCTAGGGTCTTCCCTTTATCCCAAATAACTGATATGAACTGTTGTAAGTTTACTATACAACAGACTCTTGTCAATTTATAACAATAACTATTTCAATGTTATAAGTTTTTTTTATTTTAAAGTAGGACTGTTGTTTGCTAGTCTACTGGAGATGATGATGAACTGGTTGAGAGCTGTTCTAAACTCAACAATTTAAATGACCTTTTTAGGTTTGGATTACTTTATAATAGGACAGTTAGATGATTGATTATTGGAAATGAGTGTTCTGCTGTTAGTAAGTTAATAGAAAGACTTGATAAATAAACATTTTTACTGTTTATTCTCTTACACTATTATAGTAACATGTTCTACACCAACTTGAGATGATCTAGATCTAGTACAGTCTTATGATATAGATAGTATATATAAGTCATATCTATACTTATTACAAATTCTCTAACTATTGATTTATAATTATCTATTGAATGAATTACTTTTTATAGTATGGTGAACAGGTTTAAGGGTCACTGGTAGTGATGATCTGATCTACATGAACTTATGACTACTATAACTTATATCTGTCATAATAATATGGACAATTCTGTACTAAAGATGGATTTTAGTAGTTTAGAGGGACTTCCATCTACTGTATAATTCTACATAATGTTAATGTTCTTTGATAAGTTAGACTGTAAGTTTGATCTATCATTAATTTGACAATGTTGTACTCAACTATTTCCTTTTAATTCTATAGTGAGACATTGGTAACTAGACTGGAGACGATGTAGTGAGGATCTTTAATAACTACTCAATGTAATATTGTTCTTTTATATATCTTTAATTCTAATTGATCATTTTATTTTGTAGTTGATGAATTGGCTGAGTGTTCTTTAACTGCTGTCAATGATAATGGTAATATCATGTACTATGTATACAATACTATTGACTATAACGTATAACGCCATTTGATTAAAATAGGGTATAGGAATTGGAATGTCCATCCTTGGATTCTGTACATATAATATATAATATTCTATATTCTACAATGACTATATGTCAAATATACAATAATATGTACTGTGTGTTTTGTATGTACATATAGTTCACATAATTATAAATATATTTAAGATATGTGATTCTTTAATTATTTGGTGTGTGTGTGTGTCTTTCTTCTCTTTCATCTACAAGCACCACCATCTTTTCCTTTTGTCTTTATCTCTTTTTTTACTATACATGTAGTTTGTTAATGTTTTGGTACTCCATGTCAGTATCCTTTCAAGTTAGTCAAATTAAGATAGAATGCTCATCCATTACCAGAATATTAAATAAAATGAGTGAGATGTATGATATAACTCTCACAACTTTATTTCACTGTAAAACTAATTAATTATTACAAAAACAATTTGTAGCTGACATGCATCAGTGGATTACATTGAATCTATAATTTATGGATCATTAGACCATTTGTTGATATGTTGTACAATTACAAAGTATCAAATTATACAGGAGTAATTCACATGAATTCTAGATTCCACCCATGTAAGGTAAAAATTAGTTCATTTATAGTAACATATTCATTTACAATGTAGTAATGTACATAATATATATATATATATATATATATATATATATATATATATATATATATATATATATATATATATATATATATTAGCTTAAAATATGACTCTAGTTGACATGTTTAGTCTATCATTATTACTGTACAAGCCATATTCATTCAGTAACAAATGAAGTATAGACATACATGTGATGTACATATAATATATAATGTTCTATATTCTACAATGACTATAATTATGTCAAAGATATGTATTTGTATAATGTATGTTTTATACATACTATGTAAATACATTGGACATAATTATAAATATTTTTAAAATACATAGTTTCTTTAATTACTTGATGTTAACAATTAAGATAGAGAACGTATGTTAATGTTATGTAACTCAAATAACATAAATACCTTGTTACTTTGGAATACAATAACTCAAGTTAACACAAGTTAATCTTAGTCTAATGTGAATTGCATAATTAACTTACTGTACAAGTTAACAGACATAGCATTAATTTGGAGGACAATAACTGAAGTCATCACAAAGTTAATGTTGAAAACTGCTAGACTGGTGTAAATTTACGTAATTAATTTACTGAGCAAAACGACAGACATACTATTAATGGGGTAGAACATAATTTCAGTCACTTCATGCATTCTACTTCATTGATAGTCAAGAAAACTTTACATGTTACACTGTATATCAATCAAGCATGTTTGCCAATGTAGCCATAGTCTGGATTGTTCATTGACATGTAATACAGTCAGGAACATTCTAATCTGACTTCATTAATTGTAACCAATCTTTCAGTATTATAGAGATGTTCTTTATTCCAAAGTTATACTCTTTTAAATGCTCATGAATAAATTATTACCATAACTACTGAGTAACCTAGTAGCCTATGGTTTGGGGGATCATTTGTGATTGATAAGTTTCATAATACTAATAATATCTCAATCAAATCAACTATAACACTATACTATTGAAACTTGTTGTTACCATGACAACATGGTACTATTCATGGCAATATCAGAGTATATAAATGGAGATCAACTATAGAAAATTAAGCACTGGTGTTGCAACCAATGCTATTAACTTATTATTAACTTCTTTGCAAGTTTTAAGTTACAATGAAAGTATTGATCCTTTTTGTGTTGACTAGCTCTGTTCTCATTTGGGAGTATATAGACGCTGGACCTGCTAAAAATGGATGGAAAAAAATTCAGTTTTCTCCTATAAAGAACATCATTGGTCTGCCTGTCCAATTCAGCAACAAAACTGCACCTCCTGAGGGTACAGATGAATTCTTGGAGGGTCTTCAACTCGTTATGGTGACCAAAGATGGATATGAATATACCGGATCATTAGAAGAGGTGGAGAATCTCTTCTACACGAAAGAAGATAAAGATGATGAAAATGAGGAACTACCCACACACCCTCATGATAAATCTCAAGATGAGGATGTACTTACACATGCTAACAATGATTTTCATAAGGTTCTAGAAGATTCACTGGAGGATCTAGCTGAGAAACGTTCTGTCATTGGATCAGACTTGCGTAGACGACAAGTTCCAAACAGATTTCCTTATACAGCCATTGGACGTGTTGGTCTCGGATGTACTGGAACATTTGTAGCACCAAAGATTGTTCTTACTGCGGGTCATTGTGTCTATGGTGACACTGGATGGTACTCTAATTTTAATGTCCATCGGGCACAGGATTGTGATCCAAATCAAGAAACAAAGCACACTTGGAAAGCTGCTGTTACCCTTGACAGATGGATTAACAATTGTATCCCTGAAAATGATATTGGGTGGATCATTGTTGGTACTCCCTCTCCAGTGTCAATGAGCTTTACTTTTGTGATTCCTCCAGTTACTTCAACAACTATCTTTATCTATGGCTACCCAGCAGATCTCCCAACAACAAGTAGCCCAAATTGGTGTCTCTATGGTACCAGTTGTCCTCTTGCTATAGTTGAATCTAAACGTCTGAGGTACAAGTGTGATACTTATGGTGATACCAGTGGGAGTGGTGTCTACTACTCTAACAGTAATAATGTGTACACAATCATTGGAGTACATGATTATGGTGTCTCTCAAGGAACAAACAGTGGTACTCGTATGACCACCTGGTACTACATTTTAACTGATTATATTATTCGTAAATACGGTGCATAATGGCTGACTAATTCCTATTCATGTGCTAATGAACTGAGATAAGAATTTAGTAGTAGAATTCTTGAGTAGTTTTGTCAATTCCTTCTTTTAATTTACTAACTTCTTTTTTAGGCTTTTCAGTTTTATACTAGTTTCAAACTATTTTTAGAAACTTTTATAAAAATGAATACAATTTGCCAGCTTTGGGTATTATATATGGAGAGTTCAGGTATATTATACAAGTAAATAAATACATTTCTTTGTTGTATACTTTTAAAGTTTAGCAATGGGTCTATACAATAAGCTTGATAATACATCTTTAAACAATGCAATAGATCATCTATAAACATAGCAATGAGGTTTGATGTTACAGATTGATTTTCTAATCATGACTTTGCTATACTACTTGTTATTATGACAATAATAAATGATTTCCTTCCAAAGTGTATAAATTGTTGGTGCATATACCAACTGTGGCACAGTTTGTTGTTTACTAAAACGTGTGAATGAACTTATGAATCCTGTCTATGAACATAGAATAATAATTATTGGGTTTGAAACTAATTAGTAAGTTTCCTTTATGTTAATTTCTTTTTTTAAGGTTTTAATGTAGGAATTGTCATTGATGTTGACAACTTGTCACCAAATAACTTGTACATAATTTCATTTGTTTTGTTTGTCAGTGTTCTGGACATGTAGTGGGTTGGACTGTCAGATGTATAATTTTAATTATCAGTTTTAACTGCCCACCAAAATTAAATATGATAAAAGAGCTCCCTGTATACATGGTAGCAGCTCAGGTCTGTGCGGCAGCCATTGGATGGAAAGTTATCCAAATTTTAACCCCTTCTTTCAAGTTTCTATTGCATTCATTCATGTGAGCAGACCTAATAGAACTGTTATATTGTTCGATGGATGAAAGGAACAAACAATAATGAAGAATAATGATTGACTGTGACAGCAAATACATGTAAATGTATTTATTTCATTAATAAAAAGTAACACAAAAAACAATGTTATTAATTTCACATTAAAGTATGGTGTTTGTTTGTAGACTACCTAGACACTTAAAAATATAAATAATGTAAATATTAATTTCTCCTAAAAAATAAAATCTATATTAGTGGTCAGGTATTATGACTTCAATCACAATGATACTGATATATCTTAAATATCATGTCTTTAATTTTTTATTAGATTCTCATTATCAAGAATTTAACAAATCTAATAAACCACTCAAACCAATTAAAAATTATTATCTGAAAAAATGTATGCTAATAATATTCTATGACATTTTCTTCTTTTGTTTTATGTTTGTATTATTAATTACATTTTGGAGTTGTATATACTGTACAACTTATCAAATTTGTGGAATGTTCTCTATGACAGACTGAGAACCAGTTCTACTGATATTCCTTTCCAGTAGTTTAAATAGATTATGAGTCTAAAAAAACATGTTGTGTTATCCAAACGATCCCTGCTGACTCACACATTGGGGCCTCAACTTAGTATTCAGGATTCCCTTCTATTGTTAGCTAGGACTGCCAGTGTGGCCTGGTAACCATTGTCCGAAGACGAGGTAATCCTGGCTGGAGCGTCAATTTAACGAGTGACTTGGCATCAATTGGCTATAATAATGTAATCATTTACTAAAGGGTTAAAAATAACCATATATTACCTCTCCTGTTAAAGGATTATGACCATACTTCCTTAAAAAGGTACAATGTTCCTAGTAATACATCAAATGTGAAGTAAGCCCATTGATCCATTCCTTTCACTGTATTTCTCACATATTTCTACCAATCTACTCAACCAACCATCTATTTATCCATCCTTCAGTCTGTCTGTCTATTGGATCCATCCATCTATTCACCCATTTATCCATTTCATATCTACTTACATCAGATCAAATACTACTACATCAGATGTACACAAAGGATGTTCAAATGATTGAAGAGATAAACTAGACACATAATATTATCAAACCAGTTCTATTATATGTACTTACCTACAACAATTAAATGAAAGTCATTTGAATTCTGATCTTTCACCCTTAGCAGCAGCTGCTACCTTCTTTAATATTGTGGACCATTCTTTACAAGTGAGGTATCTTATTAAAAGAGAAAGAAATGGAACCTAAAACGGGAACATAATCTAACTACTTCTAGACTTGGCCATCTTTGTATATTAAACTTACAATTTGTCTTTCTAATGCTGCTTTTTACCCATATTGACACTGCGACAGTTGGAAAGGGGTTAAAAATTAATGCCCTAAAGATGGCCAAAGTTCCGCCAAACCCACAGAGGTATTTGCTAATTACTGGATTTATCCAGCTCACTACAATGCCAAAAGATCAACATTAGGCAAATAGTTGATCTTCAAACTCATCTCTTGTACTGATCGGATCTGGGAGACAATAAGTCAGGCTGTAGTAGTATCTGGTGAACTGGGAGCTACTGTAGTTAAAGTATCAACAATGAATGTCAACCCAAATTCTTCAGACCCAAACATTAAAGTAATATATGTGTATACTGCAGCAGAAGATAGAGACGAGGTTGGTATGAAGTTAATTCCTTATGTACGTGAGACAATACGATATAAAACTGATGCCGAGACTCATGCAGGGAGATATGCTTGTCATGATGATGGTTAAGTGACATCAAGGACACTGGAATGGTATAAAGGTAATCCAAAATTTAAAGACTAATTGTATTATTCTCTGAAGATCAAAGCTTTGTGTATTTTTTAAATTTTATGCAGACTGGTCCCATTATTTTTGTTAAAAGTAAAATGTTTGAAAAAAATTATAAATGCAGAGATGACTATTAGGTAAATATAGTAATGACAGTATAAACACATTTAATGACTACAAGTCAATAAAATTGTTGTAGCAAGTGAATTATCTAGACATTCCATGTATTTATTAGTTAATTATTAATAATACTCTTAAGTAGTAGGTGGAGCTCTAATTAATTATTATTATCCTATATACCATGTGTGGTTCTCACTGTATATGTCATCTAACACAAAACTCTGTTAACTTGTAAGTAGCTGTAAGAATACATGTGTTAACTCAACTATAATTATTAACTGATAATTTCAATAATCATTGTCCCTTAATACTAGATACTTTCCAGTGTCCTCTATGTCATCATGTGACTAGTACTGATTGTAACATTATGACTTATCATATTTATTGTCATTACACTGGTGACAAATCCTACCACTGTCTAGACTGTACTGGTTCATTTAGTCTAGAAGATAACCTTAAGACATGTTGTGTGTATCAAGTCGAGACATCTGTCTTACCACCAGTATCAGAGTACAACATCATTTGGCTACACCCAATCCACTGACCATAAAATACCTAACATTGTCTATACTTTAAATGTATCATTTAATACAATTCCATTTAGAACTGTTTTTATTGCCAAACTCTACATTTTTATATTTACCATAAATAAAATTGTATATTTGCCATTTAGACATGTCACTGCATTACATGTTAATCTATTGCTACTAGTATATGTCATCAAGTAGTAGCACTTATAATACAGAGAGGAAGATCTTTGTGTAAGGTGACAGCAATTGTTCAGTCTCTCTGATCTGTATGGATCTCATCCAGTTTCTTGATATCTTATGAGAGCACTGAACATTGTAAACATACAACAAACAAGTTAAATGGTAAATAATTATTTTAACAATTAAAAGCCAGAATAAAAATAATCGTCTAAAAAGAACTTGATTAAAGTTAACACTGAAACAGAAATTAAAATTTCAAATAGGTAAAGAGTCCAATGAAAGAAGGTCTCCAGAGAACCGTTACTATATCATCAGCACGCGACTAGAGAGGAAAAGCAAACGCGTGACCTGTCATTTTGGCGGGAAAATATGACAGTAGCACGAGCGCACAGCAAAACGCTTACAAGAATAGCAAAACACTTTTAATAGGTTTTTAAATTAATTATTAAAAAAAGATTTTTAATTAAATATTTTAGGTTTTTGTTAAAAAATATTAATGATAATATTATCTAAAGAAATGTTACAATTAGTTATACTGACTAATAAAATAGTTTTAAAAAGATTAAATTCAGTATGATTGTAAATAATTCAATTTTCAAAGTTATATTAAATCTAGAATGTCACCTTGAAATTTCAAAGTTGATGATTAGCAATCAATTTAAACTATAACTGAAATTAAGATAATTGACTTGAATAAGTTTTAGTAATTCAATATAATAAATTAAAACAATATACTAAGAAACTACTTTAAACATGAAAAAATTACAATAAAAAAGAAAGAAAAAAATAAAGAATAAATTAAAATAAGACAGTTTCAGTAGTTGAAGTCCCCAAGAGTCCAGTCACTCCACAAGAAGAGAACATAGAGAAAGAAAGAGAGAGTTAGTTGTAACAACTGGATTGCTAAAGATGGATGAATGGATGGATAGAGAGCTCACCTTCTTCCACAGTGCTGCTCCTGCAAGGAAAGAAAAAAGTAGTTATGAACTGAACTGGTGGAGACAATGAATGGATAAAGAGTGAAGAGAGACAGAGGAAGTGAAAAGGCGCCATCAACACACACACACACACAACACACACACGCACCCTAGAAGATCAGAGCTCCTCCCCGCCACCTGGCGGCCTAGGATATTAAAAAAAATTTTTTTTAGGCCGCCAGGCGGCAGGGAGGAGATAATTAATAGAGTTTGTATGAGTGTGTGTATAGTGTATGGACTGAATAGCCCAAAATAAAATTTAAAAAAATTAAAAGAAGAGGAAAGAAGGCTTGAAGGAAGACAGAAGAGACCAAGCAGGAGAGCGACTCATCTTTTACATCCAGAGAACATCAGAGAAGAACAGTCAAGAACATCAGAGAAGAACAGTCAAGAACATCAGAGAACACCAGAGAAGAACAGTCAAGAACACCAGAGAACACAAGAAAAGAACAGCTGAGTCCTGTAGAAACGAAGAGACGAATTTTTTTTAAATTCAAAAAATCAATTGACAAAATTAAAAAATAAAATAAAAGTTAAAGAACAAAAAAGAAAAAGAAAACAGATAAAGATGACATAACTAAAATAAAAAAAGATGATCCAGAGACGAGAGGTTATCCAACGATGAGGCGAATTGATCCAACGAAGTACGAGATAATCCATCGATGAGGTGAATGAATCCTAGAGAACATAGACAGAGAAAGAGAGAGTTATTTGTAACAACTGCAGAATAGATGTGAGATGGATGGATGGGGAGATAACTCACCTGATAATAAAAATAGGCAAAATGGAGTCCTTTATACTATCAAGAAATCTTGTCATGCTTCAATTTGACAACCAGTCGACAGAAACTCGTGACAAATTTGGCGGGAAATAACTACATGCGTGACAAACATTAAGTGATTTTTAATTGATTTGATTAATAACTAATTAAAATCTTCAAAATAATTATACAAGTATTTTTAACATTCTACAAGTTGTTAGTAGAAAGAAATTTAGCAATGTCTATATACAATAAAAGGTATAATATTTCTATCAGAAACTTCTAAACTAGACAGTAGTGGTCTCAGTTTTTTCTATAACAATATGTGTGCACATGTGTATATATTATGAATTAGTGAAACTAGTGTATGTGTGAAAGAGACAGCTATCATAGTTTAACCCACTAGCTAAATGAACCCACATCTGTCAGTGCTAGCTTTGAAAAAATTCTGCATTTTAAATATATCAATCTTTTAATGGACACATTACAGTTTTAATTTTACCGACAAACTTTACGTTTTATAAATTTTAGCCATGAATGAAAACTGTAGGTTTGCCATTTAAACATGTTACTGTGTTACATGAGAATCGAGTGTCACTTAGTTTACTATATGTACAGAGAGTAAGATTTTTGAGTTGAAATTTGACAGTGATTATGTAGTCTCTCTGATCTGTATGGATATCATCCAGATTGTTGATATCCTGTAAGGATATGTCTTGATAACGTTATCCTATAGGACGATATCAATAAGGACGATATGTCTTGTCTTTACTAATGGACAATAACAAACATAATTATAATACTAATAATAACAAATATAGGTTATATACTGTTTACGAGGTTTATATGCGTATTTATAAACTCGAGGAAACGAATATAGCAACCGAGCGCGAAGCGCAAAGTTGCTATGGGTTTCCAAGGGTTTATAAATACGCATATAAATCGAATAAACAGTATCTAAGGTATTTATTAAATAAAAAAAACTCACAATAGCAACTAGCCTAGATACAGTGCGTCCATAGCAACTAGCCTAGAAACATTGCGTCTCCGGAATTAAGAATTTCAGAATTAAAGAGAATCATTTCTTTGACGACATTTTCTCAGATTTGAACACGTGTTGCCCCCTCCCCACGACGACTACTTCTACTACAAGATACGCCCTTCCCAAATCTGACGAAGATGTTGTCCGTGCAAGAGAAAGTTCTGTGCCAGCGTCTACGAAACACGACACCAACTACTGCTTAAAAAACATATTTTATATTTTATTTCATATTTTATCATTATTTGAATAAAATTATCAGCAACTACTGATAATTACATTATTTCCTGGACTACCGGGTAGGTATCATAAGTGAGCCCGGACTGCCCGGTAGGTATTATAAGTAAAATAATGAACCCGTAATTCTGCAATTTGATTGGTCTATTCTAATTATGTAATAATTATAGTACTTGAAGATGCAGTATTATAGTATTATCATAGTCTTGTTGTATATGAATATCTATACATATTATAGTTTGTCTTGATTTATTTGTTGTGTATTTCCTACATATTACATATTATACTAAATAGTATTATGCAAAGGATGGATTTCTACTAGATAGTTTCATGATGTCAGACCCTTCCATACATACCAACCCTTCCTCATTCTCCAAACCCTTTGTTTGTGTGTTGTAGTAATCCTGAAATATTCCCTCTGTGTTTGTCTTGAAATGTTCTATATCTGTGTCTGTTATAAAATCTTGAATTATTAACCCCTTGTTTATAATTGTTCCCCTTGTGTGTTTGTTGTAGTAACCTGTTTTGTTAACCCTTTGTCTTTGTATAAGTTCTGAAATATTAATCCTTTATATCTGTCGTATTATCCTGTATTATTACCCCTCTGTGTCTGTAATATTACCCTCTGTTGTTAACACTCTGTGTTTGTTGTATTATTTTGTATTTTTAATCCTCTGTATCTCCCATATTATCTTGTATTGTTGACCCTCTGTATCTGTCACGTTATCCTGTATTGTTCACAACTCTGTGTCTGTTGTATTGTTCTGTAATCATGTATTGTTAACCCTCTGTATTTGGAGTATTGTCCTGTATTGTTAACTCTCTGTGTCTGTCATATTATTATGTATATTTAATCCTCTGTGTCAGTGTAAACATAGTTCAGAAATGTTAGACGTCTTGTGTCTGTTGACAATTTTTATTTCAGCTAGGATAGGTTGATATTTACTATCATCAGAATTTTTACTGGCATCTGTTTTTTTATTGTTTACTTCTAATATCTTGTATTTTACTTAGCTTCTTAACACAAAAGATTTTATTAGCATCATTGTTTTTTATGCTGGCATCTAGAATTTTTCATAATTATTTCTGGCCTGGAGGATATGAAGAAATGAATCTCTTAGCATCAAAGGTTTTACATGACAGGTAAAGTTTGTCTGGTATCTGAATTTGTTTATTCTGAAATCTAGGCTCTTCCCTTTATCCCAAATAAGTGATATGAACTGTTGTAATTTTACTATACAACAGACTCTTGTCAATTTATAACAATAATTATTTCAATGTTATAAGTTTTTATTTTATTTTATAGTAGGACTATTGTTTGCTAGTCTACTGGAGATGATGATGAACTGGTTGAGAACTGTTCTAAACTCAACAATTTAAATGACCTTTTTTGGTTTGGATTACTTTAGAATAGGACAGTTGTTCTGCTGTTAGTAATTTAATAGAAAGACTTGATAAATAAAAGTTTATACTGTTTATTCTCTTACACTATTATAGTAACTTGTTCTACACCAACTTGAGATGATCTAGATCTAGTGTAGTCATAGAAATAGATAGTATATATAAGTCATACCTATTACTTATTACAAATTTACTAACTATTTATTTATAATTGTGTACTGAATGAATTTCTTTTTGTTATAGGATGGACAGGTTTAATGGTCACTGGTAATGATGATCTGAACTGATGACTACTGTAACTTATATATGTTATAATAATATACTAAACATGAATTTTAATACTTTAGAGGGACTTCAATCTACTGTATAATTCTACATAATGTTAATGTTCTCTGATTAGTTAGACTGTAAGTTTGATCTATCATTAATTTGACAATGTTGTACTAAACTATTTCCTTTAATTTTATAGTGAGACATTGATAACTGGAGTGGAGATGATATAGTGAGGTTCTCTAATATCTACTCAATGTAAGATTGATCTTTTATATATCTTTAATTCTAATTGATCATTTTATTCAGTAGCTGATGTTCTGGCTGAATATTCTTTAACTGCTGAGGATGATAATTGTAATGTCATGTACTATGTATACAATACTATTGACTATTTTTGTCTCATTAATAGGTTTTCTATAACACTGGACATTAATAAATGCCTGTGTCTTAAGGATCTGGAGAATTATTCAACATTGATCACTGGTTGTTGTTCTGCTTTAAATCTTGAGATTGATTGGCTTTGCTTGTGTCTTGAGAATGTTTGAACATCAGTTTATGGGTTGTACATATGGACATTGTAATGTGACTAGGACATTTAACAACAGGTTGTATGTTGTCTTGTCATTACTTTCTAATAATCATGTGGTCCTCCTTGTCTTGTGTAACCTCACATTTTGTGCATTTTGTCTTTTGTGTAGCTATATATAAAACTATCCATCTATAACCTCATATAACAGTGACCCATTGTCTTGATGTCAGACCCTTCCATACATACATATTAACTCCATCATCATTCTTCAAACCCTTTGTCTGTGTGTTGTAGTAATCCTGAAATGTTCCCTTTGTGTTTGCCTTAAAATGTTCTATATCTGTGTCTGTTGTATAAACATGAATTATTAACCCCTTGTTTTGTAATTGTTCCCTTTGTGTGTTTGTTTTAGTATCCTGTTTTGTTAACTCTCTGTCTTTGTTTTACCATGTATTGTTAACCCTCTGTGTCTGTTGTATGTTTCTAAATGGTCATGAGTTGATTCTGAATTGTTAACCTGTCCATGTCTGTCACATTATCCTGTATTGTTAACCCTCTGTGTTCGTTGTATTATCTTGTATTGTTAACCCTCTATACTTGTCATATTATCTATTTTGTTAACTCTCTGTATCTGGTATATTACCCAGTATTGTTAATTGTCTGTGTCTGTTATATAATCCTAAATGGTCAACCCCCTTATGTGAGTGTTATATGAGCTCTTAACCCTCTGCGTTTGTCATATATTATCTTGTTTTGTTAACCCTCTATCTTGGTATAATTCTGAAATGTTATTCCTGTGTCTGTTCTATAATCCTAAATGCTTATAGATGTTGTATATATGAGTTGTTGTGTCTGTTGTATTATCCTGTATTGTTAACACTCTGTGTCTATCATATTACCTTGTATTGCTAATCATCTTTGTCTGTTATATAATCTTAAACAGTCAATCATCTTATATGAGTGATGTAGGAGTTGATCCTAAAATTCTTATGCTGTCACCTTATTCTGTATTGTTAATCCTTTGTGCATGTTGTATTTTCCTGTATTGTTAATTCTTTGTGTTATTGTCAGTGTAAATGTAATTCAGAAATGTTAGTGCTCTGTGTCTATTGTACAATACAAACATTCTCCTTAATATTTATGCATTTTGTTGGCATCTATGATTTTCATTTTATTTCATGATTATTCTTAAATCTAAAACTGTCATATCAACATTTGATTACATCTAGGACAGGTTTGTCACTGGTGTCTAGGAGTTATCTTCTCGTCTTACTGACATCAAGTATTATTTTACCTTCACTAAGATTTTTACTGACAACTGGTATTTCATTGCTTACTTCTGACAACTAGTATTTTACTCTATCATCATGAACTATATTTGGTCTCTTTATAGACATCTAGGATTTTTCTTGCTTATTTGCTGGTTAAAGGTTTTGAAGAATTGTTTTTTTCTATCATTGAACATTTCACATGACATCCTGAATTCTAGACTCTTCTTTATCCCTAACTTACATGTAGTGTTGTAAACTTGAATTATTAAGTATATAATGTTCTAATGATTGTGAGTTGTATAGTAACTATAATTTTAGAACAAAACAAATTCTGTTACATTTAGTAAGTATATTTAATAATACTACTAAGAATGATCTGATGACTTTTGTTAATATACCTATTGTAAGTTGACTTGTTGAATAGTTCAATTGTCTACTGAATGAATTTTTATGTTTTATAATAGGATGGACAGGTTTAATGGTCACTGGTAGTGATAATCTTATTGTCCAACAATATAACACAAACTATTATAGAACAATGTCACAGGAATTTACATGTAAGGTAACATATACAGGAGCTATTGTTGGACAATAAGTTAGAATACAGTAGTACATCTATAGTAGTAGAAACTTTCATGTATAAATCAATGTAACAAGAACATAATGTGACAGATAAATAACAAGACTTTGTACAAAGATACTAGTAAATTGTTGATACTAGTAGATTTGGTCTGAATAGGAGATTTACAAAAGTATATAATTTTAGAATATAAGGTCACAAAAGATGTGTTAAAAAACAGAATGAAATTAATATTATACTCCAGACACTAAACCTTAAACATTGAAACCTAAATGTATAAATTTCACATTAAAGTATGGCATTCCATTACAGGCACTAGTAGACACAGCATGTAATTATTACTATTGTATAGGACCTATACTATAGACAGTAATTATTATTATATATTAACAATTCACTCATTAATGGCTATAGTTGGTTACATGTAATGATATACATGTATATGTACATACAGTGTATTAGTCTTCTATTTACCAGCTTTGTGGTAGTTAAGACTCAGTATACACACTCTTACATACATGTACATAACCTCATGCTACATGATTTTGTAACATCAAACACCCATGCACTCACCCACGCAGTTAATCAATCTTTATGTTTATATAAACTGAGATTAGATATTCAAATTATTATTATTTTGCGATAGTATTCAGTTAAAATACTGGTGACCCGGACGTGATTGTACGCCGTGGCAGATGAACAGCAGCAAGACCCACCACAGCAACAAGACCCACCACAGCAGCAGGAGCAGCCATCATCCTCAATCCCAGCAGTTACTGCTGTGAACATCAAAATCCCTCCTTTTTGGCCTGCAGACCAAGTGGATGCACAGTTCAGTACCCGCAATATCACCTCGCAGAAGACCAAATTTGATCATGTAATTGCTTCTCTGACCTCAGAGGTCGCTATAGAAGTAAGAGACATAATTCTTAAGCCCCCAGCAACCTTAAGACCCAGCTGATAGCAAGAACTACGGCATCAGAGCAATGCCGTTTACAGCAGCTCTTCAACACTGAAGAGCTGGGTGATAGGAAGCTGTTTCAGCTGCTTAGAAGAATGCAACAACTCCTTGGAGACAAAGCAGCAACGGCAGACACTGCTTTCTCACGGGAGTTATTTTTACAAAGATTACCCCAAATGTGAGAATGGTTCTAGCTTCTGCTGGAGGCTCTCAGTCTTTAGAAGAACTGGCAGACCTTGCTGATAAAGTAATGGATGTAGCTACACCAGCAGTAACTCAAATCAACACCCAACTCAGCTCAAATATTGATCAATTACATTCAGAGATATCAGATCTCAAGTCGTTATTCAAATCCATGCATTTACCAAAACCTTCACTTAAGAATCGTACCTCTAAGTCCCCTCGCTGTTCACCCAGCCCTGCTCCATGAAAAACACAACCACCCTCCAATCTCTGTTGGTATCATCACCGTTTTAGGGATGATGCCAAAAAGTGCCAACCTCCATGCACTTGGACGGGAAATGAACAGGCCAGTCACTGATGGCAACCAGTGCTCCTGGCAACGCTAACAGTCGTCTATTCTTTATTCATGACCGCACATTGAACACACGTTTTCTAGTGGATACGGGAGCAGAAGTTAGTGTATGCCCTCCATCTCGATTTGACAGGCATCGCAAATCTAGTAATTTAACTCTTCAGGCAGCAAACAATACTTCAATTTGCACCTACAGTACCAAGCTGATTGCACTTAATTTAGGACTACGCAGATCATTCAAGTGGGTTTTCATTATAGCAGATGTACAGTATCCAATTATAGGTATTGACTTCTTACAATGTCATAAACTACTAGTAGATGTACACAATAAACGCTTACTGGACACAGTTACTCACTTAAAAGTTAATATACTGGCCTCATCATTACAACCCCCAATCTCGTTACTTCTCTTTTCTCTATTCCTACCAAACTTGAAAATATACTCTCAAAATACCCTGATATTACTCAAACTTCTAACACTATTAAACCCATTAAACATCATATTCAACATTACATCACAACCAATGGTCAACCAGTTGCATCACACCCAAGACGCTTGTCACCAGAATGACTCAAGGCAGCTAAAGAGAATTTCAACACATGATGGACCTAGGGATCATACGCCCATCATCAAGTAGTTGGTTGTCACCATTACATATGGTCCCAAAACAGATCCCAGGCGACTGGAGACCTTGTGGGGATTATTGCTCATTAAACTACACCACAGTTCCAGATAGATACCCCATCCCTCACATACATGATTTCACTACTACACTTCATGGCAATACTGTTTTCTCTAAAATCGATTTAGTCAGAGCCTATCATCAAATTCCAGTGGCTCCAGAGGATGTGCCTAAGACTGCCATCACTACTCCTTTGGTCTTTTTGAATTTGTAAGGATGACATTTGGTTTACGTAACACTGCTCAGACATTTCAGAGGTTTGTAGATAGTGTCTTACAAGGACTGACCTTTGCCTATCTATGCATATATTGATGACATACTGATTGCAAGTTCATCACAGGAAGAACATATACAGCACTTAGAGATAGTATTTCAACATTTAAGTGACTATGGACTCATTATTAATATTAACAAATGTGTGTTTTGTTCTAACTCTTTACATTTTTAGGTCATTACATTGATGACAACGGTATTCGTCCCATTGAAACTAAAGTACAAGCCATTACAGAGTTCCCCAAGCTACAATCAATGAAACAACTGAGGCAGTTCCTAGGGCTAGTCAACTTTTACCACAGGTTTATACCTAACTGTGCACACATTGTACATCCACTGCACACACTGTTAAAAGCTAACGAGTTGATTTGGAATGAAGAAGCCTCAAAAGCCTTTGAAAATATCAAAATTTGTTTAGCCAAAGCCACAATGTTGTCACATCCCAAGTTAGGTGCTCCCACTTTCATTATGTCAGATGCATTTAACACAGCTGTGGGAGCGGTTCTGCAGCAATTTGTGGATGGAGTTTGGCACCCAATTTCTTATTTCTCCCACAAACTCTCCCCAGCTGAGACTAAATATAGTACATTTGATAGAGAACTATTAGCCATATATATTTGGACTGACCATAAGCCTCTCACATTCTTATTTCCTACTAATTCTAATCGTTATTTACCTCATCAAGCACGTCAACTTGACTTTATTTCACAATTCACTACTGATATCAGACATATGAAAGGTTCTAACAATCCAGTGGCAGATGCACTGTCACGAGTTGACATTAATGCATTGCAACAACCCAATGGTGTTGATTTCACAGCAATGGCAATAGCTCAACAGACTGATCCGGAATTATTAGAAATGCTACAATCATCTCTTGCATTAAACCTGATTCCTATTCCTTTATCAACTGGCAATACTTCATTAATATGTGACACGTCTACAGCAGAACCATGCCCTTATGTACCAGCTAGTTTCAGACGAGCAGTATTTGACTCCTTGCACTCATTATCCTGCCCATGTATAAAGGCTTCACAAAAGTTTATTACTTCCTGGTTTGTCTGGCCACGAATTAACAAGGATTTTCGACAGTGGGCTCAGTCATGCCTAATTTGCCAGTGATCAAAAGTACAACGTCACAACTCTTCTCCTTTAGCAACATTTAGCAAATCCGATGCTAGGTTTGATCAAATACACATTGACATTGTTGGTCCCCTCCCTCAATCAGGTGGTTACACTTACTTATTAACATGCATCAACCGTTTTACTTGTTGGTGTGAAGCACTCCCTATTGCTGACACCACAGAGGAGACAGTGGCCAACGCTTTTGTCAGTGGTTGGATCGCTCGTTTTGGGATTCCCTCCACAATCACAACTGATAGAGGTACTCAGTTTGAGTCACATTTATGGCAGCAGTTAATGAAAATCTTAGGTACACATAGAATCAGAACTACTGCATATCACCCTATGTTCGATGGTATCATAGAACATTTCCACTGTACTCTCAAAGCAGCTGTTCAACCTCATGGGCAACATACTCCATGGATTAATGCACTCCCACTAGTACTACTGGGTATAAGAGCAGCAGTAAAAGAAGATCTAGGTTGCAGTGCTGCTGAACTAGTGAGCGGTTCTACGTTGCATTTACCTGGACAGTTTTCTTACCTTCACCTGATGCTATACCAGATACAACTTACATTTCAAAACTTAAGTCTGCAATGACCAAAGTATGTCCTATCCCTACACGAGCTCAATCATCTCATACTCTCTTTATTCACCAACATCTTAACTCTACTAAATTTGTTTTTGTCCGACATGATGGTGTCAAATCTTCACTCCAACTACCATACAATGGACCATTTAAAGTTATCGATTGTGATGATAAATATTTTACTATCGAAATCCGTGGGAAGCAAGACACAATTTGTATCGGCAGGCTAAAACCCACATACATGGAGGCAGAACTGACTGCTACTAACAGTACTAACACGGATACTCTACAAGACACTAATGCTAACATTGATCGAAGTAATTCAAGCATTGATCATACTAATACTACACCATCTACTCCAGTTACTATGTATCCTAATTTTTCATCAACTACTACTCGTTACGGACGTCATGTCCGTCCATCAGTAAAATTTCAATTATATCCATTCGTTACCTAACTCTCTGGGGGGGGGGATTACTGTGGTAGTTAAGACTTTGATGACATCAGCATACACACTCTTACATACATGTACATACCCTCATGCTACATGATTTTGTAACATCAAACACCCATGCATTCACCCACACAGTTAATCAATCATTGTGTCTATATAAACTGAGATTAGATATTCAAAATATTATTATTTTGCGATAGTATTCAGTTAAAATACTATAGCTTCATTCTCTGTTACTGGAGCAGATATCAAAGATGTAAAGGACTATGCTACAGCTCCTATTGAATAATAAGCTTAGAGATAGGGTTCCTACAGCAACAGTTGTCATAGTAACAAGGTGGTTAATTAATAATAACTTACAACATTCTGTACAAGTGAAGTATTTGAATGAAAAAGAGGGAAATGGAACTTAAAATGGTAGCATAATCTAGTCACTTTCACACCTGCTTAACTATGTATTAAACTTATAAATCGTCTTTTAACGACACTGGGACAATTAGAAAGGGGTTAAAAAGTAATGACCCGCCTACTTTAATGAAGATGACCAAATTCACAGGGTATTCTTGGATTTATGTCAATGGTCCAGCTCACTGCAATTCTAGAGGACCAACATTAGGAAAAATGGTTGATGTTCAAACATATCTCCTGTATTGATCAGGTCTGTGAGACAATAAGTCAGACTGTGGTATATGATGAACTGGGAGCTACTCCTGTCAACAATAAAAGTCAATTCAAATTCTTCAGACCCAAACATTAAGCGTATATAGTACAGCAGAAGAAGTTAATTCTTTATGTATGGGAGACAATATGATATAAAACTGATGCAGATACTCATGCTTGGAAGTATGCTTGTCATGGTGACTTGTAGAGTAATTTCGAGGACACTGGAATGGAATAAAGGTAATCCAAAATTTAAAGAGTAATTGTATTATTCTTTGAAGACCAAAGCTTTGTGTATTTTTAATATTTCATGTAGACTATTCCCATCGATTTTGTTTGAAAAAAATTATTAATGCAGATATGACTATTGGATGAAAATAGTAGTGATAATATAAACACATGTTATGACTACAAAGTCAATAAAATTGTTGTGACAAAATGTACTATTAGGACACTCCATTGATACTAGTATCTCTTCATTGTCAAAAATTATATAATTATTAATAATACTCATAAATAGTAGGTGGAGTTTTAGTTAATTATTATGATATATACCACATGCGTCTGTGGTCCTCACTGAATATGCCATTTAACAGAAAACTCTTGTTATCTTGTAAGTGGCTATAATAAGACATGTATTAACTGATCATCTCAACAATCATTGTCCATAAAACAAGATATTCTTCAGTGTCCTCTATGTCAGTACTGATTGTAACATTATGACTCGTTGTATTTATTCTCATGACATTGATGACAAATCCTACCATTGTCTAAACAGTACTGGTACATTTTGTCTAGAAGACATGTTGTGTGTATCATCAAGATGAGACAATTGTCTTATCACCAATATCAACCAGTCGACTACAGCATCATTTGGCCACACCCAATTCCATTGACCATAAACTGCACTCTTGTACCACAAATGCCTAACCCTGTCTGTACTTTAAAATATATCATTTAATATGATTCCAATTAAAACTGTTTTATTGCCAAACTTTACATTTTTATATTTACCATAAATAAAATTGTATATTTGTTATTTAGACATGTTACTACATTACATGTTAATCTATTGCTACTAGTATATATCATCAAGTAGTAACACTTAATATACAGAGAGGAAGATCTGTGAGTTGGAAGGTGACAGTGATTATGCAGTCTCTCTGATCTGTATGGATCTCATCCAGTTTGTTGAATTCTTGTAAGAATACTGAACTTTGTAAATATACAACAAACAAGTTAAATGGCAAATAAACATTTATTTTAATGATTTAAGCAAGAATAAAAATAATTACCTGAAAAAAATTAAAATAACGCTAACACAGAAATTAAAATTTCAATTGGTGAAGAGTACAATCAAAGAAGGTCTGGAGAGAATGTATTACTAGATCATCAGCACACGACTACCGAGGAAGAGCAAACGCGTGACCTATCATTATGGCGGGAAAATATGATATTATGGCGGGAAAACATAACAGCAGCACACGCGTTTAGCAAAAAACTTACAAGAACAGCAAAACACTTTTAATAGGTTTTTAATTCAATTATTAAAAAATTAATTAAATAATTTAGCTTTTTGTTACAAAATATTAATGATAATATGATCAAAAGAATTAGTAATATGATGACACAATAGTTGTAAGAAAATTAATAAGAATTCATTCAGTATTATTGTAGTTGTTTAGTAAAGATAAAAATTGAATTCTAAACTGATTTAGTTTTCAAAGTTATAATAAATCTAGAATTGAAATTTTTAAGTTGTTGGTTAGAGAATCAATTTTAAAATATAACTGAAATTAAGATAATTGACTTTTGACAAATTTTAGTGAAAAATGTTTTTTTGAGAAGTTTAATATAATAAATTAAAAACAATAATACTAACAAACTATTAAAAAAAACATTTTTTTTATAAAAAAAATACAATAAGAAATAAAATAAAAATAACTTAAAATAAGACAGTTTCAGTAGTTGAAAGTCCCCAAGAGTCCAGTCACTCCACAAGTAGAGAACATAGAGAAAGAAAGAGAGAAATAGATGTAACAACTGAATTGCTTAAGAGTGAATGAAATGGATGGAGAGATAGCTCACCTTCTTCAACAGTGCTGCTCCTGCAAGGAAAGCAAAAAGTAGTTATTAACTGAACTGGTGAAAACAATGAATGGATAGAGAGTGAAGAGAGACAGAGGAAGTGAAAAGGGACCATCAACACATACACATACAGCGCACACACACACGCACCCTAGAAGATCAGAGCTCCTCCCCGCCACCTGGCGGCCTAGGATATTTAAAAAAAAATTTTTTAGGCCGCCAGGCGGCAGGGAGGAGATAATTAATAGGGATTGTATGAATGTGTGTATAATGTATGGCTGAATAGCCCAAAATAAAATTTAAAAAAAATAAAAAGAAGAGGAAAGAAGGCTTGAAGGAAGACAGAAGAGACCAGGCAGGAGAGTGACTCATCTTTTACATCCAGAGAACGTCAGAGAAGAACAGTCAAGAACATCAGAGAAGAACAGTCAAGAACATCAGAAGACACAGAGAAGAACAGTCAAGAACATCATCAGAAGACATCAAAGAACAGTCAAGATCATCAAAGAACACCAGAGAAGAACAGTTGAGTCCTGTGGGAAAGAAGAGAGAGGAAAAATTTATTTAAAAATTCAAAAAATTGACAAAAATTAAAAAATAAAAAGTTTGAGAACAAAAGAAAAACAGATAAAAAACCAAAAATGAAAACAAAGAGATAAAAATGACATAACTAAAATAAAAAGATGATCCAGTGACGAGAGGTTATCCAACGATGAGATGAGTTGATCCAACGAACTATGATATGATCCAACGATGAGGCGAATTGTAGAGAACATAGAGGAAGAAAGAGAGAGTTATTTGTAACAACTGCTGAATAGATGTGAGATGGATGGATGGAGAGATAACTCACCTTATAATTAAAGTATGCAAAATGGAGTACTTTTATATTATCAAGAAATCTCGTCATGCTTCAAATTGACAACCAGTCAACGCTAGCTTGTGACACATTTGGCGGGAAACAACTACACGCGTGATCAACATTAATTGATTTTTAATTGATATGATTAACAACTAATTAAAATCTTCAAATATACAAGTATTTATAACATTCTACAAGTTATTAGTAGAAAGAAATATAGTTTTAAAGCAATGTGTATATACAATTAAAGGTATAATATATTCTATTAGAAACTTCCAAACTAAACAGTTTAGCAGCTTTTGCTATAACAATATTTGTGTAGTATGTGTGTATATATTATGAACTAATGAAAGTAGTATAGATATGAAGGAGACAGCTATTGATGTTCAAATGGCTGAAGAGATAAACTAGACACAATATTATCACACCAGTTATATTATATGTACTTACCTATATCAATTAAATGGAAGTCGTTTGAATTCTGATTTTTCCACCCTTAGCAGAAACTGTTGCCTTCTTTCTGCTGTACAAGTGAGGTATCTGAATGAAAGAGAGGGAAATAGAATTTAACACCAAAACACAATTAGCTACATTTAAACCTGCTCATCCTTGTATTAAACATACAATTTGTGTTTCTTTCTTTATAAGTAAATTACATGTACATGTTGTATATATGGTAATATTGATATGCAAGCTACCCTCTATAGGTACATGTATATGTAGTATGGTATGCAAGCTACCCTCGATAGCTATTGAGGGCAGCTTCCATACGATTATTACCATATTAAATGTACATGTGCACCTACTGAAGTTACTTTCCATACCGTATTACATATACATGTACATGTACACCTATTGAGGATAGCTTGTATACTATCATTACCAGATTACATATATAGGTATATCTATTGAGGATAGTCCCATACCATTACTACCATATTACATGTACAAGTACATGTACATATTGAGGGTAGCTTCCATACCCTTATTATCATATTATATGTATATGTATATATACCTATTGAGGTTTGTTTCAAATGTAGACAGTTTCTCTTGAAATTCTTTATTATTTCTTAGAGAAGTCTACAGTATTTTGATATAATTCCTCTAATTTAGTATAGTGATGTGTTTGTGATGTATATGAGATAGAAAAAATAACCTGAAAAGATTAGAATGATAATTCTGAACCATGAGAATCAAATAATGAAATTTATGGAACCAGAATGAAACACAAGAATGAATAATTACTAGCAACACACTTACCTTATGTTGGTCATTATTCATGGTAGCATATTTTAGTAACTGGTTCTCTAGTGCTGTGATATGATCTTTACATTCTACAAGTTCTTATTCCTTGGTGCCCAGGACTGAGTATTTAACCTCTAGAACAGAATATAATTTTTCTGTTGTCTCTTTTAGTTCTGTCAGTCTCGTCATAAGCCTGAGTCAGATGACAGCTAAATGGACAAATGTAATGTTGAATGGATGTATAGTTGCTAAATGGATGTAAGGTATGTTGAATGGATGTATGATTTGTTAAATGGATTCATAGTAGAACATAACAAATGATGAAATGGATTAAGGTTTTAACCACACCCACCAAACTTACGACTTCTAACAGTTCCTTTTCACTTTCATATTGTTTTAATTTTCCTTCTAATCATTTCATGTGCCCCTCCCATTGTGCAGAAACTCATTCTAAATTAGTTTAAAAACATTTGATCCCTACAGAAATGGACACAGCCAGATCATGTGACCAGATCTTGACAAACTATAACTGCCCACTCACATAATGAGAGAAGTACAAGACATATATATTAACTACATGTATTGAGACATCTATGTACATGTATAGTTGATAAGAATATTAAAATAGCAACAGACACCAATATAACTATACCTATATATCAGTTTCTGAAAACCAGCATTACCAGTAGTTGCTACAGATGTATTCTGCTTTGCAGAACTAGTCTAGTGAGGTCATCCCCTTGAGAGAATAAGATAGAACTACATGTAAATAGCAATAATTTACCACCATTCATGGTTACTTTACTGTTTTATTTTGAATGGGCAAGATCTCTTATATAGGTCAGTGAATAAATTAGATAAACTTGAACATATTGAATAAAGTTTTTTCCTATTTATTAGAACAAACCACAACAATAATTAGCTCCACCCACCAGATATTACTAATTAATTATTCATAACACTGTTAACAGGCAAGGACTCATAACTTTGTTTACATCTCCTATATCATTCTTTTTTAAAATTATTTGAAAAGTGCATATTGAATAAGGTTTTTTCCTCTTTATTAGATATAACTGCACATATAATGGGTAATGGAGCACAGAACTTTGAACTTCTTATTGTAACTTTTGTTAACAGTAGCCCAAATTGTTATTACAAGTTTTATGATATTCAAATGGTCAGGTATAGATAGATTAAGAAAGCTGCCTATATAAGTTCAGCTATAGTTATGATAACATTTTTTACGCTTGATATGTTCCATCATCTAATTTCTCTAAACAAGATTCTAACAAATCTTTTAATGTTATACTCTTTAGTCTCATATAATCCTAACAATATGTCTAAATATAATACATAATACAAAACATTATATGTACTTTTAAAACTCTTGATTCATAAACATTGTCACAAATTAAATTACCCAATATAGCTTCATCAAAATCAATATCTAATGTAGACATTAATTAATATAATGCATCCTCTTTAATTAAGTAATCAAACTATACCTTTAAATAAATTAAGACAACCTCTACATCCTTATTTTCTACAGCCCCAGTACATGTGACAATAAGCTTTACTACATACATCACCTATAAAGTGAAAAAGGAAGTGAAAAAGGAAGTGTACAATATGGTCATACGTATATTTTTGAGGTGGTATAGTGACGTCACTATCAGATTGTCTGTCAGGCATTGGTTGTAGACAACATAAACACAATACATGATTACTGGTAATAGTACAGGTATAAGGGGGTGGAGTTGGATGAGTGGAATGACTAGTAAAGACATCAACATAACTGGGACATTGACGACATTGTGGGGGTGGAGCAGGAATTGGACTAAGAAAACGAAAAGTTAGAAATAAAAATAACAACTATTGTACTTAGTTTAATTGGATAATAGAGCTCAATAGAAACTATATAATATATTAATGAGAATATAATTATTGGAGTAATATAGTACTACATTGTAGTTAACCAAACCAAAGTGTTCTAATATATAGAGTAGCCATTGTTACTAGATAGTGTTAATTCTGTAATAATTTCTAATTTGTTGATGTGCATTACTTACAATGGATGTGATGTAATATGGATTGGACCAGGATAAGATTGTGAAGAACTGGAAAGAAAAATATGAGAAGATGAAAGGAGAGTAGAAGAGGCACTTGTACCCAGATACTGTGAGAGAGAGAGAGAGATATGCCTTGTCTATAATTATAAACTTAAATGTGTTGCACATTAGATGTGAAATTCCCATACCTGGATTAGCTCTGAGATAGGCGTCCACTGAATTATTCACAATAAAATTCTTTGTAATTCTATCTGCTGTAATACGACACTACATTAACAATAGAGGACAATTAAATGTAACTTGTATCTATTACTAAATTAATCATACCAATATAATACAAGCTTCAATATTATATATAATTTAAACAAGGTAGTATGTGTGGAGCATTTAATTGTGAATATAAAGATATTTCAATCAATACTATTGAGTTTATGAAACATTACAGACATATATTCATAGACTTTAATACTTAATGTCTGGCTATTTCAATGGACTCTTAAGACGTTGTCAGTTGTAGTACATGAAATATGGTATTTGCTTATAGCTGGGCATTGGTTAAAGTGAGCCATCCATTCAGAATAACATCCTCCACAATAGATATGTGTACAGGGCTGTAAACTAAAGAAAGGATATATAATAAAACAATTAAAATTACAACTATAAATATCATAGGATAATTGAAAAAATGACAGTCAGCCTCATGCTCATGTGGGAAGGAATGACTATTTGGGTATGAGTCTAATATCACTAAGTCAATTACCTCACACAGTCATGAAGAATTTCCTATAAATAAATAAGAATATTATACTGTTAAATTTGTTGTCTTTTACCTGACAGATTTCACAAATTAGTGTTTCTTCAATGGAGTTCTTTTATTTAGCGGGGGTTGGGTAAGTGATGTGTCTAACTTCTTATCATCACATTTCTCCTCAATCTTCTCTTCAATTTCCTTCTCCTTTGTTGCCTCTTCATCTTTCTTTAGTTTTTTTAATGGAGGAGCATCCATTGTGTCTTCCTAAAGAGATCATTACTTAAGGTAACTCAAAGCATAAGTTATATCAGCTGTTAAATATTATCTCCACATCAATACAATAGTTATAGTATTAATGGTTACTACCTCTTTGTTTCTCTTTTTAGTTGAGTCCTTAGTCTCTTCATCAATCTCATCTAAACCAAAAACATAACATCTAGCATACATATATATCAATGTACTTACTACTATCTTATTGTTATAAATTATAAAGTGTTTCAAAATAATTGGTATGTTTATTAATAAGTAGTAACTGCAATATAAGTAATATAGTAACCAATATAATGTAATACAGTAACCTATATAATGTAATATAGTAACCAATATTATGTAATGTAGTAACTTATAAAATGTAATATAGTAACCTATATAATACATACATGTATATTTTATGTAATGATATTAATGATAAATTTCTTCTGTTCCTATTATGTTTGCCTTATTAAACACTATGTTTTAAATACATGAATTTATATTGTACTACATTATATATAGATAATACATATATTTATATTGTAGTACATTTTATATAGATAATACACTTTCTGTTTTATTAACAAGAAGAAATAGGAACATGAAGTATAATATTCAATCATAAAATGATCAGCATAGATCAATTTTTGACATGTCATTTGTAACTCACTTGTAATAGTGGTCTTATCATTATTGAGAGTGTGATGTCATCATCATTAAAGAGACCATTTGTACTCTCTAATAAGTGAGAAATAAATAGTGAAGGGTGTGCATGGCTTTGTTGCATAACATACCAGCCTTTTTAATTCCCACAAAATCAAAGATAAAATATATTATTGTTTTAATATACAACAAATGACACACACAAATACACACAATGAACTATACTAGAACCCTTGCCCACACTGAGACAGTAATCATAAGATAAATGTCAAGTATGTGATGGTATATTTACTTCTTAATACACTAGTCTCTCGTTTTCTTATTGTTTATAGTTCCACTAATACTCGCTCTAACAGAAGATTTTGGAATATATATGTGTACCACTAAACAAGAGAGAGAGAGTATTACAATATATATTGTCCCTTTAGCTAAATGCACAATAGTAATTTACTTAAAATTATATTAGCTTGGTTTAGTTAAGTAAATGATGACATAGTTTGTTAATTGACCCCTTAGTTATAAGATACTATTATGTATATTATATCACTGGTATGTATATTAATACAAGACTAACATGCACATATACATATAAAGTAGCCCAATATTGTTTGCTTACCTTTGTCTACTTTGTATTGTCATACAACAAGAACTTCACCAAAATTATCTCCTTGAGATAAATGACCCAATATGACCTGTTGGATCCATAATGGACATCAATCTATCCATCACAATATAGACACCTGTAGGTTCTGCCCCTGCTGTTAAAATTCGTCTGATGTAATTGGTTTAGATATTTCAGACATTTGCAAAAAAATTAATATTAAAAGCACAGATAATAAATTTGAGAGTCTCTCAAATAGTCTTACTAAGACACTTGTGTTATACTTATCCCTTATTACTAGACAATGTGCTATGTTAAACATTTTACTCAGATGTCTTTATAACTCTTTGTAAATTCTCTGGTAAGTCTATTTCTTCTTCTTCAGAATTTACTTCTTCTTCTCGTTGATTTTTGATTTAGGTCTTCTTAATGGTACAATGTCATTGAAGACTGCTTGATATTAAAGATTGTTAGCTGTACCTGATGTATGAGGTGTAGCTTGACTACCACCTATACTAGCTCCATTATCCATTATATGAGCAGATAAAATCTAATAAAGAGGAAACATCTTTTATTCAATATACATAAAAAGTACTTAAGATTGAGGTCTTTTCAAGCAGTTCTCAAAAAGAATGATTTTAGGAGATGTGCACAAAATCTGATAAAGTAATCAATCCTTGTCTGCCAACAGTACTTATGAATAATTAACTTATGAATAGTTAATTACAATGACAAGATGGATGGAGTTAAGTATTGATGTGTCTTGTTCCAGTTTGTCTGATTTATTCAATGACCTAAGAGATCTTTTCCATTCAAAGTAAGACACTAAAGTAACCATGAATAGCAGCAAATAATTGTTATTTACATGTAGATCTGTCTTAGTCTCTCAAGGGGATGATATCATGAGACTAGTTCTTTTTTTACTGGAAATGTTCCATTTGGCGCTGATTGCACTGTCGTTAGCTTAAAAAAAGTTAAAACTAAAATGTTAAGATCTGTAACAGATCCTTTATCTCACAAAGTGATTGCTGGATGAATATGCTGCTATAGCAACCAGATAACAACAGATAACAGATAAGTCTTGTAATCTGACAAACTTTTTCTTCCATTTACTATATTTTTACTATTATAGATATCTGTATATTATGCTGAAGGTGTACAAGATGATGAGACACCATTTACATTCAGTAGTGCAGTCTCTGGACTGATATTTCATTGGACAGTGTCTAATATGGATGCTCTTTCATTGGCTTCTGTTCATGATAAGGTACATAGACTATATACATGTATAGTACTTGTACATTTATAATAGTTATGAATTACCAAACTCAAAGTTGATAGAAAGATGTGTAATGAATACACTTATGAGTTATGTGCTCTTTATGTCACAGTTAAAACCTTTTGTATTAGTTTTCATGCTACAAACTCCATTTAGTCAATATATAACTTGTACATATGATTCTACTTTGTATTCTCCATTATATTGTACTATATTAGGCTGGTATATCTTTACAAGAGGAAAGAGATTTCACTGCATATCTCAGAACAAGGAACCCTGGTCAAGGGGTGATAAGACTTACGGCAAAGTGTCCTCCTGGAGTATGTTCCCCAAATGAAGCCACTTTCTATGATGAAGTTCAAGTATTAATATTTGCTCGTTTGAAACTACTCAATCCTCCTAATGGTCACCTTCTTTTACCACAAAATGGACATACAAGGATTATTACCAACAGGTATGTTATTATGATGTATTTTTCCACAATTGACCAACCAGATCACTTCATTTGCAGTCAATAGTATATTAGAGCCACCTAATAGTGGTTGTAAGAAATTTATTACTTCAGTGTTTCCTATAGAATTTCTCCTACTTTAAGTGCTCATAATAATTTAGACCCATAAAACATACCTATATCTAGTGTTCATATGAAATCTTTCACACTTGTTAAAATAGACAATTAAAGTCTATACAAGAAAAGTTACATGCTATGCAGTTGTCAATGTATAGGTTCCTTTTGTTTTCCTTAATGCTGTGAACATTCATTCAAACACTGTGCTTTTAAAAATCAGATTACCTACAAAGCTTTCAAAAAGCTCCATTACTAAATTCACTATATCCAAATTCAATATTTGGTAGGTGTGTGTCCTCATTTATGTGAGAATAAACAAATAATAGTAGGTGTGGTATATTTGTGGGAAATGTACATGTAGAAAGACTGCTATTGTACTTATTTCTTTAACAAAAATTATATTTTAGTTATCTTTTTTAGTTACACAAATCAGTCTTTACAAAACTATTTATGTAAAGATATACATGTACATGTTTTGTTAATGTTTTCCTTTCTTTTTTGTAGAGATGGAAATTCTCATCTTAATTATCATTTAATTCAGCCATGTTCAGAAGGGGGCCAACCTGTTGTGTCTATTAGAGCTAATGGTGAATTACATACTGCTGGTTTCAATGGACACACTGCTGTCATGGTAACAGCTCATGAGTTTGAGCTACGATTAAATCAAAGTATCATAGTTCATATTGAGGTACATGTTTAGCATTTAATTATAATATACAAATATACAGCTCAGCTAAATTTATCATTATAAAATCTTACTAATCTACATTTATCACATAATGATAAGGGTTTTTAATCTGAAAATTTACTAAACCTTTGCTTCCATGCCTACAGTTTCTTAACAGAAAAGTCATAAATCACAAAATTAATTATGCCTCATAAAAATTAGTTGTTAAAGTGTTATAATAGAACAGATTATAATAAGATAACACACCATACATTTATACTTTGTTTGTACTTATATTGTAGGTGCGGCCTTTGGACAGTTTGTCATTAATGTCTACCTCATTAGCTAAAGCATCACCTCATTCTAAACAACATGCATTTCCTTTGGGATACTCTGCTCATTTTGCAGCTGTTTTACATGACTCTATTGGATGTCAATTTGATTACACTGGGATTGAGTTGTCATACCGGTTGAACCAGTTTGATATAGTACATGTAACTCGAGGACATGAAAATGATAGCTATGTTCTGAAAGCATCTAGAAAAGGAAATGCTATATTGAAAGTGAGCAACAAACATTATATTGTATTCATGCACATTTGTGGAAATCATTGTACTATTTAGTGTAAGTTAGTTAAGAGCCACAGCACATCACATAATGTTGCTTGTAGTTTTCTATTTTGAAGTGTAAGTACCAGACTGACTTCAATACTACCTTGTTTTCTTCACCTGACTTTCAATTAAACAGCAGTTTAGTCTCTGACATGGTAGTCTAAGATTACAAATAGAAGATTGTCCTAAGATCAATAGTGAGTAGAGGTTTGAAGAGTGGAGAACAGTAATAGTGTGCTACAATCATACAATCAAAACATTTTATAGTGTTTTATAAATGCAATAAAGCACAAGTGTTCATAGCATATTGGTGAAAATGAGTATTTGTTAATTTGTTATTTATGATCAGCTTCCAATAAAATGTCACAAAAGAATATTACAAATATTAGTATTATACATAATGTAACATACTTTATAATGCTCTCTTTATATTATTTAGGTATGGGTAACAGACAGTGTTCATATATGTGACTATATTAGAGTCAGAGTAGGATATGCTATTATACCATCACTAGCTACTGTACATTTGGGAGCTAGAATATGTTTTACTACTCACCTCACAGAAGGTAAATGAAATGATAAGTAACCAAATAATGACAAAAAGGAATTCTTATCATGCAAAAAGTATATGAATATAAATGATTGCTATGTAGCCATCTTAAGCAGAAAGTTAATTAAAGTTGGTACACTAGAAACATAATGATTGTTTTTCTTGCATACAAAATTGTGTTGATGTTTTATTTTAGATGGCCACATGACAATCATTTATATGCAAGGATTTGTTCCAATTTTTTGCACAAAAAGACTTCTTTTGTTAGACTTGTTCACATATGTACTGTAAATTCAGTAATTTTGTGTTATATATATAAACTTTCATGGTTGTTTTTCATACTAAAAATATGATCTGACAAACCATGATTTTAATATGCATAAACCATGAAAATGTGAAAAATTACAGAATTATATTCATGAACTTTTAAAATGAATTTATAGCTAACAAAATTTTCCCAATTTACAGTACACACACTGTACAATTCCTAACTTTGTCATAAATATAGTGTAGTGATCAAGCAAAAATTTGCTACATAGCCTTACCTACACTAACTGTTTTCCCCCCAAAAAATTACCTGACAAATCACTGGTAATGTTATCATATATGTAGCTTAAGCAATTGTGTCAAATTCATTTACTCTGTACATGAGAAATGACTGCTTTAATGAAGTTGTCTTGTTAGCTACATGTACATGTTATGTAAAGCATTTTGTATCACAGTTGTGTTCTAGTATATACTTAGGGAAATTATAATCAACAAGATTAAATTGTTTTTTTAAAAAAATGCAAAATTATGTGGAGTGCATTTACAAAAAATCACTCAAAATCAACATCATATTTACTTAAACAATAGATTTGTTCACTTGGTACACACTACACAAGCTAGCTCTTTCTGCCTGTCATAAGGAGGACAGAGGAGACCATTGCATTGAGCTTGAACATGATGGAATAAAGCACCATTAGTATTAGCAATACTGCCTGGAATAGATTCAGCATCTTTATCAACGCATTCATAAACTGCATTACGTTTATGGATGGATCGTTCAGACATGAGGTAACCTTGATATTCTGTGGTCCATGTTTTGGGACATGTAATCTTTGCAGGTATCATTAGATACGATATTCTAGTGGAAACATAACATACAACACAGGGAACGTTGTGATCATGAAGTGGGGCTAAGGGACCATTGTTTTCCCAAATTTCATACTCTGCTCCATAGATGTATGACTGATATTGACTAATACCAGGTGTATATTGTAGAAACTCAGGTTTATCAGGTAAACAAATGAAGTTAGCTCCACCTCCAGTCTCATCGTGAGAACTCCCAGCAGCTTTTCCTTTGTAGAGTATTTCTGTATCATTAGTTGTAGGACAGGTTGTTCGTCCCCATCTAGTAAAGACCACACCCCCATTTCTTGGTCCTGAAGGTCCTGGTTCCCCTCTGTCTCCTTTCTTGCCATTGGAACCATCTCTTCCAGGTGGACCGGCTGGTCCAGGAGGACCTGGCATGCCATCACGACCATCACGTCCTTGAAGTATTTGAATATAAGGTGTGTTGGTAGTGACATTTGGTGTGGGAGAGGTACATCTCTTATCACGACTGGTGTCTAAAATGATTATAATATCTAACAGTTATAAATACACCATTACCTTGAACAACTGCTGTACTACATTGTTGTACAGATAGTAACAGGACAACCAACACTGATAATATTTGTTTTATCATCTTGAAATCTTGTTGATGTTATCTGATGGAATAGCTTTAAAGGTCACTTTTCTAGAGTTTTAAAAGAATTATTTCTAATATTATAGTGTCGGTCTGCCAGTTCTTTATATAGTCATCAGTTGTTGACAAATTTGATCAATTTTTAGGGTGAAGAGACCTTTCCTTTATGGGTTGGATACCTTGACCTCAGAAGACAAGAAGGCAAGTGTGTCAAATGCTTGGGTCAAGGAAAACCATCCTCTGTCTATTGACAGATGACAGAGGAGTACAAGTAGATAAGGAAAGCCATCCTCCATCTATTGAGAGATGATGGAGGCCTAGATAAGACCTTCCTCTGTCTGTATGATAAATTACAAGAAAGGTGAGTGTGTCAAAGGCTAGGGTCAGGGAAACCTGTCCTCTGTCTGTATGATAAATTACAAGAAGGCGAGTGTGTCAAAGGCTAGGGTCAGGGAAAACTGTACTCTGTCTGTATGATAAATTACAAGAAGGCGAGTGTGTCAAAGGCTAGGGTCAGGGAAAACTGTACTCTGTCTGTATGATAAATTACAAGAAGGCGAGTGTGTCAAAGGCTAGGGTCAGAGAATACTGTCCTCTATCTATTGAGAGATGACAGAGGAGTTGGTAGGGAAAATCACCCTTGTTGCATTGACAGATGACAGAAGAGTGCAAGAAAAGCCATCCTCTATCCATTGGTAGATGACAGAGGTCTAGATAAGACCTTACTCTGTCTGTCCAATAAATTACATGTAGTCATTGATACAGTGATTAGGTTACTTGAAAGGACAAGGTCAGGAAAACCTAACACAAAGATCTCATTTATCTAGAGTATTGTGTTTGTCATAACATAATAATTATTGAGTCATGCTACTCTAGCAAAAACTAAAACTGTAAAAGGTTGTATAATTAACAGTGATGTCTTGGAAGACTATAGCTGCAGAATGACAGAAATATAGCCAGAGGGTAAGCTAGTTAGAAGGTTTGAGCATTATCAGTCATGCTTATTGTTGTAGCTTTTGCATTCAAAGTTAATAAATACATTGGTTGCTATATGTGTCAGCAGTTAAAGGGTGTGGTTGAATTTCATTTGTCACTTTGGACATATTAATACAATAAAACAATGAAACAAACATAACACATAATAACAATCTTCAGTTGATTTTTTACAATTATAATCTTGCTTAAATGTGTCAAACCACAGGAGTAGGGAGCAAGTAGGGTCCCACGTCCAGTGGAAAAAGACCTTACTTGCTTGTAGTTTATTTCAGTTTGTATATCTTATTAACCGGTTCATGGCAATGTGTGAACGTTTCTGGTTAAAATGTCAAAACTGTTAAACCAATTGAATAGTGTAACTTCATGAACTGTTTAATAGGTGGACTTGTTTAATAAATTTGGTGGAGTAATGGCTGTGGAAATTAAGCTGTATCTTTACTATTATTACTTCAGAGACTACAAAAGAAGTGTTCAAAAAGTTTCAATAGATGTGGTATTTATATGTCAGAGAACTACAGATATAATATTACAGACATCCAACATCAGTCATGATATCAGCAATAATGGCAATGCGGAAAATTCTGAAGAGAATGGTTGCTGAGTAGACTGACCTTACACTATAGGATATTTTAGAATTAAGAGAAATTAGTTAAAGCAAGGAGCCAGATCAAAATGATTACAGGATAGGCTCATTTTCCCTATTAACATTTATTTCATATCATTTTGCCTACTCATGAGAAATTTATTGGAAATCTATGTATAAACTAGTATGAGCAGACAAACTTGATACATCATCTTCTAATGTAATGGAGTTTGATGTGAACCTCTCCTTTAATTTGTTGATCATTTGATTTCAAAATATCAACAATTTCAAATATATTTGGTGAGCTTTTCATGCCAACTTCTTTAGTTGGTTGTGCCAGCTTTCGACATGATTGTTTTTATTGTTGGTCTCAAAAACATTCTACAGATACATAGGGTAATTGTTAATGAACTGTGTATCTTTGAAGTAAGATAGAAATTCTTCTCTCTAGGACAGTTGTAAACCAGTGGAGCAGTTGTAAAAATCTATAAGCAATTATCAAATGAGCTGTCGGTATGTTTCTAACATAAAAAAGACAATTCTTTACTCAGTACTCCGAGTACACAGTCACTTTAACCAATTTCCTGAGTCACTTTAGTCATTACAGTCTTAAGAATAAAGAGAATAATCATTCCTGTTACTAATTATTCTCTATATTTATTTACGATCACTATAGTAAGTACAAGGAGGTATATTTACATTACTCAATGTAAATAATATTATCACTTAGTTTTTGTTCATTGCAAATTATAACATGAAATTATCTTTTGCTGTTACTTTTGTTTTTATATAACAACATATGCACCTTTTTTATCTTATCATTCCATATAAATAAACTTGATAAACATTTAACAATATACACACAGCTAGTAACTTTTAAGTAAAACACATGATACATTAACTCTGACCTTTAGTTTTCTACCATAACTTTACCTGTTTTTGTTTAATTTGTAATTACAAAGTACCAACTTACTCCACTAGTACTTATTATTAATATAATACAACTCTGTAGTCAATTTAGTTGATGGTTCTGTGTAAGCTAGTTTATTTCATGATGTAAATTGTCATAATAATGATATACTATTATTATAAAAATATGTATTTTTTTTCTCAGAACATCCAGGTAATTGGAATACTGGTGGTGAAGGTGTTTTGGAATTGGATCCTTCTACTGGTGTTGCTAGAGCAGTGAGTTCTGGTAGAGCTGTCATTTATCACAATGTTGATGGTATTGTAGACACACATACAGAAGTAAGTATTACATATGACCATATTAACTACCTAGATATGTGATAGTGATAGGTACAATGTCAATAATTTGACGTACACACATTAATTAGACATACTGTATATCCTCAATTAACAGCTCCAGCATTGATTTTACTTATGGTATTCTTGAAGAGACATTTAAATGAAGCAACTATTAACTTTATTCAGAATAGGTGTTTGTTTTATCTTGGAACTTTTCCATAGTTAACTAAGACATCGCTAACACTCACAACTGAATAGTAAGACATGTTAGCAAATTCTGACATGTGTTTCTGGGCACAACCAGACCAACCAGTTAGGCATTTGTTTGTATAATCTTGGTATTTACTCTTGACGTTTTTTCAAAGTATATGTTTAATTGAGGAAATGTAGTACATACAATCCACTATTCATCATGCTATACATATTTCAGACTTTTTGTGTCCCTGTATCTGTTCTCAGTATTCTCAGTAGGCACAATATTAGACACATACCCTTAGAGATGATATTCTCCCTTTGACAGATATCAGTGGTCACCATTCAACGTGTTATTTTCAACTTGTCTTCAATATCATCTTCATCTTTTTTGTCAGTCTTTACTAATTCCCCTAGACAAGATGAAGTTGGGACATATCTTATTCCAGTGGAATTGAAAGATGAACAAAACAATACTGATTTTACTTTGCTTTCAGCAAGTCCAAACAAAGCTTGTGTAAATGGTCTCAATTTTGATGGTCACCAAGTCAGTGATGATACTATGTACCTTCAACAGGTTGATTATGAATGCATTTTAGATCTCCAAAATGCTGGTAATGTTTTACCTGTATCTAAGTTTGTCATTGCTAAACCTTTTTTGATCGGACAACTGGACAGAACTTTTGTGAACTGTTACCTGGTATAGATAGTCATGCTCTGGTACTTTGACAACAATGACTCAACTGTCATTAACTCTTAAAGTGAAAGCTAAAGATTTTGAGGACACATATGAGGTGTTTTCACAATCTCTTGAAGTCCCTTTTCTTCTTGCATTCTCTATTGATATATCAAGTGTTTTATTGACTTCACATAAGTCCACAGTCCTGTTTACAGCTTTGGGTCTACCTAAAGTACTTCAAAGTTTACAAGTAAGGGAACATTATTTTAATTGTACATGAAGATAATAGCCATTAACTATAAGTAAAAGTATTTGCAAGGGATATAAGCCATCACAGTAATAATTTGCCTTTGAGGTATACTTTATTAATGAATTAATTATTGTCCTTAGAATAAATGACCACCTAGTCATTGTTTAAAGTAACATTTTAAGATGACTGGATTAAGATTTGAACTGTATTTTGTAATTTCTGTCATATATTAACTAGTATATTCTTACTACAAATATAACCCTAACATTTTATGTATGCATGTAAATAACATTTATTCCTTCCTTTTCACTTCTTATCTATATAGACATCCTGTCCTCATCCTTTTACAGTGATTCGTCACTCTCTCTCTACAACTTCAGCTATATATGCAGTGTCTGTTGTTGATACTAAATTTCCACCTTCTCATAACATCTCAAATGTTCATCTAACTCTCACTAGTAGTCTGACATATCAGAAACTAGTTATACTTTTATCTTATACTAAGATCATTGACTCAATTGAACCTGTTACTTGCCCTGTTAGCAATGATTCTAACAAAACATCAGAAGACACAATATATGATATTTCTCAACAACGAAACATTCTCTTTTTAGCAGTTGCTAGTGTCATCACATTATTAGCTACTGTTGTTATATGTATAGCACTAAAACAGACTTCTTCTAAACCACAGACAGGTTTTTCTGCTCTCCTCCCTCCCTCTTCTCAGCCTAGTTCTCCAACCTTTCTCTCTCCACCAGCAACTTCAACTCCTGGAGGACAGAAAACATCAACTCCTCTGTGGAGTCAATCTGGAGCACTTAAACGTACTAGCAATTACAACCAGCACTCACCAAATCGTGCTTCTCCAAAATTTAATATGTTTTCACAATGACCAACGACTATGTTAATGTGACATGCTGTTAGTATAATTATAGATTATGGTCTTTTCATAAATTCATTATCAACTTTAATACTAGCTCTAATGAAAGGGAAGGGGGAAAACATATAATGTTCAACAAATTTGCTATAAAAACTAATCATGTCATAGTCACCACTGTAAATATGATCAAATTAACACATAAGAAAATAATTCCTATTATGGAAATCTGTATAGAAATGTCATATTTTCATCAAGTTTTATACGTGTTTCATGATTGGAAATATTGTACACAACATCTTTCCATTTAATGGAAACTTATGATGAAATTTGAAGATTCAAGAGTGTTTCCATAACTTTATATTTCCTGTATACATAATGTAAATTTATTTGAATTATCAACTTTCCAAAGATTTCAATTATTGAAATAAAAAGTGAAAACTATAATAGATACAATAATAATAAGTAAATAAATATGATCATGGTTTGTGAAAAGTGATATATAAAATAAGCAATATAAACACAAAAGTAACAGTATCAATGATAACTAGTCTCACTTTAGTTCATATCATTCAATTGAGTGCTCATGTTGGCAGTCTTCATTTTCTGGACAATGTTGATCAGATAGTAATCCAACTAGATGTCGGAACATCATCATTTAGCCTTTACAAGACATTACGTGAAGGTGCTTTTTGTCCATACTCATAAAAAGTGATGTCACCTCACTCCTCCAAGGCAACGGTCTGACTCTAATATTCTTTGAAGCTTTCCGTTGTATAACTCCGTTTCACTATCTTCTGAAGTAATCAGTTCTGGGACAAGATACGAGAGACAGTTCCTTTTATCATTTGTAGTTATAGCATTCATTCTTTTAAGAGCACTCTTATGCCATGATGACTTCTGGTGATGTACTAATGACCATAATAATAATAATACAAGCAAACAATTACCTGTAACAATCTATTCTCTTTCCTCTTTTTAGATTTAAACATCTGTGTTGCTCATTTTATATTGAACTGCCATACTAGTGAAGTACACTTGAGCAGCCACTATTTACAATAAGTAATTAATCAGAGTATTACTATAGTTAAGAACTCACTCAAAATTATTGCTGTCAAAGCCTTTGGTAATGATCCTTTTACCTCTGATATCTTTTTTAGTATTGTCTGATTGTGTTTACACTTTATTGATATGCTATAAAGTAAGAAAATTTATCACATTAACTTTACAGATAATATTTACAACTTAAAGTCTCACAGATTATTATCATCAAAGTCATCACACCCTTCAATAGACTTGTACACTTTAATAACAGCATTCTAAAATTAATGTATCAACTATAAATGAAACAACTTACTCTAATTTCTGTTGTAGGCTTAAGAATGTTTATTACAGTCAAAATCTCTTTCTCGATGTCTTTTAATTTCCTGTAAATCCTTCCATCTATCTTCTTAATTTTTCACAATTATGTTCCAACTCTTTCAGTAATTTTGTCAAAAGTTCTGTATAAGTATTAATTTATATATAGTTACCTCTAACTTATTGAACACGAAGTATGAACTTAAGTTATGTTTCTTAATTAACTCTATACAACTAATATAGATAGATATATATATATATTACATGTAGCAAGGGAAATAACTACTCACATTGTATTATGAAAGCCGTTAATTATATATACATTCCAACAAATTAAGTAATTATGCAAAAACTAGCAGGTAAAATGAAGTCTGTTTAATACATTTTATTTATACTTAGCAACATACCACTTGTTATTAAATCATCATTTTCAGTCCTAGTACTAGTTTGACAGCCATAACTAGGAACTTGAGACGGGTAGTCTGGTTGAAACTGATCGAATTGTATTTAGTGCTTATGCTCAATTGTAGATCTTCCACTTCGATGTGTGATTCATCACAGTTTGAGATTAGATCGCTACTTGAGTTCCTTTCTTTACAATTGACTTCTTTTACCCATCGAGGTGGTTCAGTAAACTGACGCCCAAAGTCGCTTTCATCATCGGTAAATAAACAACAATTTTTCTTCCGAGGAGATGATGGGATTACTGTCACTTTAGTAACCATAGAATGTTTCGTTTCGAGACAGAAGCGAAGCTATGGAATCTGAAAGTAAGGAAAATGATTAGTCCCTAACATTCAGCCTAACCCACGAATCTTTCATTGGGAATGGGAGGACCTGTGAAATATAATTATATGTATACAATAGCTAGTGATAGTGACTTTTGTCTTACTCGACCATACTTTCTGTGGACATTGTAAGATTGAAATAAGAACTTCACAGCAGAATAATGTACTTGTACTAACTATTACTCTAATACCTATTGAAAGTTTATTTTCGTTTTTTGTTCGAATCTCATTATACAAAGTGTCTGAGAAAGTTGTACTACAGATGATGATTAATTTTAAAATATTATTTTATTTTCTGTAGATTTATGATTACTCATTCATTTTATTCAATGGCAGTAATGATACTGCTACTTCTGTCAGCTAATTAAGTGAAGAGATTGTTACAGTAATTCCTGACTCAGAGAGCAATAGAAATCAACAAATACTTAAAAACACAATGTACTTTGTATGATGTTCAGAGTCATAGTTGAATTGTTTCATATTTATCACAGCTATTATTCTCTCAATATATTAACAGTCTACTATTGTTATGTATTATAATGTACTAATTTATAAGATATGAGTTTGTATGAATACAAAATTACTGTTGTATCATTCATATTTTATAAAATATTTGAAATATACAATAATTTGAAATGTAAAAATTTTCAAAAGACAAATACAATCAGAATATAAAATTATGTCAATACTACAAAATTTTGTTTTTGAAATAACATTTACTTCAATGTTTTCAGTATTAATGTCAGTAGTGATCCTTTTATAGTTTTCAAAGTATGTTTATGTGTGCATGAAGGTACAATCAAAATGCCAGTTTGACATCCTGTATAGGAATGTGTTTTCAACACAAGTCACCATGTGTTCTTTGTTTCTATCAGGAGGCATTTGAAACAATTCTAATCTCTCTCAGTTCTAGGTAGCTAAATGATACTATTGTACTTTAGAAGGTTCCTGCTCACATATGACAATGTGAAGTCTTTCCTCACTAAATATCCAGTGAATTTGAAAAACTAGAAATAGTGCACATTCACACTTGATCATAGGTTTTTTCACTGGTCCTCATTGGTAGGTTAGCGTTATCAGACACTACAGACATTTCCTCAAGTCCCAATATTTCTTGACTATTAAGTCTTACAAAGTCCTCACCAATTTATCATCAATTTTTCCATATAATAGATAATTGTCCTAGTAATACAGACACCAAGGAGAGTGTTGGTCAGCTTGACTCAGATCATAATGGCTCTCATATCTTACCAAAAGGAGCTGAACTCCCTCAGTTCAACCATATCAGGATATATATCATTGACTCTTGATAGAAGAGAGTTGGCTTCTACTTCCTCCGGTTGAACAGTGTTCAATGAATCATGCCTTCCTCTAAGTTTGGACTGTTATTGTTATAGTAGGTTTTCCTAGAAAAAACTTTTCATTGGATAATGCTCAGATGGTACTTGAAACTGATAATTATGTCCTATCTATATCCTTTTCAAGAAGCAGTGTGAATAAAGGTTAGTTCCACCCATTTACTCTGAAGTGGTTTATAAGAATCATACAACAGAGGAGGGGCCAGATAGCATGCCTTCTCAAAGTGACATATCTTGGAACAACTGAGCTCCATTTGACCAGTGACCAACCAGATAGTCAAAGAAGTAATTGATAACCTCTGTCTAATATAAAGAGAACAGTTTTGTGAAAATGTTCTCACCACAAGATGTGTGGAAGCCTCCTGATCCCTAATCTAGATGTTTCAATGCATCTTCTGGTTACTAAATGTGTCATCTCATGATACGTTCCTCAAAAATCTACAAACTCTGCCCAATGGTGGCTGTTCTGGATGATTTTAAAAGTGAAGCAAGGTAGATCACCAGACCAAAGTGACATGAAATTGGCACAAAGGCATGTGATAACATGATTGGGTAATTATAATATGTGACTCACAAAGGAAAGGAAAGGTTGTATCTTCCATGGCGTTCAAAAAATAGTCATAGCTGTTTATAGTCGGAGATGAGTTAGTTGGAAGCAATAAAGAGAAATAAAGAGAGGGTTAAAAGCACTAAGGCTGGTTAAAAGACCTCCCTAACATGAAACCCCAACAGCGTTCTACAATGACATAAGTTCATCCACTCCAAACTGCATTCTCACAATTAATGTGTAGAGATTCAGCATACACAATCTGACCAACGCATATTTCAATCTTAGTCTCCCAAGACAGCATCTCATTACATGTGTGTTCCAAATACCAGTTAAATTTCATAGACACTCTTTTGGACAAAGAATCTTGAATATCTAGAGTTCTACCTAGTAGTCACCTAATTCTCATTTAGAGGCAAGTTTTTGGAACAGCAATGGGCTCTCCTGTTTCTGATACTGTAGCAAATGTGTTGATAGAATAAGTTGAATAGAAAGCTTTATCCACCTTTAATCACCAACCTATTTTCTGAATTGCTATAATTATGACACCTTTACTGCATTACCACCAAGTATTGTTGATTGTTTCCATAGACATCTTAACTCTATAGAGCCATCTATATATTTCAATGTGGTGATAAGGCTTCCTGCCCTTCTTGGTTACCAGGAATGATAACTGAACCTGGTCTTCTTCTCTCTATTGTAAAAAAACTGACACTGATCAATAGATGTAGTTCTCATGTTACCATCCCTTCTGTCATAAGCAGTATTTTGTCTGCACATTATTTACTAGAGCATCCATGCATTCAGTGTACAGCTAGTTCTCAATTTGACAACTTATCCTAAAACAATAATAATGGCACAGTGAACAAATTAGTGTTAGATGAAAACTAAGGCTGAATTTGAATATGACCTTGAAAAATGTATAGACAAGTCAAAACAATATTTTACCACTACAAATATATGTATATAACTGATATGATCCTTTGCCAATATGATATAAAGCATCTTTTTGTTTTGAATCCAAAGTTATGAACAATATTTTTGCTATCATACGACAACTACTACTGATATTATAATTGTTACAATCTCTAAGTCTACATAATGCAAAGAAACAATGCTTTAATAAGTTGAACTTGTCAGTGTTAGTTGACACCATACACATAAAAGATTTGCAGTTAAACTTTGCAAATCTATGGTTTAGTGTAACCGTTTTGTCATCTTATTCTAAGTACTTAACAAGTTCTTAGTATCAGCGCAGTAAATAGAAAATACTGTAACTTGGCTTCTACTGGGGCAAGGGTCCTCCACTTAAGTTTTTTTCTTTAAATGATGTACAGGGGAGTAGGAATAGGGGGGGCAACTTGCCCCCCAATATTTTGTCGGGGGGGGGCATAGCCCCTTCAATATGTACATCTGCATCTGCTGTTCAACAGCAGATGCAGATGTACATGACTCATGTAACATGTACATGACTCATGAAACATGTACAGTTTTTGAGGAGCAACATAGCCTTAAAGTCATACTGTCAGAAATACACAAACTTATTCGTATCTATTTAACAGTGCCCATTACAACAGCAACAGCAGAACGAAGTTTTTCAGCTTTAAGACGAATGAAGACATACTTACAAAACTCAATGACACAGCAACGACTCAATCACTGTATGATTCTACATGTTCACCGTGAAGAAACAGATAAACTTAATCTAATAGAAGTTGCGAAAGAATTTGTAGAGAAAAATGATAGGAGGAAACAGTTTTTTGGACAATTTTGTTGACTATTGATAACTACATGTAGCTCATTTAATATAGTTGCCCCCCCAATATATATATGATTCCTACTCCACTGATGTAGTCTAATTGTTGGATGTGTTGACTTCCTGTTACCTCACTACTATGTGTGCAATATATTAACAATATTATACATATCGTTGCTTAACATTGTTCCTTAACATAATACTCTACATATACTAAGTTTTAACAAAAATAAAAGTAGTTAGTTCAGTCTTTCAAAGATTGATTACAAGATGGACATCATGTATATCAATTAAAAAAAATATCTATAGAAAATAAAAAGAAATTAATTAAGTCATTTATTTGATGACTACAATTTACATACATAATAATTTTATGTATCAATTAAGAACATGCATTTACAAGAGTTCATAGACAAAGTCAATCAGCTATATATTTTTTAAAATTGACTGAAACAGTCAACTATCTATAATTAATTATTACTCACAATATTTAAGCAAGAATTGACACTATAACTGAAATGCACAACAACTACTAACATTCATGTTCATTAATAAATTATAAATTACAAATAAAATAAAATAAAACATCATAATTCATGTCATCAGCTTTTAAGTGAATCTATAGTTAATTGATTAATTTTCTATCATTTCTTAAAGGCTTTATATAAAATCCTACATCTTTCACTATTTAAGTAAGGATTACTTCCTTCAGGGCATTGCTTGCATGCATCTATCAACTCCTTACAAATGGAAACAGATTAAAATGATTCACTAGATAATGCCAATGACTTTAAAGAACTTACACATATCTATCAAGCATGTCAGGAATCATTAAAAATCCACGAATCTTTTGCCCTGTTTGATGGTTATAAACAATCTAACCCTCTACTGTCTTTAATAGTACCTTCCTGGTAGATCCTTTAAAACAATTATCTAACCAAAAGCTGATCATATTAGCTAGATTTTTTTCTACTGGATTATTGCTATAATTTAAGCCATCTAGATGACCTAATCTGACTCCAAGAGTAGCACCAATCATTTAATATTAGTTTTTAATAGGCATCAATACTTCTACAATCTCTTTCACTGCAAGAAATAATCTGGCTAATATTTCTTGCAGAAAAAATTTACATTAGTGAACATATAAGCTGTATTTTGCAATAATCTTCAGTAATCTTGCATAGCTTTAAATATCAGAAATACATCTAAAATGTATTAACATTTTCTTTAAAATTGATATATGTAGGGAAAGTTTATATGCTAATAATCCAAATACAAACAAAGTATTAATGATATCTATATACATAACTAGCAATACATGGATACATAAAATATTAGATTATAATATTGATAAGTGCAGCTTTGATATCATTTAGTTTCTAATTGTCAAAAAGTCCAAAATAAAATAAACTTTAGAATTGGTATTGTATATATACAACTTATTCTTTAAATAATGGATACATGGGATGGTTTTAGATCTTAAGAAGCCTATAATCACAACGCCAGCTGTCCATCCATTAACCATATTAGTTTTAATAAGTGTTAGTTATATATCTCCTCAGTATATAGTGATCAGAGCAACCACAGAGTTGAACATTATCTCCATAACTCAGTGCATGTCTGCCTTGTTTCTCTTGCATATATTTGTTTATTCTACCATCTCCCACACTCTTCTATAACTAATCTATCAAGTCGTCACATACATCATTATTATAGGTTATATGTTTGTAATATATTTCCTATATCATTAACAGTATAGGGTTCAGTCTCATTGTTTTGATACATGTAATTTCAAAGAATAGTTGTTGACTCAGAATAAATCAAAAAGTAAACAAAATCAATGTCCAAAACTAAGTCTACATTCTAGTTTATTACTATGTATATAATATAGGCTATAACAGCAACAAAAGTGGTTTCCAAAAGCACCATAGACCAGCTAATCCTTTCCTAGTGAGAAAAAAAGAGAAAAAAATTCATCCAGAGAACACACTCAAAATACCCTAAATATAATTTAACAAAATTTCAAAATACAATATGATAGCATTGATTAAATCAAAATAAGAAAACATTTAACGTAAGATACCTATTTTTCTTATTATAGTTATACTATTTCTCGCATTTAACATTATAGCTATATAGTTATACCTTCCATTTCAATTGGTTTTGGTTGAACTGGAGAGGGATTAAAAGTAATAGTTGCTTGACCTATAGAGTGACACAGGAACAATAGCTAAATGAATTTTTTTAACTTTACCAGGTTGATCAGAAGAGATGTATTCATTCTTGATATCTGGTCTTTTTAAGAAGTGAAATATCTTCTCAGCTACTTGTTTGCATTCTACAGGTGGATCCTCAACAACAGTGATGATCTTTTTCCAAGACACTTCAGAAGTTCTCTGATCTATCCAAACTTGAAGGATTTTGGAGAGTTTTCTGGTACAATTATTTGGTGCATAGTGTTCAGCACACATGATGTCATTATTAGACACAGCAAGTTGTTCACCGATAATATCCCACATGGCTCTAATATCGTGAAGCACTGTATTCAGATGCTCTTTCTTAGGTTCTTTACCTAATAATGAGAAAATGAGAAAGTAACTCAATGACAAAATTATCCATTAACTTTCACATTTCATAACTTACATAATAATTCATCAGAAATTCCTAATGGATGATATGATAATGGCATATGAATAGAAGGAGTGCTGGAAGAATGAACTATGATAACAAAAGAAGTATACATTTCTATTCATTACTTCAATATTTTGCAGGTGATACTTTATATGATATATTATGAGTATATTCTATTTTTAACATCACTCACTTGTTGTTTCCTGTGGTTGTTCCAATTCATAACTAGGAATTACCAAACTTATGGGCTCACTTATTCCATTAAAGGTAAGCTTTAGGTCAGTGAGTCCTTTCTTATCTTTGAGAGAAACTTTAAAATTTAAGCAAGGTAGGGCAGTGTCTGGTTGACATTGATCAATGACCCTCCTAGAAATCTTAAACAATACAAAATTTAAAAGTTAACAATATAAGAAGTTTACTTGAAATGGAGCGGTTTTTGGCAAAATGTCATAATTCTCTATAGTGGTTGTAACCACAATTATGTTAGGATCATAAAAAGGACCGAGGTCTCTCCTTTTCCAGTTTTCAAAACATTTCTCTTTTTTCACCCTCTAATATAGATAAAGAACATGTATACAGTGGTAATATAGTAATGTAGTTCTTTTTTATGGCTGCATACCTCAAGAAAAGGTCCAAGATTTTTCGTGACCACTGCTTGTATTTCCCAACAAAACTTCTTTACCTCTTTGAAAAAAACTGTCATGACATAACTGCGTTGAAATAGAAACCCAGTTATTTTTTTGATGACAATAGCAATAAGACAAAAATCAGGGATTCCTATGACACCAAAATTGTCATAAGGTCTGAAAACTTTGTCATATTGAGTTGGTAACAGCTCAAACTTGTAAGGTGGTGGTCCGTTACCTCTGATAAATGCTAGCTGTTGACTTTCCTCTTGTGACCTTAACACAACATTATGCTGGAGATGAAGCTTAATAGGTTTAGAGAATGTTCCTGTTGTTTTAATATTGTAGAAACAGCTAACAAGCTCAACATCAGGAGGAAGGATGATCTCTGACTCCTCTGGTGAAACTACATTGACCTCAATTTTGACTTCTTGGCCTTCTTGCACTGATGATGGTGGAATAACGAACTTGACACCATATTCTGATTTCTCAAAAACTTGCTCTTCATTGAGGTATTCAATATTCCATTTAGAGACAACTTCCAAAACTAAATAATAACAAATCAAACAAGTAGGAGTACTACATTTTCTATAATACTAAACAATTTTAATATCATACTATTCAGAAGTGTTGATACTATTATATACAGGTAATTCAAGAACTCATTTTACCATAAAACTATTATGACAACTAAACATATTATTTTACTAGTACAAGTAGAGAGAAATAATGAAGAAGAATAATTTAAATGTTTAATTAGTTCCTACTTTTCCACTTTAACATTTTATATAATGTTATTGCAATTCTTATAAAAAGACTTGATAAAGTCAATAGGTACTTAAGTAGGTCTAATTTTAAACTGTTAACAGTTATTTAAGACATCACGAAATGTGGCAGACATTTTTTCCAGCCAATCCTACATATTAAGCACTACCATGCTTAATAATATGATTGTTAGTATATGACTGAGTTGTGTAATGTATATGTTTAACTTACTTTGGTAATCCAGTTGTGCTATTGCTTGATCACTATTGTGAACACCTGAATTACTTTGTTGATCACCATTTTGAGTTGAAGTACTTTCTCTGTCTTTTGACTTATAGTCTTCTACAGTGATGTAACACAAATACTTTATATTTGCTGGAGAGAGCTAACATAATTTAATCATAATTTCATGCCACCATCCTTTAGTGAATTTATAGTTAAAATGACTAAGTTCTTTATCATTTAGTAAAGGGATAATATAGAATCCTACCTCTTTCACTATGTGAGTGAGGATCACTTCTTTCAGGTATCTTTAAAAATTTACGAATCTTTTGCCCTGTTTGTTTGCTGTCAACAATCTCACCCTCCACTGCATTTAATAGTACCTCCCAGGTAGCTTCTTTAGCACGTGTGTCTAGCCATTTGTCTATCATATTAGCAAGATTTACTTCTACTGAACTTTTGCTATCTTGTATGCTCTTTAGATCTCCTGAACTGACTTCAAGAGCAACACCTATCATGTACCATTTGTTTTTAATAGGCATCAATACTTCTACAGCATCTTTCCTTGTAGGAACTTTGGAAATATTCGAGCTAGTATCTGTAGTAGAAAAAATATGCATAAGAACTAACATATATATTATATATATCATATGTAGTAATGATAGCAATATACATAACTAGCAATACAAGGATATACAAAATACTAGATTATAATATTGATGAGTATAACTTTGGTATCATTTAGTTTCTAACTGTCACAGTCTAAAAGAAAATAAACTTTAAAATTGGTATTGTACATATACAAAGCTTCTAACTTATTTTTTGATCTCATTTACTTTGATGTTGCTTCAGATATCTTACAAACATCTTGTGCTCATTATAAGGCTTTCAATTCTTTGTATTATTATGTGGAAATGATGTTATTTCCATTGCCACTAGTTTCATTGTAATTTTGCTTTTATTGGATTGATATTAATTAGAACAATTTGTAGATGATATCAATTTAAAAAAAGTTTTATGTGTAATAAATCCTGAAATAGCTAAATCAACTGGTAATGTACATTAAGTACATATGTCTCTTATTAATAGAAGACAAAACTAATGTAAAGCTAAACATTTCCAAAAATGCATTTACTTTTTATGAATGCTGTTAGTGTGCTTTAGAAAAAAACTAAACACCAAAGTAAAAATGAGGCCAAATAGTTTCTAATGGATTTACAAGTTTATCAACTTCCTACATTACTCTCAGACAACAAAATTAATCTGAAGTTTTACTAAAGGATATGTATTATATAAATGCAATACACACTTTGTCTATTGAACTTTAATTTACATTTATTAAAAATTTGGTAGACAAAGAGTTGCATAAAGTAAATTATCTTGCTATGAAACTGGTGTGGGAAACTGGTTAATGAATTACTTATTGTAAGTGTGTCATCTAACGTTTAAACAAAAGCACACAAGAATTAAAACTAGCTGTGACACAATAGCATAGCAGTTCAAAGTGTTTGATAAGTGACATCTCAGCACTGTATCCTAACATAGAGCTGACTTCAGCTGATATTGGCTATGACATCACTTTGAATTTCTGTGGTATCAACCCACTAATATGTTATAGGCCAACCTTCATCATAACATTTGCTTAATATGGTATGTTGTGACATTAACAACCCTTGAGACTGTGCTCTGTCAGGCTTGTTTTATATCAGAGCTGAGCTATAACTAATATTTAATAGCCACTAACACTATACACTAACCTTTAACGAGAAGTTGCTCAGATATAGTTTCTATGTGCTCTTCATTTAATGGAGGATATGCAAGATCCTATGACAAAATGAAGTATGAATATGATGTAAGTATCATACAGTACAGAATGTGGTATAAGTACAATTCACAACAAATTGACAATAGATTATTCAAACTAATTTATACTTACCAAAGGGTTACGTCCAGCAAACACACTAAGTTGGCTGCAACGTTCCTTTACTGACATTTGGCTTGATGATGAGAAATAAGAACACCTATTCAGTATGTGTTGAAGGTGGTCGTCCTCTTGAAGTGACGGTTTATCACTGAATAGTGCTTTTGTGACCGAAGGAGCAATACAAAAAAAGGGGTCATCAACTCCCACAATCTCTTCAACGCTCACGCTCTCGGTGCATTTGTCAGCTATAACATTACCTTTTGTAAGCACTGATCGAGCAACATGTTTTATATTGTAAAGTATGCGTTCATCAACGGGAAGACTAAGAGCTTTTCCTACATCTTTAGGAGCAATGAGGTACTCCTCACATTCAAATGAGTGCATCTGACTCTTCAACCTTAATATAGCTTGAACAACATCATTGAAAACTTTGTGGCTTTTTTCAATGTCATTTAATGATGTAAGTACTGTAACACGACGGAAGTGCTCTGTTACTTTAACAATAACTTTAACTTTATCATCGTAATTCTCCCAGTAAATGCCATTCATCCAGACATCACAACATCGAGCTAACATTTCGATTTTTGGATAATGACCAATTTTTCTACCTGTAATATAGCGTGGAAAACAAAAATTGTAGGACAGGTTAAAAAGGAGAAGATGAAGAAATCGTGTTGAGAGGAATTGGTTATGATCAGGACACCAGAGGCACCATCCCAACCCATTTTCTATTTTAATATTTTCAGGGGACTCAGCTTCAATGAGGGATGGAAAAAATAATAGCTCCTCTGATGGCAGAGGAATTGAAGCTGATATATTGGTTTCGAACTTTTGCAGTGCATTAGATTCTAAAAGATGACAGAACTGAAGACTTCTAAGGAACCCAATTAACATATCAGTATTGTGCTTTGGAAATTTTTCTATTAAAATAGACTTAGGCACAATGCCAGTATTACTAGCAATATTTTGATGGGCATGTTTGATTTCCTTAGGAGCAAAAAGAACACCATTGACTTCAGTCAGAAGAGCAGCTCTGTCAATAACTACCCAACTTTCAGCATCATCCTCATTTTTAAGGAATAAGATGAGACCCTTGTCATTTAAAGTGGTTAGGAACTCCAATAAAATTGACTTTTCAGAAGGAAGTGAAGGGTCATCACGCTTTTGCAAAACACCACATAGCTCCATCAGGCTAATGGCTATAATATTCTCTTTATTTTGAAGCAATTGCAAAAAGGAGAAATGAACATGGCAGTAGAAACTAATTTTATCAGATCGATCAAGTACAGCATTGCAGCTATAAGAGAGCATAGCAACAAACTTGTTGACATTTTTTCCTCCAGGACGATGACATTCCATAGGTAGGAATCCAACATATTCTTGTGAATGATTAGCTTTTTCAGCAACTTCAGCAACTAATTTAGAAATTTTCTCATAACCATTAGTCACTTCATCGAGTCGACTTCCAATGACAAGTATTTGAGATGGTCTTGAGCTTGATAATTGAAGACTGGCATTCTTTATAAAATTAAACCAGTAGTATAAATCCCTTTCAATGATGTCGAGTTTCTCGGTCATCTTTGAAAGTATAGCAAAAACAGCAGGTGTGCTTAGCATGAGATTTTCTAGAATTGCTGCATGACTGCTGTAATACTCCTTATGACCTGCAAGATCATAAAGGACAATATTTCCCACTTCATGACTTGAAATGGTGTGTGCATTAATTCCAGTAGTAAGTAGTTCTACTGGAATGGGATCAGATGTATGGAACATGTAATTAGGTGGTTTCTTAGCTCGTTCCATAATGACTGCTGCAAGTGAACTTTTACCTGCACCAATATTACCACAGAAAAAAACTTTGCTGTAGGATTCCACAGGAAAATCTTTTCGACATTGCTCAAATGGCTCAAACATTTTTAAAATGCTGAAGCGATTGACATTGTCACGATAAGCAAGTTCCATGGCTGTTTGATCATGTTTGTTCTTAGCCATTGGGTTGACCTTTCCTGAAGATAAAAGAGGCTTCACAACATCACCATAGCAACCTCGGCAAGCAGCGTGAAGAGGCGTATTACCATCCTAAATTGTAATAATTGACATTTCATTTATTATAAATTAGAATGTGTGATTGATTGTTAGAATTACTTTAGTTATACTTCCATTTCAAAGTTTACCTTATTTACAGTTATAGTATTTTGTACATTTTAGCAAGATAGTTATTATGTGGCAAGCAAACAATAAGCAATTTGTACTAATTAACAGATTGGTGGAATATTTATGGCATAATGGCTACTAATTGTCATGTATTATATGGAGATGCAAAACTACTCCAATAGTTTCCATACATCTTTATTTGTTTTATCAATCATTTTGCATGTAATAGGCCCCCAATGACAGGATAAAACAACTAGTCTAGTAATGATAAGACTACTCTATTAAGCTACACCCTCCTCTTTACTGATATGCAAAAGGGAAGGAAGGTCACAATTGAGTATATTTCGGTTGACCAATCATATTCCACTACCAAGATTATATGCATAGGTAGTAGGAATTAACACTATTATGGATATCATCTTTTGGCTCATTAATATGAAGAAACTCAACACATTCATTATTGCCTTTCTCAGATGCAATGTACAAAGCGGTTCGGCCATTCTATGTATATGTAAAAGGACAAATAACAAATAAATGCTAAATATAAATGACACAAAAGTGATTAAATAAAAAAAAGAATGTTTCCTTCCAACAATAGATAATTATTAAGAAAAAGTTTTAGAACATTGTATATGCTATATACCGTTCTTTTTCTTTTTTATTGAATAAACCATAAAATGTATGTCACAACTTACACAATCAGCAATGTCAGGCTTAGCATTGGCTTTAAGAAGAAACTGAACACATTCATTATTGCCTTTCTCAGATGCAATGTACAAAGCGGTTCGGCCATTCTATGTATATGTAAGAGGACAAATAACAAATGAATGCTAAATATAAATGACACAAAAGTGATTAAATAAAACACAGAATGTTTCCTTCCAACAATAGATAATTATTAAGAAAAAGTTTTAGAACATTGTATATGCTATATACCGTTCTTTTTCTTTTTTATTGAATAAACCATAAAATGTATGTCACAACTTACACAATCAGCAATGTCAGGCTTAGCATTGGCTTTAAGAAGAAGTTGAACACATTCATGATTGCCTTTCTTAGATGCAATATACAAAGCAGTTTGACCATTCTATGTATATGTAAAAGGACAAATAACAAATAAATGCTAAATATAAATGACACAAAAGTGATTAAATAAAACACAGAATGTTTCCTTCCAACAATAGATAATTATTAAGAAAAAGTTTTAGAACATTGTATATGCTATATACCGTTCTTTTTCTTTTTTATTGAATAAACCATAAAATGTATGTCACAACTTACACAATCAGCAATGTCAGGGTTAGCATTGGCTTTAAGAAGAAGTTGAACACATTCATTATTGCCTTTCTTAGATGCAATGTACAAAGCAGTTTGATCATCCTATGTATATGTAAAATATACATAACAAATGTAGGTTATTATGAATGACATAACAATACTTGAAAAAATGTTTCAAATCTCATTCGAAGTCATGAGCAAAAACTTCTTCAGCATGAGGTTAAATCAACATTAAACCTCTTATTAACAATTCATTATGCAAAACACTGATGTGGTCAATATTCAATTGCTATTACATGAAGTGATAACTATTGTCTGACAAATATCCATTAATCTGTTATCAAGTACTCATGGACCACTATGGGGTATGTGTAAAAGGACAAATAACACACACAACAAATACAGATTAGTATAATTATATAAATGTGTTTGAATAAAATGGAGTTAGTTTCATTTCCAGTCATGAGAAAAAATTTCTTTAGCGTAAACTAAAATTAGACAATTTATTAGGAAAAACACTGATGTGGTCAATATTTTGTATCATTATATGAAGTCATAACCACTTTCTTGATAAATATTCATAATCTGTTATGAAGTACTCATGACTGTTATGAGGCATATACTCTCATTAAAATTTCATAGGGAAATAAACTACCAGTTGGGTCTGTTAGCCATTGGGTTTGTTTTACACAGTACCTGTATCTACAATATAACCCTCATTGTTGTGTACATATACTTAACATTATCAATGACAAGTCAGCATACATTGTTTCCAATGTTAACAATAGCTCCACTTGACAGAGCATCCTTAACCCCTTCCAATTGTCCTTCTCTTGAAGATTCCAAAAGTAAAGTGTCCTAAATAGAAGCGATAAAATTTCTTACTGTTCACACTAAAACATAATACTCTTCTGAATTGTAAAATGTATATACATTTGTATAGAACACTTATACTTAGTGTATGTATGTACTTCAAAATGCGCAAATACATTGTTACACTATTGAATATTATTCCAGCAAATTGTTCTTCTATTACCCAAACAACATTAACTAATAATTACTGTACTTATATGATTCACATGAATATATATACATATATATGTTTATTTATACATATCTGTATGTTGCAAATGCTATAATTACATAAAATATAAATTAATCATAATAAGCATTACAAATAGAAAGCAACTTAAAAAGACACACTGCATATATAAATATGCATATAAACTAATAACATTATGACTTACAGTTTTTACAGCTTCTAAATTGTTGGCATTAGCATTAACTAACATCTTTGTAATGACATCATTTTTAGTCCAATATGCTGCATGAAGTGCTGTGCGACCATACTACATGACATAATAATATAAAGAGATATGATATGAGTCAAAGTAAAACATAGATATAAAGATTAAACCTTAAGTATTGGGTATCTCACTGTCAAATGTTTAATAAACTACATCATTAGTGCAAAATATTCTCTCCTATAATGCAAACCATGTGCTCATGGACATATATATCATATGACACTGGTCAAGAATAACTAGTCAAGACTATCTGTTGATAGTAAATATTGTATGATGGAAATATTCTAAGGGAAACATTTTCATGAATAGCGCAATTTCAGACATTTCACAGTAAAATCCCAACTTATACATAGGCACTCCTTCCACAATTGGTAAAAGATGATGGAACATAGAACACAATCTCAGGGTTAGCATTGGCTTTAAGAAGAAGCTGAACACATTTATTATTGCCTTTCTCAGATGCAACGTACAAAGCGGTTCGGCCATTCTATGTATAATTAAGAGGACAAATAACAAATGAATGCTAAATATAAATGACACAAAAGTGATCGAATAAAACACACAATGTTTCCTTCCAACAATAGATAATTATTAAGAAAATGTTTTAGGACATTGTATATTCTATATAACGTTCTTTTTCTTTTTTAGTGAATAAACAATTTAAAATGTCACAACTTACACAATCAGCAATGTCAGGGTTAGCATTGGCTTTAAGAAGAAGTTCAATACATTCATTATTGCCTTTCTCAGATGCAATGTACAAAGCAGTTTGACCATCCTGTGTATATGTAAAAGGAGAAATAACACACACAACAAATACAGGTTAGTTATTATATAACACTTACCTCCTATTATATTTTAAAAGATATAATTCAGATGAAAAGTAATTACAGCACAATAGATGTGGAAGAAGAAAACAATAGAGTAAAAAAATCTCAATGTCACAATCAATATTCTTAGGATTTATACTACATTATATAACACTTACCGGCTATTACATTTTAGAGGACATAATTTAGATGACAAGTAATTACAGCACAATAGATGTGGAAGAAGAAAACAATAGAGTAAGAAAATGTCAATGTCACAATCAATACTCTTAGGATTTATACTACATTATATAACACTTACCGACTATTATATGTTAAAGGACATAATTCAGATGACAAGTAATTACAGCACAAAAGATGTGGAAGAAGAAAACAATAGAGTAAGAAAATGTCAATGTTACACTCAATACTCTTAGGATTTATACTACATTATATAACACTTACAAACTATTTTATTTTAAAGGACATAATTCAAATGACAAGTAATTACAGCAAAATAAATGTGGAAGAAGAAAACAATAGAGTAAGAAAATGTCAATGTCACAATCAATACTCCTAGGATTTATACTACATTATAAAACACTTACTGGCTATTATATTTTAAAGGACATAATTCAGATGACAAGATATCACAGCACATAGGTATGGACAAAAAAAGAGTAAGAAAATGTAATGTCAATGTCACAATTAAATTCTTAGGAAATATACTACATTATATAACACTTACATCCTATTATATTTTAACAGACAAAATTCAGATGACAAGTAATTACAGCACAATAGATGTGGAAGAAGAAAACAATAGAGTAAGAAAATCTCAACGTCACAATCAATATTCTTAGGAAATATACTACATTATATAACACTTACCAACTATTGTATTGCATTCAGATGACAAGATATCACAGCACATATTATGGACAAAAAAACAATAGAGTAAGAAAATGTCAATGTCACAATCAATAATCTTAGGATTTATACTACATTATATAACACTTACCGACTATTATATTTTAAAGGACATAATTTAAATGACAAAAAATTGCAGCACAATAGATGTGGAAAAAGAAAATAAAGTAAAAAATGTCAATGTCAAAATCAATATTCTTAGGATTTATACTATATTATATAACATGTACCTCCTATTATATTTTAAAGAACATAATTTAGATGACAAGTAATTACAGCACAATAGATGTGGAAGAAGAAAACAATAGAGTAACAAAATCTCAATGTCACAATCAATACTCTTAGGATTTATACTACATTATATAACACTTACCGGCTATTACATTTTAGAGGACATAATTTAGATGACAAGTAATTACAGCACAAAAGATGTGGAAGAAGAAAACAATAAAGTAAGAAAATGTCAATGTCACAATCAATACTCTTAGGATTTATACCACATTATATAACACTTACCAACTATTGTATTGTAAAGGACATAATTCAGATGACAAATAATTACAGCACAATAGATGTGGAAGAAAAAAAAAATTAGAGTAAAAAAATGTCAATGTCACAATCAATACTCTTAGGATTTATACTACTTTATATAAAACTTACCGCCTATTATATTTTAAAGGACATAATTCAGATGACAAGTAATTACAGCATAATAGATGTGGAAGAAGAAAACAATAGAGTAAGAAAATGTCAATGTTACACTCAATACTCTTAGGATTTATACTACATTATATAACACTTACCAACTATTTTATTTTAAAGGACATAATTCAAATGACAAGTAATTACAGCACAATAGATGTGGAAGAAAAAAAAAAGAGTAAAAAAATGTCAATGTCACAATCAATACTCTTAGGATTTATTCTACGTTATATAACACTTACCTTCTATTATATTTTAAAAGATGAATTCAGGTGACAAGTAATTACAACACAATAGATGTGGAAAAAGAAAAAATAGAGTAAGAAAATGTCAATGTTAAAATCATTACTCTTAGGAATTACAGTACAATATATAACGCTTACCGCCTATTATATTTTAAAGGACATAATTCAGATGACAAGTAATTACAGCACAAAAGATGTGGAAGAAGAAAACAATAGAGTAAGAAAATGTCAATGTTACACTCAATACTCTTAGGATTTATACTACATTATATAACACTTACCAACTATTTTATTTTAAAGGACATAATTCAAATGACAAGTAATTACAGCAAAATAAATGTGGAAGAAGAAAACAATAGAGTAAGAAAATGTCAATGTCACAATCAATACTCTTGGGATTTATACTACATTATAAAACACTTACCACCTATTATATTTTAAAGGACATAATTCAGATGACAAGATATCACAGCACATAGGTATGGACAAAAAAAAGAGTAAGAAAATGTCAATGTCACAATTAAAATTCTTAGGAAATATACTACATTATATAACACTTACATCCTATTATATTTTAACAGACAAAATTCAGATGACAAGTAATTACAGCACAATAGATGTGGAAGAAGAAAACAATAGAGTAAGAAAATCTCAATGTCACAATCAATAATTATTCTTAGGAAATATACTACATTATATAACACTTACCAACTATTGTATTGCATTCAGATGACAAGATATCACAGCACATATTATGGACAAAAAAACAATAGAGTAAGAAAATGTCAATGTCACAATCAATAATCTTAGGATTTATACTACATTATATAACACTTACCGACTATTATATTTTAAAGGACATAATTCAAATGACAAGTAATTACAGCACAATAGATGTGGAAGAAAAAAAAATTAGAGTAAAAAATGTCAATGTCACAATCAATAATCTTAGGATTTATTCTACTTTATATAACACTTACCGCCTATTATATTTTAAAGGACATAATTCAGATGACAAGTAATTACAGCACAATAGATGTGGAAGAAGAAAACAATAGTGTAAGAAAAATGTCAATGTCAAAATCAATATTCTTAGGATTTATACTACATTATATAACACTTACCAACTATTGTATTGTAAAGGACATAATTCAGATGACAAGTAATTACAGCACAATAGATGTGGAAGAAAAAAAAAATTAGAGTAAAAAAATGTCAATGTCACAATCAATACTCTTAGGATTTATACTACTTTATATAAAACTTACCGCCTATTATATTTTAAAGGACATAATTCAGATGACAAGTAATTACAGCACAATAGATGTGGAAGAAGAAAAAATAGTGTAAGAAAAATGTCAATGTCAAAATCAATATTCTTAGGATTTATACTACATTATATAACACTTACCAACTATTGTATTGTAAAGGACATAATTCAGATGACAAGTAATTACAGCACAATAGATGTGGAAGAAAAAAAAATTAGAGTAAAAAAATGCTAACCCTGAGATTGCTGATTGTGTAAGTTGCTATATATAAATACAGCATAAACATTATAAACCTAGACAACATTACATATACAAACAAAATATGACTCAAATCACTTTCAATAATTGACAAAACATTATAAATATAAATTAAATACTGTATCAAAAATAAATATCTTTTTGTAACATAAAGGAAAAACTTCTTCAAAATTAGGACATAATACAACAATTGTCCATGATATATGTTTTACAATAAAACAAATACGAAAAGACACTCTATATACACATACTTAGATTAATTATTGTACAAGTTTAAATAATCATTCATCATCCACCACTACAAGCTAACAACATAATGATAATAAACAATTATTTGCTCAAGGATTAACAATCATGCATCATCTTACATTTCATTCTGTCCATTTACAGGGTTTCATTTGGATATTAGGATAGCCATTTTTTTTCAAGGGATAATTGGATGTAATGAATACAGAACTGAAACTCAGCACAAGGAATATACAGTATAAGATAACCTTAGGCTAAACACAAGGAGAATGTACAGTTTTAACCAATAGTCTATGGGTGTTAAATTACACCTAAGTGTCTTATCAGCACGAGTGTAACTTGGTCTATAGGTACCAAGTGTCTTATCACCACCAGAAATATGGTCATCTCATCATGTTATTTGAAAACCACAAATGGTCCGAAAATGTGTCAGAAGTAATCTCAGAGGGTCTAAAATTCAAAAAATTTTCTGGGAGGCATGCTTACAGACCCCTCTAAAGTGCACATTGTTGCCTACAGTCCCTTTGCCCCCTAAATGTTCTCTAAGTATTATTTTGCCCCCCCCCCCCTTTGTCCATTTTTCTAAATAAAACAATGATTTAGAACTAATACTATAATGACATTTCACAGTTAACCTATTATATTGTAAAGGACACATTCAGATGGGAAAAAATTACAGCAGAAAAGATGTGGAAGAAGAAAACAATAGAGTAAGAAAATCTCAATGTCACAATTAATACTCTTAGGATTTATACTACATTATATAACACTTACCAACTATTACATTTTAAAAGACGTATTATCGATTACATTCAATACACTTAGGATTTATATTACATTATATCACACTTACCCACTATTATATTATAAAGGACCCATTCAGATGGAAGAAGAAAACAATAGAGTAAGAAAATGTCAATGTTACAATCAATACTCTTAGGATTTACACTACAATATATAACACTTACCTCCTATGATATTTTTAAGAACATAATTCAGATGACAAATATTTATAACACAATAGATATGGAAGAAATAAACAATAGAGTAAGAAAATGTCAATGTTACAGTCAATACTCTTAGGATTTATAGTACATTATATAACACTTACCGCCTATTATATTTTAAAAGACATAATTCAGATGACAAGTAATTACGCCCCATAATACAGATGACATGTAATTACAGCACAATAGTTATGGAAAAAGAAAACAATAGAGTAAACAAAATGTAAACATTGCAAGCAATCTAACAGAATAGAACATTGACTTGGTGACATTTCTTCAAATTTATTGTCTGTCTTATGTACATGTTAATATAGTTATAACTAATTAATGCTTTAAAATGGTTTCTCACACAGAGGCTACTTCAAAGGTCAGTATAAACTCTAATGGTCATTGTTAAACCACTTGAAATAACACTTATAAAGGCATATACATTACATAAAAACATAACGTTTGTATAAGATTGATCATTAAAGCCTTGTACTTTTGTAATTATCTTGGCACAAACAAATTAAAAGTAGAATGAAGAAAATAGATCATAGTGTACTTACACCAATGCTACCTCCTACATCATATATTGTTTAAGGTAAGGTACAATTGTCTTGTATCAACATAATGTTGATGCTATGTCTTGTCTAATAGTTACTATCCATTAACACAGCGTGAAAATTACACTTCACTTTTATGCTCCAAATTACCTTAGTAACAGTATTGATATCAGCATTTTGGTTGACTAATACATCGACAATATCTGCATATCCTTTCTCACTTGCATAATGAAGGGCTGACCATCCTCTCTATTAAAGAAAACATACAAAGAATCAATTGTAATATAAAATCATTAACTCTATAATAACAGTACAAACATATAGACCTTGTCTTTTGTCTTATCTCTTTACATTATCATTATCATTATAACATATTTCATTCATATATCATATAAATGTAAGTCACGTTATACATGAAGGACATGACTACATCTATTACTAATAAATCTTCATTACTTAAATAACTGTTTTAGCACTAATGCAAGATGGCTTAAATTATATACAGTTACAATGTAATCTAAGGGACTGTAAAACAACAAGCTAACAGAAAAAATATTAGAATATATTATTAAGTCAATGTTCTAACTGACAATAATATAACATGTAGTTATTTATGTTGCTTAGTATATCAACAATCATCATCTTTGTCCTTCCATATGACTTTTTAATTATATTATTCACAAGTCTACTACAATAACAAGCATTACCTCCATCTGACAGTTATTGTATCTGACAAATTATAGATCTTCAACAGTCTGTACACTAAAAAAGGCTGGCTATTTTTAATTGTGGATTTGTCATAATGGCAAAAAGTATACTAATTATAGCTGAGCAATATACTGGACACTTCAATTTTAAACAATTTAAATTGAATAGTTCAATGTTAAACAGACAACTAATACTTCAATTCATCTCCTTTACTGCTATTTTAGTCTGAGCATATGATACAACTATGGAAAATTTATGGTGATGTCATGTCTAGTCATTTCATCATGTCCAATGATAATAAGTAGGTAAATTGGTTAATACACATCTTATAAAAAACACTTTTTATTAACATTGTGATAAGAGCTTTGTATCCCTTTCCAATATTCATTAAATTTGCCATATTTTTAGAAGATAATATTTCAAACTTTTTTATAATACTATAACAACTACTGACACTTTTAGTAAAAGAAGTTACATTATAATTTCACTTATACAGCTTTTATCATATAACATGCATACATGAACACTTACTTTGTTGACAATGTCTAGATTGGCTTTTTTATGGGTTAAAATCAAAACAACATCTTTGTGTCCATTCATTGCTGCTAACATGACTGGAGTAGATCCATCCTAAATATATTATAATAATTACATTAACATGAACCAAGAGAATATATCATAACATCTGTACATTATCAATATCACTACTGCTATATATAAATACAGCATAAACATTATAAACCTAGACAACATTACATATACAAACAAAATATGACTCAAATCACTTTCAATAATTGACAAAACATTATAAATATAAATTAAATACTGTATCAAAAATAAATATCTTTTTGTAACATAAAGGAAAAACTTCTTCAAAATTAGGACATAATACAACAATTGTCCATGATATATGTTTTACAATAAAACAAATACGAAAAGACACTCTATATACACATACTTAGATTAATTATTGTACAAGTTTAAATAATCATTCATCATCCACCACTACAAGCTAACAACATAATGATAATAAACAATTATTTGCTCAAGGATTAACAATCATGCATCATCTTACATTTCATTCTGTCCATTTACAGGGTTTCATTTGGATATTAGGATAGCCATTTTTTTTCAAGGGATAATTGGATGTAATGAATACAGAACTGAAACTCAGCACAAGGAATATACAGTATAAGATAACCTTAGGCTAAACACAAGGAGAATGTACAGTTTTAACCAATAGTCTATGGGTGTTAAATTACACCTAAGTGTCTTATCAGCACGAGTGTAACTTGGTCTATAGGTACCAAGTGTCTTATCACCACCAGAAATATGGTCATCTCATCATGTTATTTGAAAACCACAAATGGTCCGAAAATGTGTCAGAAGTAATCTCAGAGGGTCTAAAATTCAAAAAATTTTCTGGGAGGCATGCTTACAGACCCCTCTAAAGTGCACATTGTTGCCTACAGTCCCTTTGCCCCCTAAATGTTCTCTAAGTATTATTTTGCCCCCCCCCCCTTTGTCCATTTTTCTAAATAAAACAATGATTTAGAACTAATACTATAATGACATTTCACAGTTAACCTATTATATTGTAAAGGACACATTCAGATGGGAAAAAATTACAGCAGAAAAGATGTGGAAGAAGAAAACAATAGAGTAAGAAAATCTCAATGTCACAATTAATACTCTTAGGATTTATACTACATTATATAACACTTACCAACTATTACATTTTAAAAGACGTATTATCGATTACATTCAATACACTTAGGATTTATATTACATTATATCACACTTACCCACTATTATATTATAAAGGACCCATTCAGATGGAAGAAGAAAACAATAGAGTAAGAAAATGTCAATGTTACAATCAATACTCTTAGGATTTACACTACAATATATAACACTTACCTCCTATGATATTTTTAAGAACATAATTCAGATGACAAATATTTATAACACAATAGATATGGAAGAAATAAACAATAGAGTAAGAAAATGTCAATGTTACAGTCAATACTCTTAGGATTTATAGTACATTATATAACACTTACCGCCTATTATATTTTAAAAGACATAATTCAGATGACAAGTAATTACGCCCCATAATACAGATGACATGTAATTACAGCACAATAGTTATGGAAAAAGAAAACAATAGAGTAAACAAAATGTAAACATTGCAAGCAATCTAACAGAATAGAACATTGACTTGGTGACATTTCTTCAAATTTATTGTCTGTCTTATGTACATGTTAATATAGTTATAACTAATTAATGCTTTAAAATGGTTTCTCACACAGAGGCTACTTCAAAGGTCAGTATAAACTCTAATGGTCATTGTTAAACCACTTGAAATAACACTTATAAAGGCATATACATTACATAAAAACATAACGTTTGTATAAGATTGATCATTAAAGCCTTGTACTTTTGTAATTATCTTGGCACAAACAAATTAAAAGTAGAATGAAGAAAATAGATCATAGTGTACTTACACCAATGCTACCTCCTACATCATATATTGTTTAAGGTAAGGTACAATTGTCTTGTATCAACATAATGTTGATGCTATGTCTTGTCTAATAGTTACTATCCATTAACACAGCGTGAAAATTACACTTCACTTTTATGCTCCAAATTACCTTAGTAACAGTATTGATATCAGCATTTTGGTTGACTAATACATCGACAATATCTGCATATCCTTTCTCACTTGCATAATGAAGGGCTGACCATCCTCTCTATTAAAGAAAACATACAAAGAATCAATTGTAATATAAAATCATTAACTCTATAATAACAGTACAAACATATAGACCTTGTCTTTTGTCTTATCTCTTTACATTATCATTATCATTATAACATATTTCATTCATATATCATATAAATGTAAGTCACGTTATACATGAAGGACATGACTACATCTATTACTAATAAATCTTCATTACTTAAATAACTGTTTTAGCACTAATGCAAGATGGCTTAAATTATATACAGTTACAATGTAATCTAAGGGACTGTAAAACAACAAGCTAACAGAAAAAATATTAGAATATATTATTAAGTCAATGTTCTAACTGACAATAATATAACATGTAGTTATTTATGTTGCTTAGTATATCAACAATCATCATCTTTGTCCTTCCATATGACTTTTTAATTATATTATTCACAAGTCTACTACAATAACAAGCATTACCTCCATCTGACAGTTATTGTATCTGACAAATTATAGATCTTCAACAGTCTGTACACTAAAAAAGGCTGGCTATTTTTAATTGTGGATTTGTCATAATGGCAAAAAGTATACTAATTATAGCTGAGCAATATACTGGACACTTCAATTTTAAACAATTTAAATTGAATAGTTCAATGTTAAACAGACAACTAATACTTCAATTCATCTCCTTTACTGCTATTTTAGTCTGAGCATATGATACAACTATGGAAAATTTATGGTGATGTCATGTCTAGTCATTTCATCATGTCCAATGATAATAAGTAGGTAAATTGGTTAATACACATCTTATAAAAAACACTTTTTATTAACATTGTGATAAGAGCTTTGTATCCCTTTCCAATATTCATTAAATTTGCCATATTTTTAGAAGATAATATTTCAAACTTTTTTATAATACTATAACAACTACTGACACTTTTAGTAAAAGAAGTTACATTATAATTTCACTTATACAGCTTTTATCATATAACATGTATACATGAACACTTACTTTGTTGACAATGTCTAGATTGGCTTTTTTATGGGTTAAAATCAAAACAACATCTTTGTGTCCATTCATTGCCGCTAATATGACTGGTGTAGATCCATCCTAAATATATTATAATAATTACATTAACATGAACCAAGAGAATATATCATAACATATGTACATTATCAATATCACTAGTGCTATATATAAATACAGCATAAACATTATAAACCTAGACAACATTACATATACAAACAAAATATGACTCAAATCACTTTCAATAATTGACAAAAGATTATAAATATAAATTAAATACCGTGTCAAAAATAAATATCTTTTTGTAACATAAAGGAAAAACTTCTTCAAAATTAGGACATAATACAACAATTGTCCATGATATATGTTTTTACAATAAAACAAATACGAAAAGACACTCTATATACACATACTTAGATTAATTATTGTACAAGTTTAAATAATCATTCATCATCCACCACTACAAGCTAACAACATAATGATAATAAACAATTATTTGCACAAGGATTAACAATCATGCATCATCTTACATTTCATTCTGTCCATTTACAGGGTTTCATTTGGATATTAGGATAGCCATTTTTTTTCAAGGGATAATTGGATGTAATGAATACAGAACTGAAACTCAGCACAAGGAATATACAGTATAAGATAACCTTAGGCTAAACACAAGGAGAATGTACAGTTTTAACCAATAGTCTATGGGTGTTAAATTACACCTAAGTGTCTTATCAGCACGAGTGTAACTTGGTCTATAGGTACCAAATGTCTTATCACCACCAGAAATATGGTCATCTCATCATGTTATTTGAAAACCACAAATGGTCTGAAAAAATGCCAGAAGTAATCTCAGAGGGTCTAAAATTCAAAAATTCTGGGAGGCAAGACTCAAGACTCCTCTAGAGGGCACACTGCTGCCTGCAGTCCCTTTGCCCCCCTAAATTTTCTCTACGTATTATATTGCCCCCCCCCCTTTGTCCATTTTTCTAAATAAAACCCTGATTTAGAACTAATACTATAATAACATATCACAGTTAACTTATTATACTTTAAAGGACATAATTCAGATGACAAGCAATTGTAACACAAGAGATGTGGAAGAAGAAAACAATAGAGAAAGAAAATGTCAATGTCACAATCAATATTCTTAGGATTTTCACTACATTATATAACACTTACCGACTAATATATTTTAAAGGACATAATTCAGATGACAAGTAATTACAGCACAATAGATGCGGAAGAAGAAAACAATAGAGTAAGAAAATGTCAATGTCACAATCAATACTCTTAGGATTTATACTACATTATGTAACACTTACTGGCTATTATATTTTAAAGAACATAATTCAGATGACAAGATATCACAGCACATAGGTATGGACAAAAAAACAATAGAGTAAGAAAATGTCGATGTCACAATTAATACTCTTAGGATTTATACTACATTATATAACACTTACCAACTATTATATTTTAAAGGACGTAATTCAGGTGACAAGTAATTACAACACAATAGATGTGGAAGAAGAAAAAAATAGATTAAAAAAATGTCAATGTAACAATCAATACTCTTAGGATTTATACTACCTTATATAACACGTACTATTGATTACATTTTAAAGAACATAATTCAGATGACAAATATTTACAACACAATAAATGTGGAAGAAGTAAACAATAGAGCAAGAAAATCTCAATGTTACAATCAATACTCTTAGGATTTATGCTATATTATATAACACTTACTGGCTATTATATTTTGAAGAACATAATTCAGATGACAAGATATCACAGCACATTAGTATGGACAAAAAAACAATAGAGTAAGAAAATGTCAATGTCACAATTAATACTCTTGGGATTTATACTACAATATATAACACTTACCAACTATTATATTTTAAAAGACATAATTCAGGTGACAAGTAATTACAACACAATAGATGTGGAAGAAGAAAAATATAGATTAAGAAAATGTCAATGTAACAATCAATACTATTATGATTTATACTACATTATATAAAACTTACCAACTATTATATTTTAAAAGAGGTAATTCAGGTGACAAGTAATTACAACACAATAGATGAGGTAGAAGAAAAAATAGATTAAGAAAATGTCAATGTAACAATCAATACTCTTAGGATTTAACTACATTATGTAACACTTACTGGCTATTATATTTTAAAGGACATAATTCAGATGACAAGATATCACAGCACATAGGTATGGACAAAAAAACAATAGAGTAAGAAAATGTCAATGTCACAATTAATACTCTTAGGGTTTATACTACATTATAAACAACTTACCAACTATTATATTTTAAAAAACGTAATTCAGGTGACAAGTAATTACAACACAATAGATGTGGAAGAAGAAAAAAATAGATTAAGAAAATGTCAATGTAACAATCAATACTCTTAGGATTTATACTACATTATGTAACACTTACCGGCTATTATATTTTAAAGGACATAATTCAGATGACAAAATATCACAGCACATAGGTATGGACAAAAAAAACAATAGAGTAAGAAAATGTCAATGTCACAATTAATACTCTTGGGTTTAATACTACATTATATAACACTTACCAACTATTATATTTTAAAAGACATAATTCAGGTGACAAATAATTACAACACAATAGATGCGGTAGAAGAAAAAATAGATTAAGAAAATGTCAATATAACAATCAATACTCTTAGGATTTATACTACATTATGAAACACTTACCTTCTATTACATTTTAAAGGACATAATTCAGATGACAAGTAATTACAACACAATAGATGTGGAAAAAGAAAACAATAGAGTAAGAAAATCTCAATATCACAATCAATACTCTTAGGATTTATACTACATTATGTAACACTTACCGGCTATTATATTTTAAAGGACATAATTCAGATGACAAAATATCACAGCACATAGGTATGGACAAAAAAAACAATAGAGTAAGAAAATGTCAATGTCACAATTAATACTCTTGGGTTTAATACTACATTATATAACACTTACCAACTATTATATTTTAAAAGACATAATTCAGGTGACAAATAATTACAACACAATAGATGCGGTAGAAGAAAAAATAGATTAAGAAAATGTCAATATAACAATCAATACTCTTAGGATTTATACTACATTATGAAACACTTACCTTCTATTACATTTTAAAGGACATAATTCAGATGACAAGTAATTACAACACAATAGATGTGGAAGAAGAAAAAAATAGAGTAAGAAAATGTCAATGTCACAATCAATACTCTTAGAATTTATACTACATTATATAACACTTACATCCTATTATATTTTTAAAAGCGTAATTCAGATGACAAGTATTTACAGCACAATAGATGTGGAAGAAGAAAACAATAGAGTAAGAAAATGTCAATGTCCAAATAAAGACTCTTAGGATTTATACTACATTATATAACACTTACCAACTATTATATTTTAAGGACATAATTCAGACGACAAGAGATCACAGCACATAGGTATGGACAAAAAAACAATAGAGTAAGAAAATGTCAATGTCACAATTAATACTCTTATGATTTATACTACATTATATAACACTTACTATCTATTATATTTTAAAAGACATAATTCAGATGACAAATCATTACAGCACAATAGATGTAGATGAAGAAAACAATAGAGTAAGAAAATGTCAATGTCACAATCAATACTCTTAGAATTTATACTACATTATATAACACTTACATCCTATTATATAAGACGTAATTCAGATGACGAGTAATTACAGCACAATAGATGTGGAAGAAGAAAACAATAGAGTAAGAAAATCTCAATGTTACAATCAATACTCTTAGGATTTATACTACATTATATAACACTTACCAACTATTATATTTTAAGGACATAATTCAGGTGACAAGAGATCACAGCACATAGGTATGGACAAAAAAAAACATTAGAGTAATAAAATGTCAATGTCACAATCAATACTCTTATGATTTATACTACATTATATAACACTTACCATCTATCATATTTTAAAAGACATAACTCAGGTGACAAGTAATTACAACACAATAGATGTGGAAGAAGAAAAAAATAGAGTAAGAAAATGTCAATGTAACAATCAATCCTCTTAGGATATATACTACATTATATAACACTTACATCCTATTATATTTTAAAGGATATAATTCAGATGACAAGATATCACAGGACAATAGATGTGGAAGAAGAAAACAACAGAGTAAGAAAATGTCATTGTCACAATCAATACTATTAGGATTTATGCTACATTATATAAAACTTACCGCCTATTATATTTTAAAGGACATAATTCAGATGACAAGTAATTACAGCACAATAGATGTGGAAGAAGAAAACAATAGAGTAAGAAAATGTCAATGTCACAATCAATACTCTTAGGATTTATACTACATTATATAACAATTACCGCCTATTATATATTAAAGGACATAATTTAGATGACAAGTAATTACAGCACAATAGATGTGGAAGAAGAAAACAATAGAGTAAGAAAATGTCAATGTCACAATCAATACTATTAGGATTTATACCACATTATATAACACTTACCGCCTATTATATTTTAAAGGACATAATTCAGATGACAAGTAATTACAGCACAATAGATGTGGAAACAGAAAACAATAGAGTAAGAAAATGTCAATGTCACAATCAAGACTCTTAGGATATATACTACATTAAATAACACTTACTGACTATTATATTTTAAAGGACATTATTCAGATGACAAGTAATTACAGCACAATAGATGTGGAAGAAAACAAAGTAAGAAAATGTCATTGTCACAATCAATACTATTAGGATTTATACTACATTATATAACACTTACCGCCTATTATATTTTAAAGGACATAATTCAGATGACAAGTAATTACAACGCAATAGATGTGGAAGAAGAAAATAATAGAGTAAGAAAATGTTAATGTCACAATCAATACTCTTATGATTTATACTACATTATATAACACTTACCTCCTATTATATTTTAAAGGACATAATTTAGATGACAAGTAATTACAGCACAATAGATGTGGAAGAAGAAAACAATAGAGTAAGAAAATGTCAATGTCACAAGTAATACTCTTAGGATTTATACTACATTATATAACATTTACTTCCTATTATATTTTAAAGGACATAATTCCGATGACAAGTAATTACAGCACAATAGATGTGGAAGAAGAAAACAATAGAGTAAGAAAAAGTCAATGTCACAATCAATACTATTAGGATTTATACTACATTATATAACACTTACCGACTATTATATTTTAAAGGACATAATTCAGATGACAAGTAATTACAACGCAATAGATGTGGAAAAGAAAACAATAGAGTAAGAAAATGTCAATGTCACAATCAATACTCTTAGGATTTATACTACATTATATAACACTTACCTCCTATTATATTTTAAAGGACATAATTTAGATGACAAGTAATTACAGCACAATAGATGTGGAAGAAGAAAACAATAGAGTAAGAAAATGTCAATGTCACAAGTAATACTCTTAGGATTTATACTACATTATATAACACTTACTTCCTATTATATTTTAAAGGACATAATTCCGATGACAAGTAATTACAGCACAATAGATGTGGAAGAAGAAAACAATAGAGTAAGAAAAAGTCAATGTCACAATCAATACTCTTAGGATTTATACTACATTATATATCACTTACAGCCTATTATATTTTAAAGAACATAATTCAGATGACAAGTATTTACAGCACAATAGATGTGGAAGAAGAAAACAATAAAGTAAGAAAATGTCAATGTCTCAATCAATACTCTTAGGATATATACTACATTATGTAACACTTACTGACTATTATATTTTAAAGGACATAATTAGGATGACAAGTAATTACAGCACAATAGATGTGGAAGAAGAAAACAATAGAGTAAGAAAATATCAATGTCACAATCAATATTCTTAGGATTTTCACTATATTATATAACACTTACCGCCTAATATATTTTGAATGACATAATTTAGATGACAAGTAATTACAGCACAATAAAGGTGGAAGAAGAAAACAATAGAGTAAGAAAATCTCAATGTCACAATCAATATCTTAGGGTTTATACTATATTATATAACACTTACCGTCTATTATATTTTAAAGGACATAATTCAGATGACAAGTAATTACAGCACAATAGATGTGGAAGAAGAAAACAATAGAGTAAGAAAATGTCAATGTCACAATCAATACTCTTAGGATTTATACTACATTATATAACACTTACCGCCTATTATATTTTTAAGGACATAATTCAGATGACAAGTAATTACAGCACAATAGTTATGGAAAAAGGTCAGTATAAACTCTAACTGTCATTGTTAAACCACTTGAAATAACACTTATAAAGGCATATACATTACATAACGTTTGTATAAAAACGATCATTAAAGCCTTGTACTTTTGTAATTATCTTGGCACAAACAAAACTAAAAGTAGAATGAAGAAAATACATCATAGTGTACTTACACCAATGCTACCTCCTACATCATATATTGTTTAAAGTAAGGTACAATTGTCTTGTATCATTATAATGTTGATGCTATGTCTTGTCTAATAGTTACTATCCCTTAGCACAGCTTAAAAATTACACTTCATTTTTATGGTCCAAATTACCGTAGTAACAGTATTGATATCAGCATTTTGGTTGACTAATACATCGACAATATCTGCATATCCTTTCTCACTTGCATAATGAAGGGCTGACCATCCTCTCTATTAAAGAAAACATACAAAGAATCAATTGTAATATAAAATCATTAACTCTATAATAACAGTACAAACATATAGACCTTTGTCTTTTGTCTTATCTCTTTACTTTGTCATTATAATAATCAATTGTAATATTAAACCATGACTTTTTAATTATATTATTCATAAGTCTACTACAATAACAAGCATTACCTCCATCTGACATTTATTGTATCTGACATACTATAGATCTTCAACAGTCTGTACACTAAAAAAAGCTGACTATTTTTAATTGTGGATTTGTCAAAATGGCAAAAAGTATACTAATTATAGCTGAGCAATATACTGGACACTTCAATTATAAACAATTTAAATTGAATAGTTCAATGTTAAACAGACAACTAATACTTCAATTCATGTCTTTTACTGCTATTTTAGTCTGAGCATATGATACAACTATGGAAAATTTATGGTGATGTCATGTCTAGTCATTTCATCATGTCCAATGATAATAAGTAGGTAAATTGGTTAATACACATCTTATGAAAAAAAACCACTTTTTATTAACATTGTGATAGAGCTTTGTATCCCTTTCCAATATTCATTATATTTGACATATTCTTAAAGACAATATTTCAAACTTTATTATAATAGTATAACAACTACTGCCAGTTTTAGCAAAAAGAAGTTACATTTTAATTTCTCTTATATAGCTTTTTTCATATAACATATATCATATGATGCATTCATACATTGTCTACATATTAGTCATTTGGTACATGTAGGACTAGACTACATATATTATTAATAAGACTTTGTTACTTGAATAAACTTTTAACACTAATTTAAACCAGATAAGTTGAAGTATATACATGACTGAGGGAATGGTACATAACATGTAAACAGAAAATTATTAGAATTTAGAACTATAATATTAAGTAAAGAGTTCAGCTGACAAAAATATAACATGTAGCTCTTTAAGTTGCTCAGCATAGAAAATACAGTGAACAAACAATGAATAACAAACATAAGTTATACTTCTCCTTCTTTGAAAAAGTCTTAATAGTCAAACTACTTCTGTTAGTTACTTTGATTACTTAAACAGTAACAAAAAAATGAAAATAAAAACTAGTGTTAGTCAAATTCAAAGAAGATACTTTTAGACTAGTGATTCATCTAATAAGTGTTAGATTTCAATGTAAAATGATAAAATAGATTTACCTCATCTCTTGTATTTACATAAGCTCCTCTAACAATAGCATCTTTTACTCCTAACAAGTACCCTTTCTTAGCAGATTCAATTAGACTATAATTCTATGGTAAAAGAAACAAGTATTAATAAATGAATGACAGGATTTCCTTAAACCTAGAAAATGGATAACAGAACAGACACAGTTTAGCTATTATAATGTTATTGTCTTACTTTACTAAACAATGAAATAGTGTGTAAATAGATAGATAGATAGATAGATAAATAGATAGATAGATACAACATATATATTATTTGAAGCTGACCATGTCATTCATAAAGTATAACATGTTTTAATCACAAAAGAATAAAAATGTTGAGCATTACAGTTCACAAACCCGAAACTTGATTGTTTAAGTAAGTACATTGATAACTTCTTATTTTGTATTTCATATTGACCACAATATGAATATTTAGACTTGACTCACGCAGGACAATTACTACACATTACATAACAAAATATTCCAATGTACATTAGAAATATAAAAATTCATGGCTGAAGTAAGTTTGCTAAGGCTGCAAAAACTATTCGCCTCAAAATTTGTCACTATACATAATTAGTATATTTATTCATTTATTAATTACAGTAACTACCAATGACCACTTTAAATTTAATTGTTATATTTTTACTAGACTGCTGTATATTTTACGTCATTTGACATAGTTGTAGGTATCCATTTTGAGCAACAATCATAAAATTTTATCACATTTTAAATAAGCAAAAAAGACTAAATCTACTACACAAAGCAACAAAATTATCTTAGTATTATATCAAAGACATTATATAACAGTTATAGGTTAATTAATATATGTTACATATGGACAAGTCCATCTGTTAGTGAATACAATTATTATTATGAATAGCAAACAATAGAATACAATGATATCATAGGGACCACCTTGATGTCCATGGAGTGACCCATTTACACAGTAATATATAGTAAAGGATTATGATGTACTTACCAAGTCCAGCTTGTCCATGACAACAGCTCAAATGCATAAACTCATCAACAACAAGAATCATTTACAAATGATAATTTCCTCAATAAAAGAATCCTTGGAACTTCAAATTAACTGCTGTTAGAAGTCATTATATTTGGTGTTCAGAGTTTAGCATTAAAACATATGTGATCCCAAAGTTTATGATAATATTGACATGGTGATAATGTTCATGAAAAAGTGAATGTCGAACTGTGCAATGACACCTGGCATCATAGGAAGAGAGAACAATTTAAAGTGATAATAACACCTCTAATCAAGCATGTAACTCATAACAGTATTAGACCCCAAATATTGGGGGCTCTGCGCACCCCCAAGAAAATATTATACCAAGGAGCAAGTAACGTCATTCCAACAAAAAGTTCTTCAAAGTTATTAAATGGCAACTTAATCCATTGATAACAGCTCCCCCTATGGAAGGAAGTGCACAGTTGTACTATCCTCAAACTGAAAAAGAATTTTTCTTCTATTCGTGTTAACAACAAAATTATGGACGTATTATATTTTAGGTGTACATTTACAAGAAACAACCTTCAACAGAATTATAAAGAACATTTGTTAAAGTCATTATTTTGTTGCTATAGTAACCATCATGTGACCTCATGTAGATAAAAGATATTTGCTCAGACAGTAAGTGATGTTGATACAACTTTACCTCAAGTTTTAGATGAGGAAACTATTGATCATGTGACTCTATTTAATGGGTGTGGTCTCATAGGTATATATTTGTTTAAAGGAAAACTTTGGATGAATATTAAGCCATTACTATGTTTAGTATGTTAATAACTCTTTGTTGAGGTCAGTGGTATATTATTATAAAATAGATTATATCTATAATATAAAAATTATTATGTTAATAGGTTTAATTGATATATGTGTTAAACATACCACTTCAACTGGCTATGACAAAAGTATCCATCCATTATATTATTATGTGTCCATTTTTCATTGTTTGTGTCAATTGTACTTTATTGTGTGTCCATTTATTATAAATCGAGCCGACATATTCAGGTGTTCTTGATAAGGAGTTAGAGGAAGTCATGTTATCATGTGATCACTATGGACCTCATATCACTAAATTATATCTAATACAATGTGCTACATAATTCCATGCTTTGGGTATGTCATTAATGGAAAATGCAAGTAATCATGTGACTGATACATGCTGTAATACATATCGCAGACAACTGTATGCTAGAAAACAACAAAAAAGGACTTGGGGTGTGTCCTGTGCGACATCTTTGGGTTAGTAAGGTGAGGTTAATGGAGTTATTTAATTATTGTTTTATTATAGTGGTAGATATTCTATTTAAATCAATTAAGCTCCAACCGATAATGTTCTAATTGAATGAGATAACACTACAATTACTAAGACAGTAACAATCATACAAATCAGTAGTTATTATGAGGTCAGAGGTGAAAGGTCATGTTATAATAATATCAATTTTATTATAATAGGCCCAGATATTTCATCTACTTAAAGTTAATATCCAGTCAATTATTAAAATAGCTGTTGAACCAGTAAATCCCATCAGAATTACCTAAAATATTAAATAGATTAAGGAAATGAACATAATCTATCCTTTACTTGTTACAAATGTCAGTAATATATTATGACAACAATACATGTATGTGTGTTTAGGTGGATGAGAATAGTGAGCATGTGATATTATGGACAGGAGAACTATACTTGGATTATGTGATACATAATTTGTGTAAAATGTATTCTGACATTGGTAAACTCCTCCTTCTCCTAATTAAAGAGTTATGTCCTTATCATTAGATACTGAAGTGGCTGATCCAGTAGCTACATATTGTGAAACAATTGTGGAAACCTCATCTTTAAAATATTTTGATATGACACCAAACAAGAGGTAACCCCTGTTATCATTATTAATTTTTAAAATATATATATTAACATAGAAAACAATTGACAAAATATGAGTAGCTTTTATTAGCAAATCATTCTATTTGGGAATTTCTACCAGACAATACTGATCACAATATTTTAAATACGTATAATTTTGATGCAATTATGTGAGTAGTTGAATGGATGGATGGATTTGATGATGGACATATAGATAGATGGATATATAAGGTAATTATATAGTAGTGATGTCATATGTGCATTGATCATTACATATTAACTAACATACATAATATTGTATTTGTATTTTTGTTCTAGAGATATTGTTAATGGTACAGGTAATGGTACACCCTCTCCCAAGATTTATAGTCCTAATATTTTGTTATAATTACTAATAAAGTGACTGTTACAACATGTATCAACTTAATAGGTCAATATCATTGTTATGACAACACTATATATTATCTCTAATCATGAAATAATTTACATGTACAGTATTCTACATTAAATTATTCATATAGCATTTAGGTTATGATTGAAGACAGTTAATGTTCTTTAGTCTGCCAATCTAAAGACACATCCACCCTGTACCCACTAAAATCTCATTGAAGATCCATTGATTGTATTAAGATGTTATACTCATGTTTTCAGGTATGTAGGCAAGACTAATACTCATAATTTGAAGTCTTTGTTATTTCATTCCAGATGTCCTGTAGTCTTTGAAATTCTTTTTAAGAATTTTAACAGTTTATTTATTAGTCTCTTCTATAATGCCATTAGAACATGCAACAATTCAACATAATCCTATCACCTCTTAATATCCAATCTGTTGTAATATGATCCATGCTAATCCCATGACATGTACACCCCTCTTATTGCCCAAGCTGTTGTAATAGGATCCAAGCTAGTTCCAAACTGTTGTAATATGAGCCATAGTACTATTATCATCTCCCTCCCCCTTTGTTTGTTCAGCTGTATGACACTGTCCTTCCTCTTTTGTGTACACCCCTCTTAATGCCCAAGCTGTTGTAGTATGATCCATTGTGCTATTATCTTCCTCCCTCTTTGTTTGTTTAGCTGTAGTTAGTGTCCTTCCTCTTTTGTGATTCTTATCTATTTGACATGTACACACCTCTTAATGCCAAAGCTCTTGTAATGTGATCTAGGCTAGTCCCATGACAAGTACACACCTCTTAATCCCCAACCTCTCATAATATGATTCAACCTAGTCCTATGACATGTACATACCTTTCATTACTCTACTACAAAAATGTCTTGTATTATATTGCATTGTACATTATAGAGTTTTTGTTCAGTTATAGTTCTATCTTGTGTTATTATTTTCTGTGACTATTATAAACAACTCTGGTACTTATTATGACTTTTTGTTCGTAATAGTTTCTGTGTATGTTATCATGCACATCCATCTCCTAAGACAGTTCTGTAACATTTATTGTTTAGGTTTAATTATCACTAGTAGTGATAATCTGATCTACATTAACTGATGACTACTGTAAGTTATATCTATTATAATATAATGGACAATCCTGTACTAAATATGCATTTTAATTGTTTATAGGGAGTTTGATCTACTATATAGGTGTACATAATGTTGAGGTTCTCTAATAACTTAGCTTGTAAGTTTGATCTATTAATTTGACAATCTTGTGCTAAACTATTAACTTTAGTTCTATAATGAGACATTGATAACTGGACTGAAGAAAGTCTAGTGAGGTTTTCTACTATCTACTCTATGTAAGACTGATCTTTTATATATCTTTGTGAATTCTAACTATTTAAATGTGTTATGTGAAAGTAACACAAGCAAAATAAAAGAAAAAAACTATAATAGCTCTTATTCTTACTATTCACTCTTTACAATTAATGTATATAGCAGTAATAATTAGAACAAGAATGAGAATTTTGTAATAAAGTCTCATTTTCGTATCATAGATCAATCCTGATGCCCTAGCATAAAGATTGTATGAAAAAAGTCTCATTTCCAATCCTTATGTTTCATTCTCATGTATAGAAACTGAAAGATACTTCGAAATTTAAATCTCATGTTTTAGATTATCCAAACTTGAAGAAGAGAACAAAACTTTATATCAAATATCCAATCCGCCCACATCAGAAATAAAGGAGCACTGGAAACAAGCTAGAGCACTTATTTAAGATATAGAAACTAAAACTAGAGAAGTTGAAATAATGAGACAACATTTATAGAGAACTGAACAAAGCAGAAGGACCTCTGAAGTAAGTTAACATCAAATTGTGTCTATCTGGACATATCATACTAGTGTGTTCATGTATCCATTTACATCATGATGATCCATCCATTGATTATATAAATTAGATACTTATCTATTAATCCATTCATCTCTCAATCCATTGATACACTTATGTATGTATCCATTAATCAATCTATTCGTCTAGTTTTAGTTGGAGCACTAGAGATTGAAACTGTTTACAGAAATGTGATGGTTGGAAACAGAGGGCAGTCAGTTGTCAACAACTTAAAATAGAGGAAGGTCAGAAGTAATTAAAAGATCATCAAGATGTTAGCATTAAAATGGAAACTGACCGAGATTAGAGAGAACACAGACACTGGAATGTAATGCTCAATTATTAGAAGCTTGTGATCCTAAAACTATGCAAAATTACATAAAGAGGTAATTGTTTATTTCTCTTTTCAACCATCCATTCATGCACTACATTCATTCTTCTATTCAAGTACCCATCCATCCATTTATCCATCTCTCTATCTATCTATTTATCCATGCAATCATCCATGTACCAATCATCTGTCTATGTACTCATCTCTAATGTACATATAATATATATAATATATTATATAATATTATATTATATGTACATTAGAGAATGTACATATAATATAATATTATATGTAATATGTACATTAGAGAATGTACATATAATATAATATTATATTATATGTACATTAGAGAATGTACATATAATATAATATTATATGTAATATGTACATTAGAGAATGTACATATAATATAATATTATATGTAATATGTACATTAGAGATGAGTACATATAATATAATATTATATTATATGTACATTAGTGAATGTACATATAATATAATATTATATGTAATATGTACATTCTCTGATTGATATACTCGCCTATCTATCCATTAATCCATGTATCTATCCATTACATACATCCATTCAACAGGTGGATTCTCTTAGCAACAAACTCAAAAAAAGGACATACAAATGACAAAACTTCAAGAATCCCTCCAATTCCATTCCGAGAGTAGCAGAGGACAACATCTTGATGTAGTACTAAATGAGAAAACTCTCCAACGAATTGACTCAAGAATTGATAAATATAAAAAACAAAAGAGACACAGCAAAAGAGAATTTGAAACGGTTAAAAATAAATTATGAGAAAGACTACAGCTCTTCCAAACACAAGATGATGCAGCTATCACTGTGTTCTATACCAGTTTGAAGCAGAAGGAAGATGACGTACTATTGATGATAAAAGGTGAAGAGTACAAGGCTAAAAGACAAAAGTATAGTGAATTAAATCAACATTTAGAACAAGAGAGAGATGACTTAGCTTTGGAACTCTGTTAAAAAGATGATATTATTGATAGTCTACACAAGCGAGTCCAGTTGTGGAAGGGGAAAAGACTGTACCCACAATGAGGGACATACCGGCGATTATTCTGGTCAAGATCCTTTGAATGACTATAATAAACAGGGGAGTGGATCCAATGATAGAGAGGTGGAGCAACATGTGTCATATGCAATCAATTGTCCAAAACCTAAACCAATAAGCAATTTTTCCATGGGGTCAACGGATTTCTTACCTCCAACGATAGCCAAGACTTGGACTACTCAAAACAGTACTAAAGTGTTACCCTTGTCTGGTGATCCCATTTTGACAACCACCAATGACATAACTTTAAAACTTCGAACCTTTTCCATTTTCATTATAGAATTTCTAATTACAATTTATTTTCTGCAAAATTGCTTTAAATTTTTTGGAAAAATTTTAGAAATTGTGTTTTTTCTGTGAATTTTTCATTTAGTAATGCATTTTGTAGATAACAAATTGTTAGCTAAATTATTTTCTTATACTGATTAAAATGAGGAGAGTTATTATAAAAAATATAGAATCACTGTAGAAACGTTGTTTCTTGGAATTCTAGCTCCAGGCAGTTAGATAGGAGACATCTGTGATAAAGACATATTAACAATGAAATAGATACAGCATCTTGAACATTTAAGATTGCTAGCATACTATTAAGTGTAATGGTAAAATAAAGAAAAGCATCTTGAAATTTCAAGATACCAAAATATTTAATTAGAATGTGACTAACATGTCTAAATTATCTTGAACTTTCAAGATAACTAGCATACAGTAAAGTATAGGGTATAGAACAATGAAAAGCATTTTGAAATTTCAAGATACCAAACTAGAGTCTAGAATGAAGCAAACACATCTAAATTATCTTAAAATTTCAAGATTGCTAGTATACTATTAAGTGTAACAGTAAAATAATAAAAAGCATCTTGAAATTTCAAGAAATCAAACTATAAAGTTAGAATGTGAAAAGCATGTCTAAAATATATTGAAATTTCTAAACAGCACACTATGATGTTTAAAGTAAACAATCTCTATTGGTAACTAATCTAAAATTATGTTATGATCTTGTACTCAGACTTATATTTATATATTTATGTGAAAAGACTTACTTCAACGACTGTGCTTACATCTTCACACTCATTTTTAGTTTCTTCTTCCGATGTTGTCTTTTCCATCAATTTCTCAACTTTAGTCTTATCTGAAAATGATTCAACACTGCCATTCATCTTTCAACAAGTAGGCAACATAGCCTACAAAATCATGAGAATTATTAGTAAAATTTTGTTTAAAAGTATATATCTGTTAGTACCTAGTGAAGAGCCCATATAAAGTATGCAATCCCCTTTCTCAGTCAACTTATTAGTGAGCTTATAAAAATTGTTTTCATCACTGAAGATATTGTCAATCTCCATTGATGGCAATTCCCAATTAACGTGATGAGCAGCAATACTGGTTTAAGTATCAAACCTTTATAATAAATAAAATAAACAATAAATATACAATTTTTAAGATACTATTTTTGGCTTTAATTCTTTATTTGATAAAAGCTACATCCATTGTCAAGAAACTCAAGAAAAGGAGATTGAACATGCTGCCCATAGCATGACTGTGTCTCTGTCAACCGTTTCTGCCATAGTCCTGTACATGACCAAAAGAGTGTCAATTAATATGGGGAGATGAAGTGTTATTAAAGGACTACACACCATTCTCTGTCTAGCTACCTCATTCAACTTGTGTTTCATCCATGGGCAGGATGATAATGACTTAAGTTCCGACAGTCCAGCCTCAATCTGGGTTTGCTGGATTGCAGCTAAATATGATTGAGGTGTTAACCCATTCTTTGCGAGGAAGGCAACAAAGTAGCATAAAAAAGACTTACCAACTGAGAAGGGGTTCACAATGGAATACTTGTATATGTAATAGACCTTCTGAGAAAAAGGTTATAATGTGACAAGACAGGTCATCAGCTAGAGTGTTCATGCGGCCAGGTATATGTGAGGCTGTAGTAGTTTGTCTATATGTTGCTTTCAATAAGAATAAAGATCTCAGCAGGTGGATAAGGTAAACTTAATATATATATTTTAAAGAGGTAGGATGGATACTTCATTCCAAATCTCCATGAATGTCAGCCAGCATTGTAGGTTGGCTCTAAACTCCATGTTTAGAATATGATGGCTTCTGTAGCAGATGTCCTTGAGGAGAGCAATCATATGGTGTAAAAACAACCTCCCAAGAACAATTACCTTAGCTACATGATGAAGCAGATTGACTAAAGAGTCCAATTCCTACCTCCAGCATCCTCATTTTTGAGTCAGAGTCGTCTGCGCTCTCAAAAGTTTCCTGTGGTAATCATAGCACCCCTTCTTGAGTATCTATTTCTATACCCAGAAAGGTTAGTGTTTATGAGGGGACTTCACATTTGTCTTCAGCTAGAGGTACTCCCAGGATGGCTGACATTTTGTGTATGACTCTAAGGTTACTGGCACATGTTGAAGAGACAGGGGTCTCGTTGTCACAAAATCATCCAGGTAGTGGTCAAACACTATTTAAGTACATCTACCAAAGCATTGAATGATTTTTAGAACTGATGACAAGTCAAAGAAAGCTTGGCATCCAAATAGATCTTGCCTTGCCATCAAAAACTTAGCAGTGGGTGGTCTGACAAGTGGACCGGAGCCAGCCAATAAGTTCATTTGCTAGGAGTGCACACAGACCAAGTGCAGTTGCCTTTGCTACCTACATGTCAACAGCTGTGTACTCCAAGGAACAATATCTTGTTCTATGCTGTCATTGATGCTTTGTCTTTCTGGATGGGACAGGTCTGTGATGAGGCACCATTTGCCAAAGTTATGTCTTTTTGGTATAATTCTAATTCGACTAACATGAATAGATTGGCTATTGGACAGCTGAACTGTGACGAGTGGACCAATTAAATGGCCATTGCTAGTTCACTGATGGTATACTCATCCACCACTTATGGTGGTTATATGACAATGGGATATTCCGGCGAGCCAAGCAGAGATGGCTCCCCCAGTTAAAGCCAGTCCGAAAGCCATGCTGGATGCCTAAACCAATTAGCCATTTTTCCATGGGATCAACACATTCCTTACCTCCATGATAGCCAAGATTTGGACTACTCAAGACAATACTGAAATGTTACCCTTTACTGGTGATCTCATTTTGCCAATCACCAATAACATGACTTCAACACTTAGAACCTTTTCCATTTTCATTGTAGAATTTCTAATTACAATTTATTTTCTGCAAAACTGCTTTAAATTTTAAAGAATTGTAGAAATTATGTTTTTTCAGTGATTTATTTAGTAATACATTTTGTAGATAACAAATTGTTAGCTAACTTATTATCTTATACTGATTAAGATGAGGAGAGTTATTACAAAAAATATAGAATCACTGTAGAAAAGTTGTTTCTTGGAATTCTAGCTACAAGCAGTTAGATAGGAGAGATCTGTGATAAAGACACATTAACAATGAAATAGATACAGCATCTTGAACATTTAAGATTGCTAGCATACATTTAAGTGTAATGGTAGAATAATAAAAAAACATCTTGAAATTCCAAATATCAACCTATAAAGTTAGAATGTGAAAAGCATGTCTAAAATATCTTGAAATTTTAATACAGCACACTGTGATATTCAAAGTAAAATATCTCTATTGATAACTAATCTAAGCATACAATCTTGATACTCAGACTTATAGATACACATTAATGTGAAATGACTTACTTTAACAGCTGTGCTTACATCTTCACACTCATTTCTAGTTTCTACTTTCAATGTTGTCTTTTTTAGCAACTTCTCAACTTTAGTCATATCTGTAAATAATCCAATGACTGCTGCATACCATTCATCTTTCAATAGGTAGGCAATATAACATACATAATTATGAGAATCATTAGTAAAATTTTGCTTAAAAGTATATATCTGTTAGTAACTAGTGAAAAGACTATATAAAGGATGTAATCCCTTTCTCAATCAACTTATTAGTGAGCTTATAAAAAATCATTATTATCACTGAAGATATTGTCATTCTCCAAAGATGGCAAATACCTATTAACATGATAAGCAGCAATAAGAACTGGAGGAAGTACTGGTTTAAGTATTATATCTTTATAATAAATATAATTAAAATATTAAATATACAATTTTTAACACACTCTATTCTGCTTTCATTATTTATTTGATAAAATCTACCTCCACTGTCATATCTCCATCTAGCAGTATTTTTTGAGCTTCACAAACTTGCTCTTGAACTTTCTTAATTTTTTAACTGTTCACCTGACATTTAGCAGCTACAAAGACAATTCAGCCATTTGAAAGTGCTCTATGCATCCAGTTTTTGAAGACCTCCAAATTTATTACCTTTGCAATCAAATTTTGGGTGACTATCAGTCATATTAGGCTTCACTAAAGTTCCTTCTTCAAACGTTTGATGATATTAATTAGAATATTGTATTGTGATATGGGAAGTGTAGCAAGAAGGAAGATCATGTTCTCATCCAGCTGTTTTTTCTATTAACAGAAAAATAAAACTAAAATACAATTTATAACAAATTTACTGTCATCATTTATGTTGTAGCACAGGAGTCCCTCCACTCTGTTGTTCTCCTCAGGAGGTTCTTCACATATATTCACATCACTTAGAGTATATAATCTTATTCAACATATATGCACCTTAAATTAACATTGAAAAATGAAAGAAGACTAAAGAACAGTTCAATGTTTAATTATACACATAATGCAGAAATGTTTTGTGAATAACTAACATTATTTATTATTATGAAAGTGTAACTACATGTGACTTAATACCTTGTCTTGAGTTGTCATTTTATTGCTGAATTCAGTAGTTCTGTTATGCCTGTGAGCTAAATGCTGTGCTTGTTCATCAGTTAGGTCATGATAAACACTAACTAAATGATGACTGAAGATATCATGTAGATGAGCACATGATTCATCTTGAATAATTTGATTTAGCACAATCCTAAAGTAAACTAATAGTTTATTGTCAGATAAACCACACTTTCCTAAAGAGAAAACAGAAAAAAAGCAACAACACAAGCACTTACTACTAGGGGTATCTCCCCTCCAACCAAACCTATAAAAATATCCTCGGTCCCAAGAGGAGGTACATCAGTTATAGATACTCAGATACCAAAGGATACCAAACTATCAGTTACTGTTCACGTGGTACAAGAGAGGGTACCCATGTATGTAAAACCTGCCCCCTCTCATCAAGTTAATGTTGGTGATAGTATTATTGTAAAGAGATGCAATGATAGTTATGATGCTGGTGTTATAAGATGTGTGGGTGTGGAATGGAGACAAAATGTGCAGAATTGAATTGTAATTACAAATTAAGTCTATACTCCATTTGTGGAAAATAACAATCACTTTTTGAATAGTATAATAAAAACTAGAAAAAATAAAGGAATTCAATGATTTTTAGAAATAACTATTTAGCAAGTAGTATAGTCAAAGTTTGGGTTAAAAATGAGTCTGTAAAGTCAATCCAAAAAGAATATTTAAATAAGTGTCCATTGTTTATATTTATACATTTATTACTATGTTATAGATCCATTACCACACTTATAGATCCATTAATATTGATAAATTTATAGATCCATTACCATGTCTCATACATGTACAATATATCCATTGCAACATTTACACCTCTATTAATAATTTACCATGCATCCATTGTTATTAATCGATTATCTATTTCGTTTTATATTTTAATATACCTTCCTTTTTTCAGGGCAAGATAAACAAGGAAAGAACAATGATGGAACACTTAAAGATGGAAAAAATATAATACATATATGTCTGACCTCATATAAAGTCAAAATTTATACTATAGACGATGTGCTTGTGCTATAAATAGTAACATGCTATTAATAGTACCACAGACTGGTATTAGTAGTTGCAAACATTCTAATATTGTTCTATTATTATGTATTATGATCTAAAATCCTCATAATGATATCATACTGGAATTTCCTACTACACTTCAGCATTTGATATCTCTAACAGAGTTGTAAAGTCACTACCATCCATCATCTTTGTTATTCACTCCTCTCATTTTATGGAGCTCCATTCAATTGGATGCAGTTCCTGTATTTACTGGTTAATGTTTAGCTGACAATGAGTATGTTAAAGGAGATGGAACTTTAACTTACTTCTTTCTCAAGGTATGATGAATTGTTATTAAGGCCACTCTCATTTTAAATGAATTTATTTATAAGGTGAATTGTGGAGGTGGCTGAATTAGTAGATGGTGTGGGATTAATAAACGAGCAGCTGTTGACTGACCAGTGTCAGAAGTTAATCATGACAAACAGTTGAAAATATATTGAGTTTGGATTTAATCTATTAAACCTTTTATAAGTAAAGTTTATTAATATATCTTTTCTACAATAACCATTATAGTTAACTGATCTACCAAAGTCTGAAATCTGATTGGTTGTTCTTCTAAAGGTGCAAATGTGGCATTGAACTAATCAATAAGATTTCTTAATTTCTACTAAAGATCATATTATATTGAGCTTATTAAAAATTATTAACAAGTTATTAACATGCATGATAGACAACTGGTTTGTCTGCTTACTGCGCATGCCCAGTAGAAAAGCCGGGAAAATGTGGTATAAAAAGTATATCTTCACTTGTGTCTCGTTTTTCTTACTGGACAACTGAGTTGAACTAACCATCTGGAATGCAGAGAAAAATGCCTGTTATTCTATTTCCTTGAGTGAATCCAGCTATTTAGTAACCATATATACATGACAATAATATCATTTTACTGTGTGCTATATCAAATGGACAGTGTAGCACTTATGTGAATTCAAGTTTAAAGACAGAGACAGTCAAGTAAATTTCTTTTCTTTATATCTCGATGTTCTACTACATAACCACCAACCTTAACTTTTACACAACAGTTGTTAGTTTGTAACCAGCTTTACCCTTCAAATAGCTATAGCCTTCGTTTTGGTACAACTAACACTAACTACTATAGCCTTTCTTACTGAACAAATAGCTGTTTTAGCCTCCCCCTGACATAGTCCACAGTTGTAGTCACTTGCAACAACCAGCCTTCCTTGTTGAACAACTTACAATTCTATTACAAGCATGTACTGGTAGCTTCTTTTCTAACCACTAGTTGTTAGTTTAATGACCTGACATCATGATCTTATTTTTCAGTATTTTATCAGTTTCTTTTTTATTCTATAGTAATAAATACAACTCTCTCTGCAAGTTAACTGTCTCTGTCATCTCTATCAATGATGTTATTGTTATATTGTGGACTGGATTGATATTTTAAAGAATACCATAACTACTACTGTTACTGTTGTCTAGTGTCTATGACCTCCAGTCAAGATACCTTTGATTTTTGCTCACCTCTCATACAGAAAAATGTAGTAAAAATGAATGGGGTCCAACTACAAAGAAAATACACTTTTATTGCAGCACAAAAAAAGAGAGTCAAAATATTCAGGTCAGAGTAAATGTACACTATGTGTGTGTGTATGTGTGTGTGGGAAGCCGAATCCTGAGCTTTTTTGCTGTCTGGAGAGATAGTTTTTGTCATTAAACATCTGTATAGCCTATTCTAGCTACCTTGTGAGACTCCTTGACTTCTTGTGTGAGCCTAATTCTGTAGTATATTAGCAAAGTCTAGTTCTAGTTCAGTTTTTAAATCACCTTCAGTTGGTCATTTTGTAGCCAAGTAGTAATTTATGTACACAGAAAGCTATTATATCAGTACATTGAGAACATTATGTATTATGTAGAGAGGATTTTGGTGTTGTGATTTAAATACTTACCTAAACAGAACTAGAATGGTTTGTGCAAATCTCTTCCCAGACTGTAAATTTTTTAATGAACCCCACAGCTAATAATAAGCATGGAGACTTAAGTTAAATGGTCCTAGCAGCTAGCTAACAAGCCGAATAGTTGTACTTGAGCTTCACATTGAGCACCAGATTGGAACCCTGAAATATGCCTAGACAATTATATAGCTTGTATATCTGTATTAGAGAAGCTTTTATAATACTCAACCACTCATTATATATAATACATACACACACACACACACACACATATATACTTGTAACTTTCTTTTAAGTCTTATAATTTGTGGTAATATTCAGATATCCATATGATCAACCTATTTATCATGTGTACACAACAAATCTATTATGAGTCCTATAATATGTAATTAAATCAACTCTTGTTGTCCATTATAATATTCCTACATAAACAAACTTCTTACAATCATATAAATAGCTTACTGACATATAAATAAACAAACCTTTTCATGTATTTTTATACAAATGTCTTATTACTCATACCCTATAATGTCTTATAATACAACCTATCTCTGTGGCATACTTACACTAACATTTTGTGACCCTTATGATACAATTTAACCCTGTGACATGTTTTATCCCATAATGTAACTTCATCCTGTGACATGTACATGCACAAATATCTTAATACTCAACCTCTTATAATATAATCCAACCCAGTCCTGTGACATGTACATACCTCTTAATACCTAACCACTTAAATGTCTTGTATTACAATAAAACTTAGTCCTGTGGTATGTACATAAACCTCTTAATATCCAATGCCATCACTTGTGTAATAATATAATCTGGAAGAGAAATCTTTGTAATCTGTCAATAAGTCATAATTTTTTATATCTTCATTTTTATAAATTCTGTTTTTTAACAAATCTTTTGTGACCTTATACTCTAAAATTATATACTTTTGTAAATCTCCTATTCATACCAAATCTACTAGTATCAACAATTTACTAGTATCTTTGTACAAAGTCTTGTTATTTATCTGTCACATTATGTTCTTGTTACATTGATTTATACATGAAAATTTCTACTACTATAGCTGTACTACTGTATTCTTACTTATTGTCCAACAATAGCTCCTTTATATGTTACCTTACATGTAAATTCCTGTGACAATATAGTTTGTGTTATAATGTTTTCAACTTCCTATTATATTATAAGCGTTTTTATTAATGTTTTATCTAATAATAACTCCTGTGTTTCTATCTATTATTTATTGTTAATGTGTTGACATCATATATGACTGGATGATATACAATGATGGTCTTCTTGTTAATTTTTGTTAATATTATTGCTCCTGCTCTTGTATTATGATCTGTTGTCATTATTGTACATTATAGAATTTTTGTTAAATAATAGTTCTATTTCTACCTTGTATTTTGAGCTATTGTCAATCTTGTACATTATCAGAGTTTTATTAAATTATAGTTCTATTTTGTGTTACTATCTCCTGTGACTATTATAAACAACTTTGGTACTTGTTTTAAGTTTTTATTCCTTCCTATGTATGTTATCTTATATACCATCTACTGAGACTATTCTGTAATACTTAGTGTTACATTGTTTTTAACTTCTTGTTATATCATATGTCATTGTACGTACTCACTTCATTGATTTTGATGTATTTTTATAGGCTAGAGGTTGTTCTATTACAATCATGTATCACGTATATTATAGTCTTGTTGCATATGACCCACAGAGTTCATGTACTGTAATATCTAGACATAGTATAGTTTGTCTTGGTTTGTTTGTTGTGCATTTCCTACATATTACATATTCTACTAAATAGTATTATGTAAATGATGAGTTTGTACTAGATAGTTTCATGATGTCAGACCCTTCCATATATATCAACCCCTTCCTCATTCTCCAAACCCTTTGTGTGTGTGTTGTAGTAATCCTGAAATGTTCCCTCTGTGTTTGTTTTGAAATGTTCTATATCTGTTGTATAATCTTGAATTATTAACACTTTTGTTTTGTAATTGTTTCCTTTGTGTGTTTGTTTTAGTATCATGTTTTGTTAACCCTCTATCTTTGTATAATTCTGAAATATTAATCCTTTATATCTGTCGTATTATCCTGTATTATTAACCCTCTGTGTCTGTAATATTACACTGTGTTGTTAACACTCTGTGTTTGTTGTATTATCTTGTATTTTTAATCCTCTGTATCTGCCATATTATCTTGACCCTTTGTATCTGTCGTGTTATCCTGTATTGTTAACAACTCTGTGTCTGTTGTATTGTTCTATAATCCTGTATTGTTAACCCTTTGTATTTGTAGTGTTCTGTATAGTTAACTCTCTGTTTGTCATATTATTATGTATTGTTAACTCTCTGTGTCTGTCATATAGCTCAGTAATCCCATATTGTTAACCCTCTGTATTTGGAGTATTGTCCTGTATTGTTAACTCTCTGTGTCTGTCATATTATTATATATTTTAAATCCTCTGTATCAGTGTAAAACATAGTTCGGAAATGTTAAATGTCTTGTCTCTGTTTTACAATACAAACTTATCCCTTGATAATTTGGATCTAGGAATTTCATTTTTCATGATTATTCTGAAATCTAAAACTGACAATTTTTATTTCAGCTAGGATGTTATGTCATTGATAATTACTATCATCAGGATTTTTACCAGCATCTGTTTTTTTATTGTTTACTTCTGATATCTAGTATTTTACTTGGCTTCTTAACACATAGGATTTTATTAGCATCATTGTTTTTATCCTGGCATCTAGAATTTTTCATAATTATTTCTGGCCTAGAGGATATGAAAAAATGAATCTCTTAACATCAAAGGTTTTACATAACGGGTAAATTTTTTCTGTTATCTGGATTTGTTTATTCTGAAATCTAGGGTCTTCCCTTTATCCCAAATAAGTGATATGAACTGTTGTAATTTTACTATACAACAGACTCTTGTCAATTTATAACAATAATTATTTCAATGTTATAAGTTTTTATTTTATTTTTATAGTAGGACTATTGTTTACTAGTCTACTGGAGATGATGATGAACTGGTTGAGAACTGTTCTAAACTCAACAATTTAAATAATTAATGAATAGTACTTATAAGTCATATCTATTACTTACTACAAATTTACTAACTATTTATTTATAATTGTCTACTGAATGAATTACTTTTTATAGTATGGTGAACAGGTTTAATGGTCACTGGTAGTGATGATCTGATCTACATGAACTTATGACTACTGTAACTTATATCTGTTATAGTAATATGGACAATTCTGTACTAAAGATGGATTTTAGTAGTTTAGAGGGACTTAGATCTACTGTATAATTCTACATAATGTTAATGTTCTTTGATAAGTTAGACTGTAAGTTTGATCTATCATTAATTTGACAATGTTGTACTAAACTATTTCCTTTAATTCTATAGTGAAACATTGGTAACTAGACTGGAGACGATGTAGTGAGGATCTTTAATAACTACTTAATGTAATATTGTTCTTTTATATATCTTTAATTCTAATTGATCATTTTATTTTGTAGTTGATGAACTGGCTGGGTGTTCTTTAACTGCTGTCAATGATAATGGTAATATCATGTACTATGTATACAATACTATTGACTATAACGTATAACACCATTTGATTAAAATAGGGTATAGGAATTGGAATGTCCATCCTTGGATTCTGTACATATAATATATAATGTTCTATATTCTACAATGACTATATGTCAAATATACAATAATATGTACTGTATGTTTTGTATGTACATATAGTTCACATAATTATAAATATATTTAAGATATGTGATTCTTTAATTACTTGGTGTGTGTGTGTCTTTCTTCTCTTTCATCTACAAGCACCACCATCTTTTCCTTTTGTCTTTATCTCTTTTTTTACTATACATGTAGTTTGTTAATGTTTTGGTACTCCATGTCAGTATCCTTTCAAGTTAGTCAAATTAAGATAGAATGCTCATCCATTACCAGAGTATTAAATAAAATGAGTGAGATGTATAATATAATTCTCACAACTTTATTTCACTGTAAAACTAATTAATTATTACAAAAAAAACAATTTGTAGCTGACATGCATCAGTGGATTACATTGAATCTATAATTTATGGATCATTAGATCATTTGTTGGTATTTTGTACAATTACAAAGTATCAAATTATACAGGAGTAATTCACATGAATTCTAGATTCCATAGTAATCCACCCATGTAAGGTAAAAATTAGTTCATTTATAGTAACATATTCATTTACAATGTAGTAATGTACATAATATATATATATATATATATTAGCTTGAAATATGACTTTAGTTGACATGTTTAGTCTATCATATTTAATGTACAAGCCATATTCATTCAGTAACAAATGAAGTATAGACATACATGTGATGTACATATAATATATAATGTTCTTTATTCTACAATGACTATAATTATGTCGAATATATGTATTTGTATAATGTATGTTTTATACATACTATGTAAATACATTTGACATAATTATAAATATTTTTAAAATACATAGTTTTTTTAATTACTTGATGTTAACAATTAAGATAGAGAATGTATGTTAATGTTATGTAACTCAAATAACATAAATACCTTGTTACTTTGGAATACAATAACTCAAGTTAACACAAGTTAATCTTAATCTAATGTGAATTGCATAATTAACTTACTGTACAAGTTAACAGACATAGCATTAATTTGGAGGACAATAACTGAAGTCATCACAAAGTTAATCTTGAAAACTGTTAGACTGGTGTAAATTTACGTAATTAATTTACTGAGTAAGACGACAGACATACTGTTAATGGGGTAGAACATAATTTCAGTCACTTCATGCATTCTACTTCATTAATAGTCAAGAAAACTTTACATGTTACACTGTATATCAATCAAGCATGTTTGCCAATGTAGCCATAGTCTGGATTGTTCATTGACATGTAATACAGTCAGGAACATTCTAATCTGACTTCATTAATTGTGACTAATCCTTCGGTATTATAGATATGTTCTTTATTCCAAAGTTATACTCTTTTAAATGCTCATGAATAAATTATTACCATAACTACTGAGTAACCTAGTAGCCTATGCTTTGGGGGATCATTTGTCATTGATAAGTTTCATAGTACTAATAATATCTCAATCAAATCAACTATAACACTATACTATTGAAACATATTGTTACCATGACAACATGGTACTATTCATGACAATATCAGAGTATATAAATGGAGATCAACTATAGAAAATTAAGCACTGCTGTTGCAACCAATGCTATTAACTTATCATTAACTTCTTTGCAAGTTTTAAGTTACAACGAAAGTATTGATCCTTTTGTGTTGACTAGCTCTGTTCTCATTTGGGAGTCCATAGACGCTGGACCTGCTAAAAATGGATGGAAAAAATTCAGTTCTCTCCTATAAAGAACATCATTGGTCTGCCTCTCCAATTCAGCAACAAACCTGCACCTCCTGAGGGTACAGATGAATTCCTGGAGGGTCTTCGACTCGTTATGGTGACCAAAGATGGATATGAATATACTGGATCATTAGAAGAAGTGGAGAATCTCTTCTACACGAAAGAAGATAAAGATGATGAAAATGAGGAACTACCCACACACCCTCATGATAAATCTCAAGATGAGGATGTACTTACACATGCTAACAATGATTTTCGTAAGGTTCTAGAAGATTCACTGGAGGATCTAGCTGAGAAATGTTCTGTCATTGGATCAGACTCGCGTAGATGACAAGTTCCAAACAGATTTCCTTATACAGCCATTGGACATGTTGGTCTCGGATGTACTGGAACATTTGTAGCACCAAAGATTGTTCTAACTGCGGGTCATTGTGTCTATGGTGACACTGGATGGTACTCTAATTTTAATGTCCATCGGGCAAAGGATTGTGATCCAAATCAAGGAACAAAGCACACTTGGAAAGCTGCTGTTACCCTTGACGGATGGATTAACAATCGTATCCCTGAAAATGATATTGGGTGGATCATTGTTGGTACTCCCTCTCCAGTGTCAATGAGCTTTACTTTTGTGATTCCTCCAGTTACTTTAACAACTATCTTTATCTACTGCTACTCAGCAGATCTCCCAACAACAAGTAGCCCAAATTGGTGTTTCTATGGTACCAGTTGTCCTCTTGCTATAGTTGAATCTAAATGTCTGAGGTACAAGTGTGATACTTATGGTGATACTAGTGGGAGTGTTGTCTACTACTCTAACAGTAATAATGTGTACACAATCATTGGAGTACACGCTTATGGTGTCTCTCAAGGAACAAACAGTGGTACTCGCATGACCACCTGGTACTACATTTTAACTGATTATGTTATTCGTAAATATGGTGCATAATGGCTGACTAATTCCTATTCATGTGCTAATGAACTGAGATAAGAATTTAGTAGTAGAATTCTTGAGTAGTTTTGTCAATTCCTTCTTTTAATTTACTAACTTCTTTTTTAGGCTTTTCAGTTTTATACTAGTTTCATACTATTTTTAGAAACTTTTATAAAAATGAATACAATTTGCCAGCTTTGGATATTATATATGGAGAGTTCAGGTATATTATACAAGTAAATAAATACATTTCTTTGTTGTATACTTTTAAAGTTTAGCAATGGGTCTATACAATAAGCTTGATAATACATCTTTATACAAAGCAATAGATCATCTATAAACATAGCAATGAGGTTTGATGTTACAGCTTGATTTTCTAATCATGACTTTGCTATACTACTTGTTATTATGACAATAATAAATGATTTCCTTCCAAAGTGTATAAATTGTTGATGCATATACCAACTGTGGCACAGTTTGTCGTTTACTAAAACGTGTGTGAATGAACTTATGAATCCTATCTATGAATATAGAATAATAATTATTGGGTTTGAAACTAATTAGTAAGTTTCCTTTATATTAATTTCTTTTTTTTAGGTTTTAATGTAGGAATTGTCATTGATGTTGACAACTTGTCACCAAATAACTTGTACATAATTTCATTTGTTTTGTTTGTCAGTGTTCTGGACATGTAGTGGGTTGGACTGTCAGATGTATAATTTTAATTATCAGTTTTAGCTGCCCACCAAAATTAAATATGATAAAAGAGCTCCCTGTATACATGGTAGCAGCCCAGGTCTGCGTGCAGCCATTGGATGGAAAGTTATCCAAATTTTAACCCCTTCTTTCAAGTTTCTATTGCATTCATTCACGTGAGCAGACCTAAAGGAACTGTTATATTGTTCGATAGATGGAAGGAACAAACAATAATGAAGAATAATGATTGACTGTGCCAGCAAATACATGTAAATGTATTTATTTCATTAATAAAAGTAACACAAAAAAATGTTATTAATTTCACATTAAAGTATGGTGTTTGTTTGTAGACTACCTAGACACTTAAAAATATAAATATTGTAAATATTAATTTCTCCTAAAAAATAAAATCTATATTAGTGGTCAGGTATTATGACTTCAATCACAATGATACTGACATATCTTAAATATCATGTCTTTAATTTTTTATTAGATTCTCATTATCAAGAATTTAACAAATCTAATAAACCAGTCAAACCAATTAAAAATTATTATCTGAAAAAATGTATGCTAATAATATTCTATGACATTTTCTTCTTTTGTTTTATGTTTGTATTATTAATTGCATTTTGGAGTTGTATATACTGTACAACTTATCAAATTTGTGGAATGTTCTCTATGACAGACTGAGAACCAGTTCTACTGATATTCCTTTCCAGTAGTTTAAATAGATTATGAGTCTAAAAAAACATGTTGTGTTATCCAAACGATCCCTGCTGACTCACACACTGGGGCCTCAACTTAGTATTTTCGATTCCCTGCTATTGTTAGCTAGGACTGCCAGTGTGGCCTGGTAACCGTTGTCCGAAGACGAGGTAATCCTGGCTGGAGCGTCAATTTAACAAGTGACTTGGCATCAATTGGCTATAATAATATAATCATTTACTAAAGGGTTAAAAATAACCATATATTACCTCTCCTGTTAAAGGATTATACTTCCTTAAAAAAGGTACAATGTTCCTAGTAATACATCAAATGTGAAGTAAGCCCATTGATCCATTCCTTTCACTGTATTTCCCACATATTTCTACCCATCTACTCAACCAACCATCTATTTATCCATCCTTCTGTCTGTCTGTCTATTGGATCCATCCATCTATCCATCTATTCACCCATTCATCCATTTCATATCTACATACATCAGATCAAATACTACTACATCAGATGTACACAAAGGATGTTCAAATGATTGAAGAGATAAACTAGACACACAATATTATCAAACCAGTTCTATTATATGTACTTACCTACAACAATTAAATGAAAGTCATTTGAATTCTGATCTTTCATCCTTAGCAGCAGCTGCTGCCTTCTTTAATATTGTGGACCATTCTTTACAAGTGAGGTATCTTATTAAAAGAGAAAGAAATGGAACCTAAAACGGGAACATAATCTAACTACTTCTAGACTTGGTATCTTTGTATATTAAACTTACTTGTCTTTCTAATGCTGCTTTTTACCCATATTGACACTGCGACAGTTGAAAAGGGGTTAAAAATTAAAGCCCTAAAGATGGCCAAAATTCCGCCAAACCCACAAAGGTTTTTGCTAATTACTGGATTTATCCAGCTCACTACAATGCCAAAAGATTAGCATTAGGCAAATAGTTGATCTTCAAACTCATCTCTTGTACTGATCAGATCTTGGAGACAATAAGTCAGGCTGTAGTAGTATCTGGTGAACTGGGAGCTACTGTAGTTAAAGTATCAGCAATGAATGTCAACCCAAATTCTTCAGACCCAAACATTAAAGTAATATGTGTGTATACTGCAGCAGAAGATAGAGACGAGGTTGGTATGAAGTTAATTCCTTATGTACGTGAGACAATACGATATAAAACTGATGCCGAGACTCATGCTGGGAGATATACTTGTCATGATGATTGTTAAATGACATCAAGGACACTGGAATGGTATAAAGGTAATCCAAAATTTAAAGACTAATTGTATTATTCTCTGAAGATCAAAGCTTTGTGTATTTTTTAAATTTTATGCTGACTGGTCCCATTATTTTTGTTAAAAGTAAAATGTTTGAAAAAAATTATAAATGCAGAGATGACTATTAGGTAAATATAGTAATGACAGTATAAACACATTTAATGACTACAAGTCAATGAAATAGTTGTAGCAAGTGAATTATCTAGACATTCCATTGATTTATTAGTTAATTATTAATAATACTCTTAAGTAGTAGGTGGAGCTCTAATTAATTATTATTATCCTATATACCATGTGTGGTTCTCACTGAATATGTCATCTAACACAAAACTCTGTTATCTTGTAAGTAGCTGTAAGAATACATGTGTTAACTCAACTATAATAACTGATCATCTCAATAATTATTGTCCCTTAATGCTAGATACTTTCCAGTGTCCTCTATGTCATCATGTGACTAGTACTGATTGTAACATTATGACTTATCATATTTATTCTCATTACACTGGTGACAAATCCTACCAATGTCTAGACTGTACTGGTTCATTTAGTCTAGAAGATAACCTTAAGACATGTTGTGTGTATCAAGTCGAGACATCTGTCTTACCACCAGTATCAGAGTACAACATCATTTGGCCACACCTAATCCACTGACCATAAAATACCTAACATTGTCTATACTTTAAATATATCATTTAATACAATTCCAATTAAAACTGTTTTATTGCCAAACTTTACATTTTTATATTTACCATAAATAAAATTGTATATTTGCCATTTAGACATGTTACTGCATTACATGTTAATCTATTGCTACTAGTATATATCATCAAGTAGTAGCACTTATAATACAGAGAGGAAGATCTTTGTGTAAGGTGACAGCAATTGTTCAGTCTCTTTGATCTGTATGGATCTCATCCAGTTTCTTGATATCTTATGAGAGCACTGAACATTGTAAACATACAACAAACAAGTTAAATGGTAAATAATTATTTTAACAATTAAAAGCCAGAATAAAAATAATCGTCTCAAAAGAACTTGATTAAAATTAACACTGAAACAGAAATTAAAATTTCAAATAGGTAAAGAGTCCAATGAAAGAAAGTCTCCAGAGAACCGTTACTATATCATCAGCACGCGACTAGAGAGGAACAGCAAACGTGTGACCTGTCATTTTGGCGGGAAAATATGACAGAAGCACGAGCGTACACCAAAACGCTTACAAGAATAGCAAAACACTTTAAAAACCTTTTAAATTAATTATTAAAAAAAAGATTTTTAATTAAATAATTTAGGTTTTTGTTAATAAAATAATTATTAATGATAATATGATCTAAAGAAATGTTAAAATTAGTTATACTGACTAATACAATAGTTGTAAAAAGATTAAATTCAGTATGATTGTAACTAATTCAATTTTCAAAGTTATATTAAATCTAGAATGTCACCTCGAAATTTCAAAGTTGGTGATTAGCAATCAACTTAATCTATAACTGAAATTAAAATAATTGACTTGAATAAGTTTTAGTAAAAATGTTTTTTGAGAAGTTCAATATAATAAATTAAAACAATATACTAACAAACTACTTTAAAAATGAAAAAATTACAATGAAAAAGAAAGAAAAAAAATAAAGAATAAATTAAAATAAGACAGTTTCAGTAGTTGAAGTCCCCAAGAGTCCAGTCACTCCACAAGAAGAGAACATAGAGAAAGAAAGAGAGAGTTAGTTGTAACAACTGGATTGCTAAAGATGGATGAATGGATGGATAGAGAGCTCACCTTCTTCAACAGTGCTGCTCCTGCAAGGAAAGAAAAAAGTAGTTATGAACTGAACTGGTGAAGACAATGAATGGATAGAGAGTGAAGAGAGACAGAGGAAGTGAAAAGAGGCCATCAACACACACACACACACAACACACACACGCACCCTAGAAGATCAGAGCTCCTCCCCGCCACCTGGCGGCCTAGGATATTAAAAAAAAAATTTTTTAGGCCGCCAGGCGGCAGGGAGGAGATAATTAATAGAGTTTGTATGAGTGTGTGTATAGTGTATGGACTGAATAGCCCAAAATAAAATTTAAAAAAATTAAAAGAAGAGGAAAGAAGGCTTGAAGGAAGACAGAAGAGACCAAGCAGGAGAGCGACTCATCTTTTACATCCAGAGAACATCAGAGAAGAACAGTCAAGAACATCAGAGAGCAGTCAAGACCATCAGAGAACACCAAAGAAGAACAGTCAAGAACACCAGAGAACACAAGAAAAGAACAGCTGAGTCCTGTAGAAACGAAGAGACGAATTTTTTTTAAATTCAAAAAATCAATTGACAAAAAATAAAATAAAAGTTAAAGAACAAAAAAGAAAAAGAAAACAGATAAAGATGACATAACTAAAATAAAAAAGATGATCCAGAGACGAGAGGTTATCCAACGATGAGGCGAATTGATCCAACGAAGTACGAGATGATCCATCGATGAGGTGAATCCTAGAGAACATAGACAGAGAAAGAGAGAGTTATTTGTAACAACTGCAGAATAGATGTGAGATGGATGGATGGATGGAGAGATAACTCACCTGATAATAAAAATAGGCAAAATGGAGTCCTTTATACTATCAAGAAATCTTGTCATGCTTCAATTTGACAACCATTCGACACAAACTCGTGACAAATTTGGCGGGAAATAACTACATGCGTGACAAACATTAAGTGATTTTTAATTGATTTGATTAATAACTAATTAAAATCTTCAAAATAATTATAAAAGTATTTTTAACATTCTACAAGTTGTTAGTAGAAAGAAATTTAGCAATGTCTATATACAATAAAAGGTATGATATATTTCTATCAGAAACTTCTAAACTAGACAGTGGTGGTCTCAGGTTTTTTCTATAACAATATGTGTGCACATGTGTATATATTATGAATTAGTGAAACTAGTGTATGTGTGAAAGAGACAGCTATCATAGTTTAACCCACTAGCTAAATGAACCCACATCTGTCAGTTCTAACTTTTAAAAAAATTCTGCATTTTAAATATATCAATCTTTTAATGGACACATTACAGTTTTAATTTTACTGACAAACTTTACGTTTTATAAATTTTAGCCATGAATGAAAACTGTAGGTTTGCCATTTAAACATGTTACTGTGTTACATGAGAATCAAGTGTCACTTAGTTTACTATATGTACAGAGAGTAAGATTTTTGAGTTGAAATTTGACAGTGATTATGTAGTCTCTCTGATCTGTATGGATATCATCCAGATTGTTGATATCCTGTAAGGATATGTCTTGATAATGTTATCCTATAGGACGATATCAACAAGGACGATATGTCTTGTCTTTACTAATGGACAATAACAAACATAATTATAATACTAATAATAACAAATATAGGTTATATACTGTTTACGAGGTTTATATGCGTATTTATAAACTCGAGGAAACGAATATAGCAACCGAGCGCGAAGGGCAAGGTTGCTATGGGTTTCCAAGGGTTTATAAATACACGTATAAATTGAATAAACAGTATCTAAGGTATTTATTAAAAAAAAACTCACAATAGCAACTAGCCTTGATAGAGTGCGTCCATAGCAACTAACCTAGAAACATTGCGTCTCCAGAATTAAGAATTTCAAAATTAATGAGAATAATTTCTTTGACGTCATTTTCTCAGATTTGAACACGTGTTGCCCCCTCCCCACGACGACTACTTCTACTACAAGATACGCCCTTCCCAAATCTGACGAAGATGTTGTCCGTGCAAGAGAAAGCTTTCTACTAGATAGTTTCATGATGTCAGACCCTTCCATACATATCAACCTTTCCTCATTCTCCAAACCCTTTGTTTGTGTGTTGTAGTAATCCTGAAACATTCCCTCTGTGTTTGTCTTGAAATGTTCTATATCTGTGTCTGTTGTATAATCTTGAATTATTAACACTTTTGTTTATAATTGTTCCCTTTGTGTGTTTGTTTTAGTAACCTGTTTTGTTAACCCTCTGTCTTTGTATGATTCTGAAATATTAATCCTTTATATCTGTCGTATTATCCTGTATTATTAACCCTCTGTGTCTGTAATATTACCCTGTGTTGTTAACACTCTGTGTTTGTTGTATTATCTTGTATTTTTAATCCTCTGTATCTCCCATATTATCTTGTATTGTTGACCCTCTGTATCTGTCACGTTATCTTGTATTGTTCACAACTCTGTGTCTGTTGTATTGTTCTGTAATCCTGTATATTTAACACTGTATTCATAGTGTTGTCCTGTATTGTTAACTCTCTTTTTGTCATATTATTATGTATTGTTAACCCTCTGTATTTGGAGTATTGTCCTGTATTGTTAACTCTCTGTGTCTGTCATATTATTATGTATATTTAATCCTCTGTGTCAGTGTAAACATAGTTCAGAAATGATAGACGTCTTGTGTCTGTTGACAATTTTTATTTCAGCTAGTATAGGTATCTCATTGATATTTACTATCATCAGGATTTTTACTGGCATCTGTTTTTTTATTGTTTACTTCTAATATCTAGTATTTTACTTAGCTTCTTAACACAAACGTTTTTATTAGCATCATTGTCTTTATGCTGGCATCTAGAATTTTTCATAATTATTTCTGACCTGGAGGATATGAAGAAATGAATCTCTTAGCATCAAAGGTTTTACATGACAGGTAAAGTTTGTCTGGTATCTGAATTTGTTTATTCTGAAATCTAAGGTCTTCCCTTTATCCCAAATAAGTGATATGAACTGTTGTAATTTTACTATACAACAGACTCTTGTCAATTTATAACAATAATTATTTCAATGTTATAAGTTTTTATTTTATTTTAAAGTAGGACTATTGTTTACTAGTCTACTGGAGATGATGATGAACTGGTTGAGAACTGTTCTAAACTCAACAATTTAAATGACCTTTTTAGGTTTGGATTACTTTATAATAGGACAGTTAGATGATTGATTATTGGAAATGAGTGTTCTGCTGCTAGTAATTTAATAGAAAGACTTGATAAATAAAAGTTTATACTGTTTATTCTCTTACACTATTATAGTAACTTGTTCTACACCAACTTGAGATGATCTAGATCTAGTGTAGTCTTATGAAATAGATAGTATATATAAGTCATATCTATTACATATTACAAATTTACTAACTATTTATTTACAATTGTCTACTGAATGAATTACTTTTTGTAATAGGATGGACAGGTTTAATGGTCACTGGTAATGATGATCTGAACTGATGACTACTGTAACATATATCTGTTATAATAATATACTAAACATGAATTTTAATACTTTAGAGGGACTTCGATCTACTGTATAATTCTACATAATGTTAATGTTCTCTGATAAGTTAGACTGTAAGTTTGATCTATCATTAATTTGACACTGTTGTACTAAACTATTTCCTTTAATTTTATAGTGAGACATTGATAACTGGAGTGGAGATGATATAGTGAGGTTCTCTAATAACTACTCAATGTAAGATTGATCTTTTATATATCTTTAATTCTAATTGATCATTTTATTCTGTAGCTGATGTTCTGGCTGAATATTCTTTAACTGCTGAGGATGATAATTGTAATATCATGTACTATGTATACAATACTATTGACTTTTTTGTCTCATTAATAGGTTTTCTATAACACTGGACATTAATAACTGCCTGTGTCTTAATGATCTGGAGAATTATTCAACATTGATCACTGGTTGTTGTTCTGCTTTGAATCTTGAGATTGATTGGCTTTGCTTGTGTCTTGAGAATGTTTGAAGATCAGTTTATGGGTTGTACATATGGACATTGTAATGTGACTTGGACATTTAACAACAGGTTGTATGTTGTCTTGTCATTACTTTCTAATAATCATGTGGTCCTCCTTGTCTTGTGTAACCTCACATTTTGTGCATTTTGTCTTTTGTGTAGCTATATATAAAACTATCCCTCTATAACCTCATATAACAGTGACCCATTGTCTTGATGTCAGACCCTTCCATACATACATATTAACTCCATCATCATTCTTCAAACCCTTTGTCTGTGTGTTGTAGTAATCCTAAAATGTTCCCTTTGTGTTTGCCTTAAAATGTTCTATATCTGTGTGTGTTGTATAATCATGAATTATTAACCCCTTGTTTTGTAATTGTTCCCTTTGTGTGTTTGTTTTAGTATCCTGTTGTTAACTCTCCGTCTTTGTTTTACCATGTATTGTTAACCCTCTGTGTCTGTTGTATGTTTCTAAGTGGTCATGAGTTGATTCTGAATTGTTAACCTGTCCATGTCTGTCACATTATCCTGTATTGTTAACCCTCTGTGTTCGTTGTATTATCTTGTATTGTTAACCCTCTATACATGTCATATTATCTATATTGTTAACCCTCTGTATCTGCTATATTACCCAGTATTAATTGTCTGTGTCTGTTATATAATCCTAAATGGTCAACCCCCTTATGTGAGTGTTATATGAGTTCTTAACCCTCTGTGTTTGTCATAATATCTTGTTTTGTTAACCCTTGATCTTGGTATAATTCTGAAATGTTATTCCCTGTGTCTGTTCTATAATCCTAAATGCTTATAGATGTTGTATATATGAGTTGTTGTGTCTGTTGTATTATCCTGTATTGTTAACACTCTGTGTCTATCATATTACCCTGTATTGCTAATCATCTTTGTCTGTTATATAATCTTAAACAGTCAATCCTCTTATATGAGTGATGTAGGAGTTGATCCTAAAATTCTTAACCCTCTGTGTCTGTCACCTTATTCTGTATTGTTAATGCTTTGTGCATGTTGTATTTTCCTGTATTGTTAACTCTTTGTGTTATTGTCAGTGTAAATGTAATTCAGAAATGTTAGTGCTCTGTGTCTATTGTACAATACAAACCATTCTCCTTAATATTTATACATTATGTTAGCATCTATGATTTTAATTTTATTTCATGATTATTCTTAAATCTAAAACTGTCATATCAACATTTGATTACATCTAGGACAGGTTTGTCACTGGTGTCTAGGAGTTATCTTCTCGTCTTACTGACATCAAGTATTATTTTACCTTCACTAAGATATTTACTAACAACTGGTATTTCATTGCTTACTTCTGACATCTAGTATTTTACTCTAGCATCATGAACTATATTTGGTCTCTTTATAGACATCTAGGATTTTTCTTGCTTATTTGTTGGTTAAAGGTTCAAAGAATTGGCTTTTCTATCATTGAACATTTCACATGATATCCTGAATTCTAGACTCTTCTTTATCCCTAACTTACATGTAGTGTTATAAACTTGAATTATTAAGTATATAATGTTCTAATGATTGTCAGTTGTATAGTAACTATAATTTTAGAACAAAACAAATTCTGTTACATTTAGTAGGTCTATATAATAACACTACTAAGAATGATCTGATGACATTTGTTAATATACCTATTGTAAGTTGACTTGTTGAATAGTTCAATTGTCTACTGAATGAACTTTTATGTTTTATAATACGATGGACAGGTTTAATGCTCACTGGTAGTGATAATCTTATTGTCCAACAATATAACACAAACTATTATAGAACAATGTCACAGGAATTTACATGTAAGGTAACATATACAGGAGCTATTGTTGGACAATAAGTTAGAATACAGTAGTACAGCTACAGTAGTAGAAACTTTCATGTATAAATCAATGTAACAAGAACATAATGTGACAGATAAATAACAAGACTTTGTACAAAGATACTAGTAAATTGTTGATACTAGTAGATTTGGTATGAATAGGAGATTTACAAAAGTATATAATTTTAGAATATAAGGTCACAAAAGATTTGTTAAAAAACAGAATGAAATTAATATTATATACTCCAGACACTAAACCTTAAACATTGGAACCTAAATGTATAAATTTCACATTAAAGTATGGCATCCATTACTGGCTCTAGTAGACACAGCATGTAATTATTACTATTGTATAGGACCTATACTATAGCCAGTAATTATTATTATATATAAACAATTCACTCATTAATGGCTATAGTTGGTTACATGTAATAATATACATGTACATGTACATACAGTGTATTAGTCTTCTATTTACCAGCTTTGTGGTAGTTAAGACTCAGTATACACACTCTTACATACATGTACATAACCTCATGCTACATGATTTTGTAACATCAAACACCCATGCACTCACCCACGCAGTTAATCAATCTTTGTGTTTATATAAACTGAGATTAGATATTCAAATTATTATTATTTTGCGATAGTATTCAGTTAAAATACTGGTGACCCGGACGTGATTGTACGCCGTGGCAGATGAACAGCAGCAAGACCCACCACAGCAACAAGACCCACCACAGCAGCAGGAGCAGCCATCATCCTCAATCCCAGCAGTTACTGCTGTGAACATCAAAATCCCTCCTTTTTGGCCTGCAGACCTTGAGGTGTGGTTTGCCCAAGTGGATGCACAGTTCAGTACCCGCAATATCACCTCGCAGAAGACCAAATTCGATCATGTAATTGCTTCTCTGATCCCAGAGGTCGCTATAGAAGTAAGAGACATAATTCTTAAGCCCCCAGCAACCTTAAGACCCAGCTGATAGCAAGAACTACGGCATCAGAGCAATGCCGTTTACAGCAGCTCTTCAACACTGAAGAGCTGGGTGATAGGAAGCTGTTTCAGCTGCTTAGAAGAATGCAACAACTCCTTGGAGACAAAGCAGCAACGGCAGACACTGCTTTCCTACGGGAGTTATTTTTACAAAGATTACCCCAAATGTGAGAATGGTTCTAGCTTCTGCTGGAGGCTCTCAGTCTTTAGAAGAACTGGCAGACCTTGCTGATAAAGTAATGGATGTAGCTACACCAGCAGTAACTCAAATCAACACCCAACTCAGCTCAAATGTTGATCAATTACATTCAGAGATATCAGATCTCAAGTCGTTATTCAAATCCATGCATTTACCAAAACCTTCACTTAAGAATCGTACCTCTAAGTCCCCTCGCTGTTCACCCAGCCCTGCTCCATGAAAAACACAACCACCCTCCAATCTCTGTTGGTATCATCACCGTTTTAGGGATGATGTCAAAAAGTGCCAACCTCCATGCACTTGGACGGGAAATGAACAGGCCAGTCACTGATGGCGACCAGTGCTCCTGGCAACGCTAACAGTCGTCTATTCTTTGTTCATGACCGCACATTGAACACACGTTTTCTAGTGGATACGAGAGCAGAAATTAGTGTATGCCCTCCGTCTCAATTTGACAGGCATCGCAAATCTAGTAATTTAACTCTTCAGGCAGCAAACAATACTTCAATTTGCACCTACGGTACCAAGCTGATTGCACTTAGTTTAGGACTACTCAGATCATTCAAGTGGGTTTTCATTATAGCAGATGTACAGTATCCAATTATAGGTTTTGACTTCTTACAATATCATAAACTACTAGTAGACGTACACAATTACTTGACACAGTTACTCACTTAAAAGTTAATATACTTGCCTCATCTTTACAACCCCCAATCTCGTTATTTCTCCTCTCTCTATTCCTACCAAAGTTGAAAATATACTCTCAAAATACCCTGATATTACTCAAACTTCTAACACTATTAAACCCATTAAGCATCATATTCAACATTACATCACAACCAATGGTCAACCAGTTGCATCACACCCAAGACGCTTGTCACCAGAACGACTCAAGGCAGCTAAAGAGGAATTTCAACACATGATGGACCTAGGGACCATACGCCCATCATCAAGTAGTTGGTCGTCACCATTACATATGGTCCCAAAACAGATCCCAGGCGACTGGAGACCTTGTGGGGATTATCGCTCATTAAACTACACCACAGTTCCAGATAGATACCCCATCCCTCACATACGTGATTTCACTACTACACTTCATGGCAATACTGTTTTCTCTAAAATTGATTTAGTCAGAGCCTATCATCAAATTCCAGTGGCTCCAGAGGATGTGCCTAAGACTGCCATCACCACTCCTTTTGGTCTTTTTGAATTTGTAAGGATGCCATTTGGTTTACGTAACGCTGCTCAGACATTCCAGAGGTTTGTAGATCAAGTCTTACAAGGACTGACCTTTGCCTATGCATATATTGATGACATACTGATTGCAGGTTCATCACAGGAAGAACATATACAGCACTTAGAGACAGTATTTCAACATTTAAGTGACTATGGACTCATTATTAATAACAAATTAATGTGTGTTTGTTCTAACTCTTTACATTTTTTAGGTCATTACATTGATGTCAACGGTATTCATCCCATTGAAACTAAAGTACAAGCCATTACAGAGTTCCCCAAGCTACAATCAATGAAACAACTGAGGCAGTTCCTAGGGCTAGTCAACTTTTACCACAGGTTTATACCTAACTGTGCACACATTGTACATCCATTGCACACACTGTTAAAAGCTAACAAGTTGATTTGGAATGAAGAAGTCTCAAAAGCCTTTGAAAATATCAAAGTTTGTTTAGCCAAAGCCACAATGTTGTCACATCCCAAGTTAGGCGCTCCCACTTCCATTATGTCAGATGCATCTAACACAGCTGTGGGAGCGGTTCTGCAGCAATTTGTGGATGGAGTGTGGCACCCAATTTCTTATTTCTCCCACAAACTCTCCCCAGCTGAGACTAAATATAGTACATTTGATAGAGAGCTATTAGCCATATATCTTGCCATCAAGCATTTCAGGCATTTTATTGAAGGTCGTGAATTTCACATTGGACTGACCATAAGCCTCTCACATTCTCAATTGCTACTAATTCTAATCGTTATTCACCTTGTCAAGCACGTCAACTTGACTTTATTTCACAATTCACTACTGATATTAGACATATGAAAGGTTCTAACAATCCAGTGGCAGATGCACTGTCACGAGTTGACATTAATGCATTGCAACAACCCAATGGTATTGATTTCACAACAATGGCAGTAGCTCAACAGACTGATCCGGAATTATTAGAAATGCTACGATCATCTCTTGCATTAAACCTGATTCCTATTCCTTTATCAACTGGCAATACATTAATATGTGACATGTCTACAGCAGAACCGTGCCCTTACGTACCAGCTAGTTTCAGACGAGCAGTATTTGACTCCTTACACTCATTATCCCACCCAGGTATAAAGGCTTCACAAAAGCTTATTACTTCCCAGTTCGTCTGGCCAGGAATTAACAAGGATTTTCGACAGTGGGCTCAGTCATGCCTAAGTTGCCAGCGATCAAAAGTACAACATCACAACTCTTCTCCTTTAACAACATTTAGCAAATCTGATGCTAGGTTTGATTAAATACACATTGACATTGTTGGTCCCCTCCCTCCATCAGGTGGTTACACTTACTTATTAACATGCATCGACCATTTTACTTGTTGGTGTGAAGCACTCCCTATTGCTGACATCACAGAGGAGACAGTTGCCAACGCTTTTGTTAGTGGTTGGATCGCTTGTTTCGGGATTCTCTCCCCAATCACAACTGATAGAGGTACTCAGTTTGAGTCACATTTATGGCAGCAGTTAATGAAAATCTTAGGTACACATAGAATCAGAACTACTGCATATAACCCTATGTTCAATGGTATCATAGAACATTTCCACCATACTCTCAAAGCAGCTGTTTGACCTCATGGGCAACATACTCCATGGATTAATACACTCCCACTAGTACTACTGGGTATAAGAGCAGCAGTAAAAGAAGATTTAGGTTGCAGTGCTGATGAACTAGTGAGCGGTTCTACATTGCGTTTACCTGGACAGTTTTTCTTACCTTCACCTGATGCTATACCAAATACAACTTACATTTCAAAACTTAAGTCTGCAATGACCAAAGTATGTCCTATCCCTACACGAGCTCAATCATCTCATACTCTCTTTATTCATCAACATCTTAACTCTACTAAATTTGTTTTGGTCCGACATGATGGTGTCAAATCTTCACTCCAACCACCATACAATGGACCATTTAAAGTTATCGATTGTGATGATAAATATTTTACTATCGAGATCAGTGGGAAGCAAGACACAGTTTGTATCGACAGGCTAAAACCCACATACATGGAGGCAGAACTGACTGCTACTAACAGTACTAACACGGATACTCTACAAGACACTAATGCTAACATTGATCGAAGTAATTCAAGCATTGATCATACTAATACTACACTATCTACTTCAGTTACTACGTCTCCTAATTTTTCATCAACTACTACTCGTTACGGACGTCGTGTCCGTCCATCAGAAAAATTTCAATTATATCCATTCGTTACCTAACTCTCTGGGGGGGGGGGGGGAGTACTGTGGTAGTTAAGACTCGGATGACATCAGCATACACACTCTTACATACATGTACATATCCTCATGCTACATGATTTTGTAACATCAAACACCCATGCATTCACCCACACAGTTAATCAATCATTGTGTCTATATAAACTGAGATTAGATATTCAAATTATTATTATTTTGCGATAGTATTCAGTTAAAATACTATAGCTTCATTCTCTGTTACTGGAGCAGATATCAAAGATGTAAAGGACTATGCTACAGCTCCTATTGAATAATAAGCCTAGAGATAGGGTTACTACAGCAACAGTTGTCATAGTAACAAGGTGGTTAATTAATAATAACTTACAACATTCTGTAGAAGTGAAGTATTTGAATGAAAAAGAGGGAAATGGAACTTAAAATGGTAGATCTAGCCACTTTCAGACCTGTTTATCTTTGTATTAAACTTATAAATCGTCTTTTAACGACACTGGGACAATTAAAAAGGAGTTAAAAAGTAATGACCCGCCTACTTTAATGAAGATGACCAAATTCACAGGGTATTCTTGGATTTATGTCAATAGTCCAGCTCACTGTAATGCCAGAGGTCTAACATTAGGCAAATGTTTGATCTTCAAACATATCTCCTGTATTGATCCGGTCTGTGAGACAATAAGTCAGACTGTGGTATATGATGAACTGGGAGCTACTCCTGCTAAAGCGTCAACAATGAAAGTCAATCCAAATTCTTCAGACCCAAACATTAAGTGATATGTGTATATAGTACAGCAGAAGAAGTTAATTCTTTATGTATGTGAGACAATACGATATAAAACTGATCTAGATACTCGTGCTTGGAAGTATGCTTGTCATGGTGACTTGTAGAGTAATTTCGAGGACACTGGAATGGAATAAAGGTAATCCAAAATTTAAAGAGTAATTATATTATTCTTTGAAGACCAAAGCTTTGTGTATTTTTAATATTTCATGTAGACTATTCCCATCGATTTTGTTTGAAAAAAATTATTAATGCAGATATGGCTATTGGTTGAAAATAGTAGTGATAATATAAACACATGTTATGACTACAAAGTCAATAAAATTGTTGTGACAAAATGTACTATCAGGACACTCCATTGATACTAGTATCTATTCATTGTCAAAAATTATATAGTTATTAATAATACTCATAAATAGTAGGTGGAGTTTTAGTTAATTATTATGCTATATACCACATGCGTCTGTGGTCCTCACTGAATATGCCATTTAACAGAAAACTCTTGTTATCTTGTAAGTGGCTCTAATAAGACATGTATTAACTGATCATCTCAACAATCAATGTCCATAAAACAAGATATTCTTCAGTGTCCTCTATGTCAGTACTGATTGTAACATTATGACTCGTTGTATTTATTCTCATGACATTGATGACAAATCCTACCATTGTCTAAACAGTACTGGTACATTTTGTCTAGAAGACATGTTGTGTGTATCATCAAGTTGAGACATTTGTCTTATCACCAATATCAACCAGCCAAGTACAACATCATTTGGCCACACCCAATTATATTGACCATAAACTGCACTCTTGTACCACAAATGCCTAACCCTGTCTGTACTTTAAAATATATCATTTAATACAATTCCAATTAAAACTGTTTTATTGCCAAACTTTACATTTTTATATTTACCATAAATAAAATTGTATATTTGTTATTTAGACATGTTACTGCATTATACTAGTATATACATCAAGTAGTAACACTTAATATACAGAGAGGAAGATCTTTGAGTTGGAAGGTGACAGTGATTATGCAGTCTTTCTGATGTGTATGGATCTCATCCAGTTTGTTGATATCTTGTAAGAATACTGAACTTTGTAAATATACAACAAACAAGTTAAATGGCAAATAAACATTTATTTTAATAATTAAAAGCAAGAATAAAAATAATTGCCTGAAAAATATTAAAATAACGCTGACACAGAAATTAAAATTTCAATTGGTGAAGAGTACAATCAAAGAAGGTCTGGAGAGAATCTATTACTAGATCATCAGCACACGACTACCGAGGAAGAGCAAACGCGTGACCTATCATTATGGCGGGAAAATATGACATTATGGCGGGAAAACATAACAGCAGCACACGCGTTTAGCAAAAAACTTACAAGAACAGCAAAACACTTTTAATAGGTTTTTAATTTAATTATTAAAAAATTAATTAAAATTAATAATTTAGCTTTTTGTTACAAAATATTAATGATAATATGATCTAAAGAATTAGTAATATGATGATACAATAGTTGTAAGAAAATTAATAAGAATTCATTCAGTATTATTGTAGTTGTTTAGTAAAGATAAAAATTGAATTCTAAACTGATTTAGTTTTCAAAGTTATAATAAATCTAGAATTGAAATTTATAAGTTGTTGATTAGAGAATCAATTTTAAAATATAACTGAAATTAAGATAATTGACTTTTGACAAATTTTAGTGAAAAATGTTTTTTTGAGAAGTTCAATATAATAAATTAAAAACAATAATACTAACAAACTATTAAAAAAACATTTAAAAAAATACAATAAGAAATAAAATAAAAATAACTTAAAATAAGACAGTTTCAGTAGTTGAAAGTCCCCAAGAGTCCAGTCACTCCACAAGTAGAGAACATAGAGAAAGAAAGAGAGAGATAGATGTAACAACTGAATTGCTTAAGAGTGAATGAAATAGATGGAGAGATAGCTCACCTTCTTCAACAGTGCTGCTCCTGCAAGAAAAGAAAAAAGTGGTTATGAACTGAACTGGTGAAAAACAATGAATGGATAGAGAGTGAAGAGAGACAGAGGAAGTGAAAAGGGACCATCAACACATACACATACAGCACACACACACGCACCCTAGAAGATCAGAGCTCCTCCCCGCCACCTGGCGGCCTTGGATATTAAAAAAATTTTTTTTGAGGCCGCCAGGCGGCAGGGAGGAGATAATTAATAGGGATTGTATGAATGTGTGTATAATGTATGGACTGAATAGCCCAAAATAAAATTTTAAAAAATAAAAAGAAGAGGAAAGAAGGCTTGAAGGAAGACAGAAGAGACCAGGCAGGAGAGTGACTCATCTTTTACATCCAGAGAACGTCAGAGAAGAACAGTCAAGAACATCAGAGAAGAACAGTCAAGAACATCAGAAGACACAGAGAAGAACAGTCAAGAACATCATCAGAAGACATGAAAGAACAGTCAAGATCATCAAAGAACACCAGAGAAGAACCAGTTGAGTCCTGTGGGAACGAAGAGAGAGGAAAAATTTATTTAAAAATTCAAAAAATCAATTGACAAAAATTAAAAAATAAAAAGTTTGAGAACAAAAGAAAAACAGATAAAAAACCAAAAATGAAAACAAAGAGATAAAATGACATAACTAAAATAAAAAGATGATCCAGTGACGAGAGGTTATCCAACGATGAGATGAGTTGATCCAACGAAGTATGACATGATCCAACGATGAGGCGAATTGTAGAGAACATAGAGGGAGAAAGAGAGAGTTATTTGTAACAACTGCAGAATAGATGTGAGATGGATGGATGGAAAGATAACTCACCTTATAATTAAAGTATGCAAAATAGAGTACTTTTATATTATCAAGAAATCTCGTCATGCTTCAAATTGACAACCAGTCAACACTAGCTTGTGACACATTTGGCGGGAAACAACTACACGTGTGATCAACATTAATTGATTTTTAATTGATTTGATTAACAACTAATTAAAATCTTCAAATATAGAAGTATTTATAACATTCTACAAGTTGTTAGTAGAAAGAAATATAGTTTTAAAGCAATGTGTATATACAATTAAAGGTATAATATATTCTATCAGAAACTTCCAAACTAAACAGTTTAGCAGCTTTTGCTATAACAATATTTGTGTAGTATGTGTGTATATATTATGAATTAATGAAAGTAGTATAGATATGAAGGAGACAGCTATTGCTGTTCAAGTGGCTGAAGAGATAAACTAGACACAATATTATCACACCAGATGTATTATATGTGCTTACCTATAACAATTAAATGGAAGTCGTTTGAATTCTGATTTTTCTACCCTTAGCAGAAACTGTTGCCTTCTTTCTGCTGTACAAGTGAGGTATCTGAATGAAAGAGAGGGAAATAGAATTTAAAAACAGAACATAATTAGCTACTTTTAAACCTGCTCATCTTTGTATTAAACATACAATTTGTCTTTCTTTCTTTAAGCAAATTACATGTACATGTATGTGTACCTAGGTACATGTACATGTATATATTGTAATATTGATATACAAGCTACCCTCAATAGGTACCTGTACATGTAATATGGTATGCAAGTTACCCTTGATAGCTATTGAGGGCAGATTCCATACCATTATTACCATATTAAATGTACATGTGCACCTACTGAGACTAGTTCCCATACCGTATTACATATACATGTACACCTATTGAGGATAGCTTGTATACTATCATTACCAGCTTACATATATATGTATATCTATTGAGGATAGTCCCATACCATTACTACCATATTACATGTACAAGTACATGTACATATTGAGGGTAGCTTCCATACCATTATTATCATATTATATGTATATGTATATATACCTATTGAGGTTTGTTTCAAATGTAGACAGTTTCTCTTGAAATTCTTTATTATTTCTTAGAGAACTCTACAGTATTTTGATATAATTCCTCTAATTTAGTATAGTGATGTGTTTGTGATGTATATGAGATAGAAAAAATAACTTGAAAAGATTAGAATGATAGTTCTGAATCATGAGAATCAAATAATGAAATTTATGGTACCAGAATGAAACATGGGAATGAATCATTACTAGGAACACACTTACCTTATGTTTGTCATTCTTCATGGTAGCATACTTCACTAACTGGTTCTCTAGTGCTGTGATATGATCTTTACATTCTACAAGTTCTTATTCCTTGGTGCCCAAGACTGAGTCTTTAACCTCTAGAACAGAATATAATTTTTCTGTTGTTTCTTTTAGTTTTGTCAGTCTCGTCATAAGCCTGGATCAGATGACAGCTAAATGGACAAATGTAATGTTGAATGGATGCATAGTATGTTAAATGGATGTAAGGTATGTTGAATGGATGTATGATTTGTTAAATGGATTCATAGTAGAACATAACAAATGATGAAATGGATTAAGGTTTTAACCACACCCACCAAACTTACGACTTCTAACAGTTCCTTTTCACTTTCATATTGTTTTAATTTTCCTTCTAATCATTTGATGTGCCCCTCCCATTGTGCAGAGACTCATTCTAAATTAGTTTTAAAACATTTGATCTCTACAGAAATGGAGACAGCCAGATCATGTGATCAGATTTTGACAAAATATAACCCACTCACATAATGAGAGAAGTACAAGACATATATATTAACTACATGTATTGAGACATCCATGTACATGTATAGTTGATAAGAATATTAAAATACCAACAGACACCAATATAACTATACTTATATATCAGTTTCTGAAAACCAGCATTACCAGTAGTTGCTACAGATGTATTCTGCTTTGCAGAACTAGTCTTGTGAGGTCATCCCCTGAGAGATTAAGATAGAACTACATGTGAATAATAATAATTCCCGCCATTCATGGTTACTTTACTGTTTTATTTTGAATGGACAAGATCTCTTATATAGGTCAGTGAATAAATTAGATAAACTTCAACATATTGAATAAAGCTTTTTCCTATTTATTAGAACAAGCCACATCAATAATTAGCTCCACCCACCAGACATCACTAATTAATTATGCATAACACTGTTAACAGGAAAGGACTCATTACTTTGTTTACATCTCCTATATCATTCTTTTTTTAAACTGTTTGAAAAGTGCATTTATGCATATTCAATAAGGTTTTTTCCACTTTATTAGATATAACTGCTCATATAATGGGTAATGGAGCACAGAAGTTTGAACTTCTTATTGTAACTTTTGTTAACAGTAGCCCAAATCGATTATTACAAGTTTTAAGATATTCAAATGGTCAGGTATAGATAGATTAAGAAAGCTGCCTATATAAGTTCAATTATAATTATGATAACATTTTTTACGCTTGATATGTTCCATCATCTAATTTCTCTAAACAAGATTCTAACAAATCTTTTAATTTTATACTCTTTAGTCTCATATAATCCTAACAATAATTATGTCTAAATATAATACATAATACAAAACATTATATGTTCTTTTAAAACTCTTGATTCATAAACATTGTCGCAAATTAAATTACCCAATATAGCTTCATCAAAATCAATATCTAATGTAGACATTAATTAATATAATGGATCCTCTTTAATTAAGTAATCAAACTATACCTTTAAATAAATCAAGACAACCTCTACATCCTTATTTTCTACAGCCCCAGTACATGTGACAATAAGCTTTACTACATACATCACCTATAAAGTGAAAAAGGAAGTGAAAAAGGAAGCGTACAATATGGTCATACATACATTTTTGAGGTGGTATAGTGACGTCACTATCAGATCGTCTGTCAGGCATTGGTTGTAGACAACATAAACACAATACATGATTACTGGTAATAGTACAGGTATAAGGGGGTGGAGTTGGATGAGTGGAATGACTAGTAAAGACATCAACATAACTGGGACATTGACGACATTGTGGGGGTGGAGCAGGAATTGGACTAAGAAAACGAAAAGTTAGAAATAAAAATAACAACTACTGTACTTAGTTTAATTGGATAATAGAGCTCAATAGAAACTATATAATATATTAATGAGAATATAATTATTGGAGTAATATAGTACTATATTGTAGTTAACCAAATCAAAGTGTTCAAATATTATAGAGTAGCCATTGTTACTGGATAGTGTTAATTCTGTAATAATTTGTTGATGTGCATTACTTACAATGGATGTGATGTAATATGGATTGGACCAGGACAAGATGGTGAAGAACCTATATAATGTAGTACAGTAATCTATATAATGTAATATAGTACCCTATATAATGTAATATAGTAACCTATATAATGTAATACAGTAACCTATATAATGTAATACAGTAACCTATATAATGTAATACAGTAACCAATATAATATAATATAGTAACCTATATAATACATACATGTATATTTTATGTAATGATATTAATGATAAATTTCTTCTGTTCTTATTATGTTTGCCTTATTAAACACTATCTTTTAAATACATAAATTTATATTGTAGTACATTATATATAGACAATACACTTTATGTTTATTAACAAGAAGAAATATGAACATGAAGTATAATATTCAATCATAAAATGATCAGTATAGATCAATTTTTGATATGTCATTTGTAACTAACTTGTAATAGTGCTCTTATCATTATAGGGAGTGTGATGTCATCATCATTAAAGAGACCACTTGTACTAATGTATCCTCTAATAAGTGAAAAATAAATAGTGAAGAGTGTGCGTGGCTTTGTTGCATAGCATACCAGCCTTTTTAATTCCCACAAAATCAAAGACAAAATATATTATTGTTTTAATATACAACAAATGACACACACACAATGAACTATACTAGAACCCTTGCCCACACTGAGACAGTAATCATAAGATAAATGTCAAGTATGTGATGGTATATTTACTTCTTAATACACTAGTCTCTCATTTTCTTATTGTTTATAGTTCCACTAATACTCACTCTAACAGAAGATTTTGGAATATATATGTGTGTACCACTAAACGAGAGAGAGAGTTTTACAATATATATTGTTCCTTTAGCTAAATGCACAATAGTAATTTACTTAAAATTATATTAGCTTGGTTTAGTTAAGTAAATGATGACATAGTTTGTTAATTGACCCCTTAGTTATAAGATACTATTATGTATATCATATCACTGGTATGTATATTAATACAAGACTAACATACACATATATATATAAAGTAGGCCAATATTGTTTGCTTACCTTTGTCTACTTTGTATTGTCATGCAACAAGAACAATTCATAAATGTCTCAACTTCACCAAACTATCTCCTTGAGATAAATGACCCAATATGACCTGTTGAATCCATAATGGACATCACTCTATCCATCACTATATAGACACTTGTAGGTTCTGGCTCTGCTGTTAAAATTCATCTGATGTAATTGGTTTAGATATTTCAGACATTTGCAAAAAAATCAATATTAAAAGCACAGATAATAAATTTGAGAGTCTCTCAAATAGTCTTACTAAGACACTTGTGTTATACTTATCCCTTATTACTAGACAATGTGCTATGTTAAATACTTTACTCAGATGTCCTTATAACTCTTTGTAAATTCTCTGGTAAGTCTATTTCTTCTTCTTCAGAATTTACTTCTTCTTCTTCTTCGTTAATTTTTGATTTAGGTCTTCTTAATGATACAATATCATTGAAGACTGCTTGATATTGAAGATTGTTAGCTGTACCTGATGTATGAGGTGTAGCTTGACTACCACCTATACTAGCTCCATTATCCATTATATGAGCAGATAAAATCTAATAAAGAGGAAACATCTTTTATTCAATATACATAAAAAGTACTTAAGATTGAGGCTTTTCAAGCAGTTCTCAAAAAGAATGATTTTAGGAGATGTGCACAAAATCTGATAAAGTAATCAATCCTTGTCTGCTAACAGGTACTTATGAATAATTAACTTATGAATAGTTAATTACTATGACAAGATGGATGGAGTTAAGTATTGATGTGTCTTGTTCCAGTTTGTTTGATTTATTCAATGACCTAAGAGATCTTTTCCATTCAAAGTAAGACACTAAAGTAACCATGAATAGCAGCAAATAATTGTTATTTACATGTAGATCTGTCTTAGTCTCTCAAGGGGATGATATCATGAGACTAGTTCTTTTTTTTACTGGAAATGTTCCATTTGGCGCTGATTGCACTGTCGTTAGCTTCAAAAAAGTGAAAACTAAAATGCTGAGATCTGTAACAGATCCTTTATCTCACAAAGTGATTGCTGGATGAATATGCTGCTATGGCAACCAGATAACAACAGATAACTGATAGTCTTGTGATCTGACAAACTTTTTCTTCCATTTACTTTATCTTTCCTATTATAGATATCTGTATATGCTGAAGGTGTACAAGATGATGAGATGCCTTTTACATTTAGTAGTGCAGTCCCTGGACTGATATTTCATTGAACAGTATCTAATATGGATGTTCTTTCATTGGCTTCTGTTCATGATAAGGTACATAGACTATATACATGTATAGTACTTGTACATTTATAATAGTTATGAATTATACAAAACTCACTACATGAAAGTTGATAGAAAGAAGTGTAATGGATAGACTTATGAGTCATGTGTTCTTTATGTCACAGTTAAAACTCATTGCATTAATCTTCATGCTACTTATTCCATTTAGTCAATATATAATTTGTACATATGATTCTGCTTTCTATTCTCCATTATATTGTACTATATTAGGCTGGTATATCTCTACAAGAGGAAAGAGATTTAACTGCACGTCTCAGAACAAGGAACCCTGGTCAAGGGGTGATAAAACAGCAAATGTCCTCCTGGAGTATATTCCCCAAATGAAGCCACTTTCTATGATGAAGTTGAAGTATTAATATTTGGTCGTTTGAAATTACTCAATCTTTCTAATGGTCACCTTCTTTTACCACAAAATGGACATACAAGGATTATTACCAACAGGTATGTTATTATGATGTATTTATCCACAATTGACCAACCAGATCACTTCATTTGCAGTCAATAGTATATTAGAGGCACCTAATGGTGGTTGTAAGAAATGTATTTCTTCAGTGTTTCCTATAGAATTTCTCCTACTTTAAGTGCTGATAATAAATTAGACCCATAAAACACACCTATATCTGGTGTTCATATGAAATCTTTCACACTTGTTAAAATAGATAATTAAAGTCTATACAAAACAAGTTATATGCTATGTAGTTGTCAATGTATAGGTTTCTTTTCTATAATGCTGTGAACATTCATTCAAACACTTTGTTTTTAAAATTCAGATTACCTACAAAGCTTTCAATGCAATTCAATATTTGATATGTGTACTCTCTATTTATGTGGAAATAAACTAATAATGTAGATGTGATATATTTGTGGGAAACGTACATGAAGAAAGACTGGTATTGTACTTATTTCTGTAACAAAAATTTATTTTAGTTATCTTTTTAGTTACACAAATCAGTCTTTACAAAACTATTCATGTAAAGATATACATGTACATGTTTTGTTAATATTTTTCTTTTTTTTGGTAGAGATGGAAATTCTCATCTTAATTATCATTTAATTCACCCTGTTCAGAAGCGGGCCAATCTGTTGTGCCCATTAGAGCTAATGGTGAATTATATACTGCTGGTTTCAATGGACATGCTGCTGTCATGGTAACAGCTGATGAGTTTGAGCTACGATTAAATCAAAGTGTCATAGTTCATATTGAGGTACATGTTTAACATTTAATTATAATATACAAATATATAGCTCAGCTAAATTTATAGTTATAAAATCTTACTAATGTACATTTATCACATAGTGGTAAGTGTTTTTAATCTGAAAATTTACTAAAGCTTTGCTCCCATGACTCCAGTTTGTTAACAGAAAAGTTATAAATCACAAAATTAATTATGCCTCATAAAAATTAATTGTTTAGATGGATTTAACTCACTACTACTATTGTTAAATGTATTACTATAGAACAGATTGTAATAAGATAACACACCATACATTAATATATGTTTGCACTTGTATTGTAGGTGCGGCCTTTGAACAGTTTGTCATTAATGTCTACCTCATTAGCTAAAGCATCACCTCATTCTAAACAACATGCATTTCCTTTTGGGATACTCTGCTCATTTTGTAGCTGTTTTACATGACTCTATTGGACGTCAATTTCATTATGCTGGGATTGAGTTGTCAAACAAGTTGAACCAGTTTGATATAGTATAGGTAACTCGAGTACATGGAAATGGCAGCTATGTTGTGAAAGCAGCTAGACAAGGAAATGCCATATTGAAAGTGAGTAACAAACTGGTATCATACGATTACATATTTGTGCTATTCAGTAGAAGTTAGTTAAGGGCCCCAACATATCACATGCTGTTGCTCAGTTTTCTATTTTGAAGTGTAGATGTCTGTTAGCTGTCAGAATGATTTCCATACTTATATTAAAATACTTACTTTTTTCCTTTACCTAACAGCTGTTTAGTGTGTGATATGGTAGTCAAAGATTAACTAAAAATAAAAGATTGTCCTAAGATCAATAGTGAGTAGAGGTTTGAAGAGTGGAGAACAATAATAGTGTGCTACAATCATATGATCAAAACATTTTATAGTGTTGCATAAATCCAATAAAGCACAAGTGTTCATAGCATATTAGTGAAAACAAGAGTATTTGTTAACCAACTTAAATATATATGATCAGCTTCTAATAAAATGTCACAAAAGAATATTACAAATATTAGTATTATACATAATTAAATGTAATTTATAATGCTCTCTTTATATTATTTAGGTATGGGTAACAGACAGTGTTCATATATGTGACTATATTAGAGTCAGAGTAGGATATGCTATTATACCATCACTAGCTACTGTACATTTGGGAGCTAGAATATGTTTTACTACTCATCTCACAGAAGGTAAATGAAATAATAAGTAACTGAATCTGACAAAAGAGATCTTAGCATGCAAAGAATTGAATATAAATGGTTGATTTATATCCATTTTGCTAATCCAACTTGGTCTAACAAAATGTACACATGTTTCATTTTGTCCAAATTGAAATAAGTGATTTTCATGGAAACAAAATTGTACCACAACTTATACATCATAAAACAATTTATAGTACACACATAAAACAATTCAAACAATTAATATGTCACCCAATGGCTATAAGTTTTAAGTAGTTCAGCAAGGGTGTACTCACCTGCCTCATACATTTCTTTGATCATAATCAGTCTCTTTATGTGTTTCCTATACTTCCTCTTCCTCCTGATTGGCAGTCCTCCTGGTTCCAACTGTATTAAACTTACTTTTGTGGGTACCTTCTCTGCTTTGAAGAAGTCGACAACTTCATAAATATTGGAATGTCACCCCTCAGCATTGTTATTGGTTTGGGGACCATTCAGGGAAGAAACATTCCATATACAGATGAGATAGTTACCATCAATTCACGTACACTTGAAGCACTTTTTAGGCCATATAGTTGTTGGGTTTCATTCTGATTACCAGTGTATTATATCAGTTTATTTAACTGTGAAAGGCTTAAGAAATATAGATTGAAAGCTAATAACGATGGAATGTCTTGAAAGATAGAGAGAGCCTTAGGACATGTAGCCATTGGGTTTCATTATAATTTCTGTTGTATATTATCAATTTATTTAACTTATTGAAAAGTGAATTATTTTGGTTTTAAGATGAAGTGGGAGAATTTTACATTTTGCTAGACGAAATGGCACGACACCAAATGGTTACTATATTATAACTTTATAAAGATTAAATAAATCTGTTTTCAAAAAACTGTGAAATTATGTGAAATGCATTTACAAAAATCACTCAAAATCAATGTCATATTTACTTAAACAATTGTTTTATTCACTTGGTACACACCACACAGGCTAACTCTTTCTCTTTGTCGTAAGGAGGACAGAGGATACCATTACATTGAGCTTGAACATGATAAAATAAAGCACCATTAGTGCTAGCAACACTTCCTGGAATTGATTCAGCATCTTTATCAACACATTCATAAACTGCATTTCGCTTGTGGTTGAAGCGTTCAGCCATGAGGTAACCTTGATATTCTGTGGTCCATGTTTTGGGACATGTAATCTTTGCAGGTATCATTAGATACGATATTCTAGTGGAAACATAACATACAACACAGGGAACATTGTGATCATGAAGTGAACCCAAGGGACCACTGTTTTGATAAGCTTCATACTCAGCTCCATAGATATAAGACTGGAGATCAGATATACCAGGTGTATAGGAAAGAAACTCAGGTTCATCAGTGAGACAAATGTAGTTAGCTCCTCCTCCATGTTCCATGTGATCACTCCCTGCTGCTTTCCCTTGGTAGAGTTTTTCTGTATCATTAGTTGTAGGACAGGTAGTTCGTCCCCATCTAGTAAAGACCACACCCCCATTTCTTGGTCCTGATGGTCCTGGTTCTCCTCTGTCTCCTTTCTTGCCATTGGAACCATCTCTTCTAGGTGGACCGACTGGTCCAGGAGGACCTGGTATGCCATCGCGACCATCACGTCCTTGTAGTATTTGAATATAAGGTGTATTGGTAGTGATATTTGGTGTAGGAGAGGGGCATCTCTTATCACGACTGGTTTCTAAAGTGATCATGATATCAATCAGTTATAAGTACACCATTACCTTGTACAGCTGCTGTACTGCATTGTTGTACAGGTAGTAGTAATAGGACAACCAAAAGTGATGATATGTGTATTATCATCTTGAAGTCTTGTCAATGATATCTGCCTGAATAGCTTCAAAGCTCAATTTTCTAGAGTTTTAAAGAGTTGGGCCTAATGTTAACATATCTTTCTGCCAGTACTTTATATAGTCATCAGTTGGTCACCACTTGATCAAATTTTAGGGAGTAAATATTAAGAGGCCTTCCTTTATGTATGAGTTGGATATGTATTGGTTGGATATCGTGACCAAAGAAGACAAGAAGGTGAGTATGTCAAAGGCTTGGGTCAGGAAAACCATCCTCTATGTATTGACAGATGACATTTGAGTTTGTAGGGAAAACCACCCTCTATCTAATGACAGATGACATGTAGATAAGAAAAATGATACAGCACTTGGCATTGCCTTCTGAAGTATTGTAATCTCCTCCACACCTACATTGTACCATATTGTAGTAATATTAATTATTAATTGTTTGAGCTGATCCTGGTCAAGAAGACCACAAATATCATGATGGTTACGTTGTTTAAGCTTATTGTAGTTGTCATCACTATTGAAATAAATAAATTCTTGAAATATCTGCATAGGAAGGTACATGCAGACCAAAGACCAGCCAATAATTAACCCGGTTTTTTTGGTGAATCTGGTTTTCAGTCTTGTTTCCTCATGTCCACTATAAGTCTATAAAACCAGTGAATTAGATTACTCACTCCATGATACAAAAATTAGTCTTCAGGCTTGTTATGCTACCAGAAACATCAACATTCCATGAGCAACATCAACCCTATAATCCTTTCACTGCCCAGGATGTATTATTGACAGAATTTGGATATGTATTTCCTTTGGTAAGAATAGCTATTTGATTTTAGTTATGCAAAATGTTTTCAGTCTTCAGAAAGTTTGGGTTTGTCCTCTTTTTGGTGGCCAGTCAGGATCTTTCTCTTCCATGTTATTTGAATGGTCTACCATGTTGTACCCTCAGCTACACTTAGAATTTCATGTATTTCCAATAAACCTCACCTAACAACGTTCTACCTTATGCAAAAAAGACAGAGACATTAGCAAGCACTCTAAAACTATTTCCATATATTAATTCACATTTATAGTGCTATAAAGTCAGGAGTAGTAACCCTTGGATCTTAATAACTTTACCCACCCCTTGGAACTACAGCTCCTTACCCACCCATTGGACCTGAAGCCCTTTACCCACCCATTGGATCCGAAGTACTTTATCCACCCCTTGCACCTGAAGCTCTTTACCCACCCCTTGGACCTGAAGCTCTTTTACACACCAATTGGACCTGAAGCACTTTATCCACCTCTTGTCCCTGAAGATTTTTATCCACCCATTTGGACCTGAAGACTTTTACCCACCCCTTGACCCTGAAGCTCTTTGCCCCCCCTCCTTTGACCTAAAGTCCTTTACCTATCCCTTGGACCTGAAGCCATTTACATGTAAGATAGTCCTATAGATCTCTTAGTAATATGTTAGTAATGCATGATCATTCCTGTTAGTAATCATTCTCCTGTATTCAATTACAATCACTATAGTAAGTACAGGTATATTTACATGACTCAATGTAAGTAACATTATCACTTAATTCTTTATTCATTGCAGACTATAGTATGAAATTGTTTATTGTTGTTACTTATGTTTTACATAGCAATATAATAATATGCACCTTTTTATCTTACTATCATTCCATACAAATGAAATGTTATTACATATTTACACTTACTTAGTAACTTGATAACCAATTAGCAATATACACTACAGCAAGTAATATTTAACCAAAAAAACATACTCGTATTAACTTTGACTTTTGGTTTTCTACCATAATTACCTGTTTTTTTTCAATTTGTAATTATAATGTACAAATTTACTCCAATAGTACTTACTATTAACAGTACAAGTTGGCAGTCAATTTAATTGACAGTTCTGTATTATATATAATAGGATACATGTAGCATGTATTAAAAACATGATGAAGCTGTTAGAGTGATTTACATGCACAAGGTCAATGTAAACATGAATATACTTGATTAGTGCATTTTAAGTTATATTTGTTAGTTAATAATTGTATGTGTTAGATGTGTTAGGGAGCTAGTTGGTTTATTTTATGACAAAATGCCATAATAATAACATAATAACATTATTATGATATTATTATGAAATATGTATTTTTTTCTTTCTCAGAACATCCAGGTAATTGGAATACTGGTAGTGAAGGTGTTTTGGAATTGGATCCTTCTACTGGTGTTGCTAGAGCAGTGAGTTCTGGTAGAGCTGTCATTTATCATAATGTTGATGATATTGTAGACACACATACAGAAGTAAGTACTACATATGACCATATTAACTACCTAGATCTATGATAATGATAGGGACAATGTCAATAATTTGATATACAAACATTAATTAGACATACTGTATATCCTAGCATTGATTTTACTTATAGTATTCTGGAACAGACATTTAAATGAAGCAAGCATTTATTCAGAATATGTGTTTTGTTTTATCTTGGAACTTTGCCATAGTTAACTAAAACATCACTAACACTCACAACTGAATAGTATAAGACATGATGACATGTTAGCAAATCCTTACATCTGTTTCTGGTCACACCCAGACCAGGCATTATTCTAGTTAGGCACTTGTTTGCACAATCATGATACTTACTCTTGGCATTTATTCAAAGTATGTGTTTAATTGAGGAAATGTGGTATGTACAATCCACTACTCATGCATGCTATCACATATTTCATGACTTTTTGTACCCCTGTATCTGTTCTCAGTATTTACAGTAGGCACAATATTAGAAACATACCCTTAGACATGATATTCTTCCTTTGACAGATATCAGTGGCCACCATCCAGCGTGTTATTTTCAACTTGTCTTCAATATCATCTTCATTTTCTTTGTCAATCTTTACTAATGCTCCTAGACAAGATGAAGTTGGAACATATCTTATTCCAGTGGAATTTAAAGATGAACAAAACAATACTGATTTTACTTTCCTCACAGCAAGTCCAAACAAAGCTTGTCTAAATGGTCTCAATATTGAGGGTCAGCAAGTCAGTGATGGCACTATATACCTTCAACAGGTTGATTACGAATGCATTTTAGATCTCCAAAATGCTGGTAATGTTTTACCTGTATCTAAGTTTGTCATTGCTAAACCTTTTTTTGATTGGACAACTGGACAGAGCTTTTGTGAACTGTTACCTGGTACAGATAGTGATGCTGTAAGTACTCTGACAACTATGAGTCAACTCTCATTAACTCTTAAAGTGAAAGCTAAAGATTTTGGTGGCACATATGAAGTGTTTTCACAATCTCTTGAAGTCCCTTTTCTTCCTGCATTCTCTATTGATATATCAAGTGTTTTATTGACTTCACATAAGCCCACAGTCCTGTTTACAGCTTTGGGTCTACCTAAAGTACTTCAAAGTTTACAAGTAAGGGAACATTATTTTAATTGTACATGAAGATAATAGCTATTAACTATAAATAAAAGTATTTGCAGGGGATATAAGCCATGACAGTAATAATTTGCCTTTGAGGTATACTTTATTAATGTATTCTTAATCCTTAGAGTAAATGACCACCTAGTCGTTGTTTAATGTAACATTTAAGATGACTGGATTAAGATTTGAACTGTATTTTGTAATTTCTTGTCATATATTAACTAGTATATTATAATGGTCTTACTACAAGTATAACCCTAACATTTTATGTATGCATGTAAATAATACTTATCCCTTCCTTTTCACTTCTTGTCTATATAGACATCCTGTTCTCATCCTTTTACAGTGATTCGTCAATCTCTCTCTACAACTTCATCTATATATGCAGTGTCTGTTGTTGATACTAAATCACCACCTTCTCATAACATCTCAAATGTTCGTCTACCTCTCACTAGTAGTCTGACATATCAGAAACTAGTTATACCTTTATCTTATACTAAGATCATTGACTCAATTGAACCTGTTACTTGCCCTGTTAGCAATGATTCTAACAAAACATCAGAAGACACAATATATGATATTTCTCAACAACGAAACATTCTCTTTATAGCAGTAGCAAGTGTCATCACATTATTAGCTACTGTTGTTATATGTATAGCACTAAAACAGACTTCTTCTAAACCACAGACAGGTTTTTCTGCTCACCTCCCTCCCTCTTCTCAGCCTAGTTCTCCAGCCTTTCTCTCTCCACCAGCAGCTTCAACTCCTGGAGGACAGAATACATCAACTCCTCTGTGGAGTCAATCTGGAGCATTTAAACGTACTAGCAATTACAACCAGCACTCACCAAATCGTGCTTCTCCAAAATTTAATATGTTTTCACAATGACCTACTATTATGTTAATGTGACATGTTGTTAGTATAATTATATATTATGGTGTTTTCATAAATTCATTATCAACTTTAATACTAGCTCTAATGAAAGGGAAGAGGGAAAACATATAATGTTCAACAAACTTGCTATAGATGCTAATCATGTCATAGTCACCACTGTAAATATGATCATGTTATCATAAATTTATATATTATACTATGTGGACTGAAAGATGCATATCATATCTCATATAATGTAAGCTATTTTGTGGACGAACAAGCATCTCAGCAGAGAATGATTATTACAATGTAGCACATAGAGAGAGTCAACCTTATATATGTACAAAGTAAAACATCCATTGTCTAATGTCTGTTCTGTGTTTGATAACAATTGTGATGTGTATGCTTGTAAATCAATGGGTGATACATATACTCTATCCTAGTATATATATTCAGAGATATCAACTAAGTTCTCTCTATCTACTGGTCTATCTATCTATATATTAAAGTTAATAATTGACACATCCATATATATTTAAACTTTTTTTATAATAGTCATCAACATTTAATGCTTTGACAACTAAAACCTAACTTTATACATATAAGATAAGATGAGGTACAAAATGTTCTATTTATTTCATAAAACTGTAGGTCAATTGTTATGTCCAATTCAATTCTAATGCAGCACCTACTTATTATTCACATCTGCTGCTTTTAGAGCATGATATAGTCTACAAGACTGGGAGAAAAGGAGGAGGTAACAGTAAAATATAATTGTATTATAGAGTGCTGTGTTCATTATATATTGACACAATAATTGCATTATTGTGTTATTGTGTGTTAATTCCTCAATTTATTAACAGTCTACTATTGTTATATACATATTATACATGTACTAATTTAAGATATGACTTTGTATGGTACACAATTAATGTTATATATTAATGTTAGTGTTTTATAAAAATTTGAATTATGTATTAATGAACAAGAATTTGTAATACAAAGTATCAACAGTCATGTACAGTCGAAATCTAAAATTATGTCAATACTACAAGAAATATGTTCTTGTAATAATATTTACTTTGATGTTTTGTGTATTATATGTCAGTAGCTGTCCTTGAAATGCCACTTTCACATTCTATAGGAATGTGTTCAACACAAGTCACTATATCTTTTTCTATCAGGTGACATTTGATACCATTCTAATCTCACTCAGTTCTAGGTAGTTAAATGCTGACAATTGTACCTCAGAAGGTTCCAGCTCACATATAACAATATGAAGGTCATTCCTCATTAAGATATCCAGTAAGTTTGAAAATAAACTAGAAACACTACACATGCACACTTGATCCTAGGTTTTTTTCTATTGGCTTTTCAGTGTAGGTTAGCATTATCAGCAACTACAAACATTTCCTTGGATTCTAATATTCTTCAACTATTTCACTCTTACAATGTCTACACCCATTTATCATTGATTGTTTCTTAATTAGATGATCATCCTAGTAATGCAAGAGTGGTTTGTCAGCCCAACTCAGATAATAATTACTTTCACATCCTCCCCAAAGGAGTAAAATCTTTCAGTTTAGCACTGTCTCTTTGATAGAAGAGGATTGGCTTCAGAGGCCAGAAATCCAGCTCTTTCTTCATTGGACAAGGCTCAGTCAATACAGATCATGTGTCCGTCTGCATCCAGACTTTTATTATTATACTAGGTTAGTCCTAGAAATTATTTTCCCTGGGATGATAGGGAAAGTGCTAAGGTGGCACTTGGGTCTTATAAATCATCTCCTATCCATGTCATCATCAAGCAGCAGTATTGAACAGAGATTAGTTCCACTAACTCAATCTGAATTAGTTGATGAGAATGTTTCAACAGAAGAGGATTGGATGGTAGCCTTCCTTTAGAGCAACTAATAGCATATTTTGAAACCTCTGAGCTCTATATATCCTGACCAGATATTAAGCAGATAGTCAAAGAAATAATTTAAAAAAACCTCTGTCCAATATAAACAGAAACACTTTTGTAAAGACATTCCCTCTTGCTGCATGGAAACCTAACTAGATGTTTCAATGCATCTTCTAGTTGCTACAAGAGTGGCATCTCATGATGGATTTCTAAAGAAGCTACAGGTTCTGTCCAATAGTAACTTCTCTGATTGATTTGTAGTGAAGCAAGGTAGATCACCAGACAAAAGTGACATGAAAATGACACTAAGGCATGCTATAACATGCTTGGGCAGTTACCACTTGTGACTTACAAGGGAGAGGAGAGGGTGCATTGTCCATGACATCCAGCAAATCAACATTTAGAGTTAGAACTATTTTCAGCCAGAGATGAGTTATTTGCAAGCAGTAAAGAAGAAAAAAGAAAGGGCTGAAGACACTAAGACAGGGTCAAGGTCTTCCTCACATGAAATTCCAACAGCCTCCTACAAGGACACAAATTCGTTCAGCATGCAATCTCATGATGCACGCACAGAGAGCGAACACAATCTGACAAACACACATTTTACTCTTGGTCTCCTGAGATAGCATGTCATTGCATGCGTGTTCCAATTCCAAACATCAATTTAAGTTCACAGGAAGGTTGTACCTCTTTCTGGAAAACTGGCAAATAATCTCCTAGATCCTATATTTTAACAACAAATCAAAGGTACAAACCTTCATTAATCAAGAAGCCATTTCAATCAAGATCTTTTGCGTAGTGCTCTTTAGAAGATGCAAAAGTAGCTTAATACACAGGTCCAACAACTTATTTCTTGGAGAAGTTGCTATTCAACCATTTTCACATATAAGAAGAGGTAGGGAGAAGGAGTTTCAACTGGTTCTTAAGCTTCTCACTTTCCCACTTAAAGATGGAAAGAATAAACACCTTTAAGGACTTACTACAAAGGAGCAATGTATACAAGATAATCTCAGGGTTATCTTCCCATCATACTATACCACAGCAAGTTTCTCAGATCTTAAGTAGAGGGAGAAAATATTGGTTTATATGTCTCCTCTTTGGATAAAATATATCTACAGCCGTGACTTTTACAAAGATTGTGAGTCCTATAATGGCAAAACTGAGGTCATTAAGATTTCAGGTTAGATTTACCTAGACAGCATATTGATAAAGAGTCTCTATTTTATGATTGTCGATGAAAAATAAATCCATCAGTTTTCTGGTAACTTTTGTGATTGTCAATATTCATCAACCAGAGCAGATGTTGAATTTTAATACATTTTCATTGGTAGTTGCCAGATCAACCAGATCTAAATACCCCTCAGTCAGACCAGGACATTCAATACTAACAGGAGCCAAAACTCTAGTCATGTAAAATACCTCAGGCAATATCTCATTTTGAGAGATTTTTCTGTGTCTGCTGATGCCATAATGATAGTCTACAGGTCTACAGGTAACTCAATGTGGAGCCAATGGGAACATTAGTATGATAAACAACAGAGAAATCCCTTTAACATTCTAGAATCCTTGCTTTTGAGTTTTATCAAGGTAAGGAATATTGTCTATTAATTGCACATTTGTTAGCCCTGTACACTACATTGCCTTCTGTTGAAGGTTTTTCAAATTAAGGAACATCCCTCATCATCTCAAGAACACTAAATTAAAGGCATGACACCTGAACAATCTTTGGTCAGTTAGTATTAAAACACATTGAAGGGTAGAGCTCAAACCTTCAGAAACTTCTGGAAGGTAGTTACACTTCTTGTATTAGCTACATCTTAAAGCAGTTCAGACTTGTTAAGACTCTCTGAGGGCTTTTAATCAGCAAGCTCATTTCAGAAATTTTACAATAGGAGTGATCATTGCACTACAAACCTATTTGTCAAAAAGGTTCACCCTTGTTCACAAAGTGAGTATTAGTCTACAAAATTACAATTTTATTTGTGTTATACTCTCCCCTAATAATGTCATTGGATTAACATTTTCTTATCTGTTTTTAAACATGATTAGATTTATTTACAAAATTAATGTAACCATTAACATCAAATTGAACACCTTTTTAGCATAGCAAAAATCAGTGAGCTGTACATTAATTTAAACCTGAGGATCAAGTGCACATGTGCAGTGTTTCTACTTTATTTTCAAATTCATTGAACATAATAGTCAAGAAGAGCCTTCATATTGCGACATACTCACCTACACCTTCCTCATATACAATCAGGAATAATAACCTCTGTTCACTGTAAGTGCACTAAGCTATTACATCGTCTTACCAATGTCATATTTTCTATTCTTTTTTTTCCTGTTTCATATTTCACATTCCCCATTCCTCATTCCTCATTTTATATAAGTATTCTTACTGACACCACTGTCATGTATGTTTCATGTGTTAATAGTATAAAGTTATATTAAGTCATTGTCTATCATTTTATAACATTAACAGTAGCATAGTGAACAAATTTGCCTAAGGTGAAAGCTTAAGGCTGAACACAACCTTTGAAAAATATATATAGACAAGTCAAAAATATATTTTATTATTGCAAGAACATGTGTATACAAAACTGATACAATCCTTTGAGAAAAAGATGAGGGAATTTTCAGAGAAGTGTTTCTTTCTATTTTCAATCTGAAGTTATGAAAATACTTTTGCTATCATAAGACTACTACTGCTGATATGAGGTTGATACAAATTGTAAGTCTACATAACCCAAAGAAACAGAGCCTTAAGAATGGTCTCTTGTCAGGGTTTGTTAATGCCACACACATTGTGGTTAAACCTTTGCAAATCTATGGTTTAGTATAACTGTTTGGAGACTTGGTCAGCTTATTCTAAGTCACTTACTAAGTTCTCAGTACCATCACAATTAATAGATATTACTGTAACTTGGCTCCTACTGGGGCAAGGGTTCTGCTGCACCAAGGATGTTTTCTTTAAATAATATACATATAGTCAAATTATTGACTTTCAAGTTAATTAGACCCTTCTCTTGCCTCACTCAATAGACTACTGTATGTATAATTAATTAACAAGATTATACATATTGCTTATTAACATTGTTCATTAGCATAACTTTGTACAAAATTAAATTCTAACAATAGTAAAATTTCATGGAGTTTTTCAAAGATTGTATGCAAGATAGATATCATCTATATCAAGTAAAAATAAATGTAGAAAATGACAACAGATTAATTAACTCATTTATTTAGTGACTACAATTTACAATACACAAACAAGTTTATATATCAAGAACATGTATTTACAAGAGTTCATATATATAGCCAATTAGCAACCACAGATGAAGTGTTGCTTTTTATAAAATTGACCGAAACAGTCAAATTGATTATTATTCACAAAAATACTGCAAAGATTGCCACGATAATTGAGTATGCACACCAAGCACCAACATTCATGTTCATAAACAAATTATAAACTACTAATAAATTATGTAGAATCCTACACCTTTCACTATGTGAGTAAAGTCTACTTTACTTCCTTCAGGGCATTCTTCAACTCCTTGCTAATGGGAACAGATTGAAATGATTTACTTACATAATCCCAATGACTTGAAAGAACTTACACAAATCTATGAAATATGTCAGGTGCTTTTTAAAATTCACAAATCTTTTTGCCCTGTTTATTGGCTGTCAGCAATCTTGCCCTCCACTGCCTTTAATAGTACCTCCCAGGACACAGAAACTACTAAAAGCTTTAGCATGCTTGTCTAACCAAGTGCCAATCGTATCAGCCACTTTTTATTCTAATAGATTATTGCTAAACTTTATGCTATCTAGATCTGCTGAGCTGACTCCAAGTGCAGTACCAATAATGTACCACTTGCTTTTAATAGGCATCAATACTTCTACAGCATGCATCTTTCTTTGCAGCAACTTTGATGAGTACTAGTGCACATTTAATTTGATATTACTTAGTTTCTAACTGTCATAGTCCAAAAAAATTTAACTTTGGTATTGTATATATACAAAACTTCTAACTTGTTCTTTAAACAATGGACACATGGGAGTGGCTTACATGTAAAGAAACCTATATTCATAACTCCATCTGTCCATGTCCATTCATTAACCATATTAGTTCTAGTAGGTGTTAGTGCAGCTGCAGAGTTGAAACACAAGGATTAGGAGATAAATTACCTCCAGAACTTGGTGCATGCATGCTTTGTTCCTCTGACTGAGTACATTCGTTTATTTAACCATTTCCATACTGTTCTAATTCTAATTTTATTTTTTTGTCAAATCTATGAAGTCTGTCATGTACGTCATTATATTACAGGTTATATGACTGTAATATATTTCCTACGTCATTACTTTGAATAGGATTCACTCTCATGAGTGTTAATACAAGTAATTTCAAAGAATAGTTGTTGATGCAGAATAAATCAAAAGTAAGCAAAACAAAGTGCAAAACTAAGTCAACACTCTAGTTTATTGCTATGTATAATAATAGGCTATAACAGCAACAAAAATGGCTCCCAACAGCACAAAATTGGCTCCCAACAGCAGCATAGACCAGCTATAATCCTTTCCTTGTTAGTAAAAAAGAAACATAGTTCATGCAGAGAATGCACTCAAAAATGAGAAATGTAGTTTATAACTAGATTCCAAAATCAGACATACGTGATAGCACAAATTAAATCAAAATAAGGAAACGTTTAATGTAAGACAACAAATTTTCTTATTTAACATTATAGCTATATAGTTATACCTTTTATTTCAATTGCTTTTTGTTGAATGGGTAGAGGAGAATTAAAAGTGGTAGTCGCTTGACCTATAGAGTAACACAGGAGCAACTGCTAAATGAATTTTTTAAAACTTTACCAGGTTGATCAGAAGAGATGTATTCATTCCTAATATCAGGTCTTTTTAAAAAGTGAAATATCTTCTCAGCTACTTGTTTGTGTTGTACAGGTGGATCCTTAACAACAGTGATAATCTTTTTCCAAGATACTTCAGAAGTTCTCTTATTTATCCACACCTGAAGGACTTCTGAGAGTTTTTTGGTACAATTATTTGGTGCATAGTCTTCAGCACACATGATGTCATCATTAGACACAGCAAGTTGCTCACCAATAATTTTCCACATGTACTTAATTTCATGAAGTACTGTATTCAGGTGCTCTTTCTTAGGTTCTTTATCTAATAATGAGGAAATAAGAAAGATGATTCAACTAACTTAATAACTATATTTTCCATTAACTTGCAAATTTTTAACTCACGTAATAATTCATCAGAAATTCCCAATAGATAATATGATGATGGCATATGAATAGAAGGAGAACTACTGGTGGACATAGACATGCTGGCAGAAGTAACAGTATTGGAAAGAGTGCTTGGAGAGTGGGCTATATTAACAAAAGGTGTATACACTTCTATGTATTACATCAATATTTAGGAAAAGCACAGGTAATATTTGATATGACATTATATTAAAACATGTGTATATTCTATTTTTAACATTACTCACTTGTTGTTTCCTGTTGTTGTTGCAAATCATAACTAGGAATTACCAAAGTCATCTCTAGACTTTTTCCTCTAAAAGTAAGCCCTAGGTCAGTGAGTTTCTTCTTCTTTTTGAGAGAGACTTTAAATTTTAAGTAAGGTAGAGCATTATCTAGTTGACATTGATCAATGACCTTCCTAGAAAGCTTAAAAAATACAAATTTAAAACTTCACAAAATCAACTAGGACTTTACTTGAAATGGAGTCAGTGGCTTTATGTCATAATACTTATTAGCAATTGTGACCTCATTGATGTCAGGATCAAAAAACGCAAATGGCTCTATTCTATTACAATTTCTAAAACGTTTATCTTTTTTCACTCTCTAAAATAGATAAAGAACATGTATACTTGTTGTAGTTTGTTTTCATTATGGCTGATACCTCAAGAAAAGGTCCAAGATTTTTTGTGACCACTGCTTGTATTTCCCAACAAAACTTCTTTACCTCTTTGAAAAAAACTGTCATGACGTAACTCTGTCGAGATAGAAAACCCCTTATTTTTTTGATGACAATACCAATGAGACAAAAATCAGGGATTTTTACAACACCAAAATTGTCATAAGGTCTGAACACTTGGTCATATTCAGTTGGTAACAGCTCAAACTTGTAAGGTGGTGGTCCGTTACTTCTGATAAATGCTAGCTGTTGACTTTCCTCTTGTGACCTTAACACAACATTATGTTGGAGATGAAGCTTAATAGGTTTGAAGAATGTTCCTGTTGTTTTAATATTGTAGAAACAGCTAGCAAGCTCAACATCAGGAGGGAGGATGATCTCTGACTCCTCTGGTGAAACTACGTTGACCTCAATTTTGACTTCTTGCCCTTCTTGCACTGATGATGGTGGAATAACGAACTTGATACCATATTCTGGTTTCTCAAAAACCTGCTCTTCATTGAGGTATTCAATATTCCATTTGGAGACATCTTCCAAAACTAAATAATAACAAATCAAACAAGTAGGAGTACTACATTTTCTATAATAATAAACAATTTTAATATCATACTAATTTGGCACTAAGAGGTGTTGATACTATTATATACAGGTAATTCAAGAAGTCATTTTGTCTTAAAGCCATTATGAAAAACTAAACATATTATTGTGCTAGTACAGCTAAAAAGAAAAAAATGAAGAATAATTTGGCTGTTTAATTAGTTCCCACATTTCCACCTTAACAACATTTTATTATAATGTTATTGCAATTCTTGTAAAAAGACTTGACAAAGTCAAGTAGGTACTTAAGTAGTTCTAATTTTAAACTGTTCTCAGTTATTTAAGATATATCACAAAAATGTGGCAACCCAACCCTGCACATTAAGCACTACCATGCTTAATAATATGATTGTAAGTATATGTGTAAGGTGTGTGTTTAATTTACTTTTGTAATCCAGTTGAGCTATTGTTTGATCACTAGCATGAACACCTGAATTACTTTGTTGGTCATCATTTTGAGTTGAAGTATTTTCTCTGTCTTTTGACTTATTGTCTTCTACAGTGATGTAACACAAATACTTTATATTTGCTGGAGATAGGCAATAACACAATTTAATCATAATTTCATGTCATCATCCTTTAGTGAATATATAGTTAAATTGACTAAGTTCTTATCATTTAGTAAAGGCATTATGTAGAATCCTACCTCTTTCACTATGTGAGTGAGGATCACTTCTTTCAGGTATCTTTAAAAATTTGCGAATCTTTTGCCCTGTTTGTTGGCTGTCAACAATCTTACCCTCCACTGCCTTTAATAGTACCTCCCAGGTTGCTTTTTTAGCATGTGTGTCTAGCCATTTGTCTATCATATTAGCCAGATTTACTTCTACTGAACTTTTGCTATCTTGTATGCTGTTTAGATCTCCTGAACTGACTTCAAGAGCAACACCTATCATGTACCATTTGTTTTTAATAGGCATCAATATTTCTATAGCATCTTTCCTTGTAGGAACTTTGGAAATAATCTGGCTAGTATCTGTAGTAGAAAACAATTTATAAGGACTTATTATATATGCATATATATATATATATATATATATATATATATATATATATATCTTCAGTAATCTTGCATAGTTTAAAAAATATCAGATGAGTGAATATTGATGTTACTTCAGAAATCTTACAAACAATCTTGTGCTCTTCATAATACTTAAAATCTTTGTATTGTGGTATTATGTAGGAATGATGCTATTCCCATTGCCACTATTTTTGTTTTATTGCATTGATACTAATTAGAACAATTCACTAGATCACATCAATTTAACAAAAAGCTTTTATGTGTAATCAATCTTGAAACTGGTAATGTACATTAAGTATACCTGTCTCTATAATAGAAGACAAAACAAATGTAAAGCTAAAACACTTCATAAAATGCATTAATTTTTTCATGACTGCTGTTAGTGTGTTTTAGAAAAAATAAACAGCAAAACAGCAAAGAAAAAAATTGAGGCTAAACAGTTTGCAATGGATTTGTAAGTTTATTTTCTTCCTATAGTACTCTCATCATAATAAAAAAATTAATCTGACGTTTTACAAAAAAGGAATATAATTATTATATAAATGTAACATATACTTTGTTTATTGAAGTTTTTAATTACATTTATTAAGAAAAATGGGAGACAAAGAGTTGGATAAAGTAAGTTATCTCGCTATGAAATTGCTGTGTGAAAATGGTTAATGAATTACCTATTGTAAGTGTGTCATCTAACATTTAAACATATGAATTAAAATTAGTTGTGACACAATACCATAGAAGTTCAAAGTATTACTAAAAAGTGAAGACTTCATAAAGTGACATCACAGCACTGTATCTAAATATAGTGCTGTGAGCCTGTTATGTCACTTTGATTTCAATCGTATTAACCCACTAATATGTTATAGCTCAACCTGCATCATACTATTTGCTTGTATTGTATGTTGTGATATATACAACTCTTGAAAGTGTGGTTCTCAGGATTGTTTTAATCACAATTAAGCTATAACAAATATTTAAGAGCCACTAACACTATACACTAACCTTTAAAGAGGAGTTGCTCAGATATAGCTTTTATGGTATCTTCAGTGAATGAAGGATATGCAAGATCCTATGACAGAATGAAGTATGAATATTATGTAAGTATGATACAGTACAGAATGATAATAGATTATTCAAACTAATTTATACATACCAAAGGGTTACGTCCAGCAAACACACTAAATTGACTGCAACATTCCTTTACTGACATTTGACTTGATGATAAGAGTGATGATGAGAGATAAGAACACCTATTCACTATGTGTTGGAATTGGTCCTCTTGAAGTGGCAATTTAGCATTGAAAAGTGCTTTTGTGACTGAAGGATCAATGCAAAGAAAAGGGTCATAAACTCCCACAATCTGTTCAACACCCACCAACTTGGTGTTGCTGTCATCTCTAACTTTACCTTTTGTAAGCACTGATCGAGCAACATCTTTTATATTGTAAAGTGTGCGTTTATCCATAAGAAGACTACGAGCTTTTCCTACATCACTAGGAGCAATGAGGTACTCCTCACATTCGAATGAGTGTGTCTGACTCTTCAATGTTAATATGGTCTGGACAACATCATTGAAGACTTTGCGGCTTTTTTCAACATCATTTACTGATGTAACTACAGTAACACAACGATATTGCTCTGTTACTTCGACAATAAATTTGACTTCATCATCATCATTCTCCCAATAAATGCCATTCATCCATACATCACAACGACGAGCTAATTTTAGGATTTGTGGATCATCAGCAAATTTTCCAGCTCTATTATGGCGTGGAAGACAAAAATTGTAGGAAAGGATGAAAAGGAGAAGATGAAGAAATCGTGTTGAGAGGAATTGGTTATGATCAGGACACCAGAGGCACCATCCTGACCCATTTTCTATTTTAATATCTGTAGGGGGCTCAGCTTTAATGAGGGATGGAAAAAATAAGAGCTCTTCTGATGGGGGAGGAATTGAAGCTGATATATTGGTTTTGAACTTTTGTAGTGTATTAGATTCTAAAACATGACAGAACTGAAGACTTCTAAGGAACCCAATTAACATATCAATATTGTGCTTTGGAAATATCCTTTCCAAAATAGACTTAGGCACAATACCAGTATTACTAGCAATATTTTGATGGGCACGTTCAATTTCCTTAGGAGCAAATAGAACACCATTGACTTCAGTGAGAAGAGCAGCTCTATCAATAACTACCCAACTTTGAGCATCATCCTCATTTTTAAGAAATAAGATGAGACCCTTATCACTTAAAGTGTTTAGAAACTCCAATAAGACAGAGACTTCTGAAGGAAGTGAGGGGTCACCACGCTTTTGTAACACATCACATAGCTCCATCAGGCTAATGGCTATAATATTCTCTTTCTCACGAAGCAATTGCAAGAAAGAGAATTGAACATGGCAGTAGAAACTAATTTTATCAGATCGATCAAGTACAGCTTTGCAGCTATAAGAGAGCATAGTGACAAACTTGTTGACATTTCTTCCTCCAGGACGATGACATTCCATAGGTAGGAACCCACCATATTCTTGTGAATGATCAGCTTTTTCAGCAACTTCAGCAACTAATTTAGAAATTTTCTCATAACCATTAGTCAGTTCATCGAGTCGACTTCCAATGACAAGTATTTGAGATGGCCTTGAGCTTGATAATTGAAGACTGACATTCTTTATAAAATTAAACCAGTAGTATAAATCCCTTTCAATGATGTCAAGGTTGTCAGTCATCTTCGAAAGTATAGCAAAAACAGCAGGTGTGTTTAGCATGAGATTTTCTAGAATTGCTGCATGACTGCTATAATACTCCTTATGACCTGCAAGATCATAAAGGACAATATTTCCCACCTCATGACTTGAAATGGTATGTGCATTAATTCCAGTAGTAAGTAGTTCTACTGGAATAGGATCAGATGTGTCAAACTTGTAGTTAGGTGGTTTCGTAGCTCGTTCCATAATGACTGCTGCAAGTGAACTCTTACCAGCACCGATGTTACCACAAAAAAAGACTTTGCTGTAGGATTCCACAGGAAAATCTTTTCGACATTGCTCAAATGGCTCAAACATTTTTAAAATACTGAAGCGATTGACATTGTCACGATAAGCAAGTTCCATGGCTGTTTGATTACGTTTGTTCCTAGCCATTGGGTTGACCTTCCTGAAGATAAAAGAGGCTTCACAACATCACCATAGTAACCTCGGCAAGCAGCGTGAAGAGGCGTATTACCATCCTAAATTGTAATAATTGACATTTCTTTTATTATAGATTAGAATGTGTGATTCATTGTTAGAATTACTTTAGTTATACTTCCATTTCAAAGTTTACCTTATTTACAGTTATAGTATTTTGTACATTTTAGCAAGATAGTTATTATGTGGAAAGCAAACAATAAGCAATTTGTACTAATTAACAGATTGGTGGAATATTTATGCCATATGGCTACTAATTGTCATGTATTATATGGAGATGCAAAACTACTCCAATAGTTTCCATACATCTTTATTTGTTATACCAATCATTTTGCATGTAATAGGCCTCCAATGACAGGATAAAACAACTAGGCTAGTAATGATAAGACTACTCTATTAAGCTACACCCTCCTCTTTAATGATATGCAAAAGGGAAGGAAGGTCACAATTGAGTATATTTCAGTTGACCAATCAGATTCCACTACCAAGATTACATGCATAGGTAGTAGGAATTAACACTATTATGGATATCATCTTTTGGCTCACTAATATCTTGCAAGTACAAAGTGTTATAAGCTGTTTGATGCTTGTAAGGTGAAACTAAAATATATAAATTGATACATCTGGTCTATAAAGTCTCTTAATCTGTATTAAATAACATGTATTAAATGTTAATGTTGTAGTGTATGTATGGTTTCCTTGTTTACACTTATTGTAATCAGTTGAAGTTCTAAAGTGACCTTTGCTAGATCCTTCTTCGTCATAAGCAAACAGTAGGGTCTAGCTCAATAGACTATAAAACCAGAAAATTGTTACTTATTGTAAATGAAGTGACTCAATTTATAAAGCAGTAGGAAACTAGTAAACATCAATAATATGGACATTGAATTATAAGATGTAGTGGCTAAGATCACTATTGGTATGTGGCCCTGATTTTCTCTTTTCTTTATAAACATAGTACAATGTTGCTCAGTTGTTATATCAAATCATTATAATATTTTTTTTTTATGATTACTTTCTATGATATATATTTTAATAGGCTGATGAAAATGTTTTAGGACATTGTATATGTGATATATCAATTTTGTTTAGTGAGTAAATTAAAAATGTCACAACTTACATAATCAGCAATGTCAGGGTTAGCATTGGCTTTAAGAAGAAACTGAACACATTCATTATTGCCTTTCTCAGATACAATGTACAAAGCGGTTTGGCCATTCTATTCATATGTAAAAGGACAAATAGTTAATAAATAAATGCTAAATATAAATGACACAAAAGTGATTAAATAAAACACACAATGTTTCCTTCCAACAATAGATAATTATTAAGAAAAACGTTTTAGGACACTGGATATGCTATATACCGTTCTTTTTCTTTTTTAGTGAATAAACCATAAAATGCATGTCACAACTTACACAATTGGCAATGTCAGGGTTAGCATTGGCTTTAAGAAGAAGTTGAACACATTCATTATTGCCTTTCTCAGATGCAATGTACAAAGCAGTTTGACCATCCTGTGTATATGTAAAAGGACAAATAACACACACAATAAATATAGATTAATATAATTATATAAATGTGTTTGAATAAAATGCAGTTAGTTTCATTCCCAGTCATGAGCAAAAATTTCTTTAGCATAGACTTAAACTAACATTAGACAATTTATTAGGAAAAACACTGATGTGGTCAATATTTTGTATCATTATATGAAGTCATAACCACTTTCTTGATAAATATTCATAATCTGTTATGAAGTACTCATGACTGTTATGAGGCATATACTCTCATTAAAATTTCATAGGGAAATAAACTGCCAGTTGGGTCTGTTAGCCATTGGGATTGTTTTACATCACAGTACCTGTATCTACAATATAACCCTCATTGTTGTGTACATATACTTAACATAATCAATGACAAGTCAGCATACATTGTTTCCAATGTTAACAATAGCTCCACTTGACAGAGCATCCTTAATACCTTCCAATTGTCCTTCTCTTGAAGATTCCAAAAGTAAAGTGTCCTAAATAGAAGCGATAAAATTTCTTACTGTTCACACTAAAACATAATACTCTTCTGAATTGTAAAATGTATACACATTTGTATAGAACACTTATATTTAGTGTATGTATGTACTTCAAAATGTGCAAATACTTTGTTACACTATTAAATATTCTTTCACCAAATTGTTCTTCTATTACCCAAACAACATTAACTAATAATTACTGTACTTATATAATTCACATAAATATATATGTATATATTTATTTATTTATACATATTTGTATATTGCAAACGCTATAATTACATAAAAAGTATATCATAATAAGCATTACAAATAGAAAGCAACTTAAAGAGATTCACTGGATATATACATATGCATATAAACTAATAACATTATGACTTACAGTTTTTACAGCTTTTAAATTGTTGGCATTAGCATTAACTAACATTTTTACAATGACATCATTTTTAGTCCAATATGCTGCATGAAGTGCTGTACGACCATACTACATGATATAATAATATAAAAAGATATGATATGAGTCAAAGTAAAACATAGATACAAAGATTAAACCCTAAGTATTGGATATCTCGCTGTCAAATGTTTAATAAACTACATCATTAATGCAAAATATTCTCTCTCTTTTGCAAATGCAAACCACGTGCTCATGGACATATCATATGACACTGGTCAAGAATAACTAGTCAAGACTATCTGTTGATAATAACTAGCAAATATTGTATGATGGAAATATTTTAAGGGAAACATTTTCATGAATAGCACAATTTCAGACATTTCACAGTAAAAACCTAACTTATACATAAGCACTTCTTCCACTATTGGTAAAAGATGATGGAACATGGTTCCTTTGCAGTTGAAGCCAAAGGTTAAGATATACTTATCCTCTTTTTGTAAAGCCTGACCTAGAGTTAGCTTCTGCTATTCCAGAAGATAGCATAACATTCAAAAGAGTAGCTCTAGTATCCATTAAATACTGTTTTTTTTCAAAAGTAATAATAACTATACAAAGCCCTGGCTATAAAGATACTATACAAAAGGTTTCATCATAGATTGTATTGGTTTGTAGTTTTACATATTCAAGGAATGATATGACTCACTTAAAAAAGTCAACATACAAGAGATTTGAGAGCTATTCTTTAAGAAAAAAGTCTTTTTTAAGAGAAACTGCTACACAGTCTTCTGTTAAATATGGTATGTATAAAACATCTGAAGATTTATGTTCTTCTGAATTTATAGACAGATATTTTTGACTTCTTAAGTATTACTTGATTTTTAATTATAGTGGAGGTAAACCTTATCAAATCCATGAACCATCACAAAAGAGGACATCTCATCAGGTAAGTTCACTGCAGAAGTACAAAGACAAATTGATGTATGATCCTTCATGGAAAAAGAAACACCCCTGGATGGAATGCATCCATGATTCAACCATAAAAGAGAATATTATGATTTGCACTGTCTGTAAGGCTTTTGGTAATCCACCAGTACAGGCTCGATGTGCGTGGGTGACAAGACCTATTAACAACTGGGTAAAGGCTACTGCTCTTTTGAGCAGACATGAAAAGTCTGAGTGGCATTTAGCTGCAGTGGAAAAAGGCACTAGCCCTTTCTTCAGATGTAGTAGAGCAAATGTTTTCTGTCAATGAAGAGGAAAAAGGCAAATTGTGAACTAATGAAAAAACTCATTCAATCACTCTATTTCTTAGTGAATCACCATATACCCCATACCACTACATTTGAAGACCTTGTAACATTGCAGATTGAAAATGAAGATGTTAAGCTACAATTCCATCGAAAAAATTGCCCAAAAATGTTACATATGAATGATATTCAACTGTAGTTGAATTGTTATCATGTATCAGCACAAGATTCTAGAGCACAAGCTTCTTGATAGCTTAAGGGAATGTTCGCACTGTTAATTACTAGCCGATGAATGCACTGATATAGCGTCAAAAGAAGAGTTGTCAGTGTGTGCTTGTTGGCTAAGTCAAAACAAGCCTGTTGAACATTTTCTTGACGTTATACATGCTAAAGAAACTATAATGCTGAGGCAATTGCTGGTTACCTTAACGATTTTCTTCAATCAAAAACCATCAAAGAGTACTAGGAACACTCTTAACAATTGGGAAAGCATATCACTACTCTCCTAAAAAAGCAGAAAAGCTAGCTTTGATACAAGCTGAGCTTCAGTCACCACAAATAAAATGGCAAAGCCTAGTGATACTCACTGGTTGTCTCGTGAGAGAGCAGTACATTCTGTACGTCAAAGCCTACCTACTCTTTTGACTACATTTGAGGAAATATATAGTGAAACAGGTGATGCAGAAGCGCATGGAATTGCTACACTACTAGTGATGTACAAAACAGTGGCTTCCATTTACATGCTTTGTGATGTCCTCCATACTGTGGCCAAACTACAGGGATCTCTTCAAAGTAAAACTATTGATCTTGCCAGTGTGTGTGGAATGGTTGAGGCCAGCATTAAATGACTAAAAGTGTCGAAAGAGAAGAGTGACGCTTCAACATGGTTCAAGGATCATATGAACGTTTTCACTGACACTTCGTTACTTGGATCAAGAAATATTGTTGTTAAAAATGAGGAGAAAGTGTTTATCGACCGTACATTCAAAGTGTCATTGATCATATTAATAATGCAAGAGTTGAATTCACTGACTTCATCTCGTCTATGTTTGTATTTGATCCACATCACTTTCCAAAGAAAGAAGAATTATCTACCTATGGTATGGAAAAGATAAAGGTGCTAACAAGCTTTTATGGTACACACCAGAAGGTGAAATTTGATGGAAAGGAAGCAGTTTCTCAACAACCTGATTGACTGGGACAGATGACATCAAAGCTAAATTATCAAAATTGACGCATTACTGGAAATATTACCTGTAACAACAGCTACAGTTGAGCGATCATTTAGTAGCATGAAATTAATAAAAACAAGATTGAGAAGCAGGATGGGAGAAGAAACATTAGAGCATGCAATGAGAATATGTATTGAAGGACCTGAACGTTTAACAGATGAAACACTGGAAGAAATTATTGAAAATTACAAAAACGTCAAGAAAAAAAAAATAGTACTGTAATTAATAATTATTACTTATTCCCTTTAGTTATTTGCAACATGTTATTCAATAAAGCTAAAAGTGCATTGGAAGTCAGCTTCTCCCCACCTCCCCTCCAAAAAAATTCTAGATAGAACCCTGGAAAATCAACTTATTATTACAAAGGAATTCAAGGTTGTAGGAATAACAGGAACACTTAGTTCTTACAATAAACCTTTATAAAAATATTAATATTCAGCACTTTAATTCTCAAGTTTTATTATTAAACAGTTATAAATCATTATTACATTGAACTGTAGGGAATGTGATCCTTCTTCAAAACAATTTACAAAATAAGTCCTTATACTCTGTTGAACAAAGTCACCTTAACAGAATCAAAATTGTAGGCCAGTAGAACAAATGTGGCAATTGCATAAAGGCCATAATCTTTTTTCTTACTCGGTTTGTAACAAATTGAGAAAACGACAGCACAGCCGAAGGAACACTACATTACTTTTCACTCAGCTAGATTGAATGCATTTCCTGACTTTCATAATTAATCTTAGGCTTTTTAGTTAGAGGTTCAACACAGATCCATCATTCTTAGACAGTAACATGTTGTGACAAAAGTGAGCTAGCAGATCAAATGGAGGAAGTTTATGATCAATAAATAATGGACCAATCAGATTCGTTGTTTAAAGGACCAATCATATTTATTGTATTTTATTTTCCAACACTACATTAACCAATCATATTGTTTTAATCATAAGACTGCTAAGTTCACTATTTAAACCCATTCATTCCTAGTGTGTCTGGAAGTCTAGATATTATACTTAACTTATTATTTAAATCAAGATTATTTTAACCCAAACGGGGTTCAATTAGCTAGCGTTACAAGGTGCATCCAACATATATATATATTGTGTGTGTTTGTAACAGGTTATAGTTGTTATATCTATTGTAATAAGGATCAGGTGTCTAAATATCATGAACATCACAGAGTGAGAAATTTGTTAACAAATACAAGACCAAAGCTACATCCTCTACCAGCCTACATTTAAACATTTCTCTAAAGCTATTATGATAATAAATTATCTCATAAATTAGATCAGTAATAATACTGATGACATCTGGATATGATCTTTTTGTACATTGTGTGAGACAGGCTGTCCTATAATTGTTTTGGACCACGTGTTTTGTGCATATATGTAAATATATACATATACATATATATATATATATATATATTTGGGTGCACGCGTGTGTAGAAACAGGTTATATCTAGTTTCATTGTTTTAATATATTGTTATAAGGGACTTTCAAAACAAAGAATGAAATTGAACTTCATCCCTTGACTGCCAGGGTTTCATTTAGGGGGGGGGGCGGGAGGGGGCATTTGCCCCCCCTTGCCAGAGTCTTGCCCCCCCTTGGACATTAGGTTAGTTGGGTTTTTTCAAGGGGTAATTGGATATAATGAATACAGAACTGAAACTCAACACAAGGAATATACAGCATAAGATAACCTTAGGCTAAACACAAGAAGAATGTACAATTTTTAACCTAAACAGCTATCTTCTACTCTTTCTATTCCATGTCATTTGAAAACTACAAATGGTCTGAAAATGTGCCAGAAGCAATCTCAGAGGGTCTAAAATTCAAAAAATTTTTGGGGCACATGCCTCCAGACTCCCCTAGAGGGCACACTGTCGCATGCAGTTCCTTCACCCCCCTAAATTTTCTCTAAGTATTATTTTGCCCCCCCCCCCTTGTCCATTTTTCTAAATGAAACCCTGACTGCTGACACATATAGCAAGCAATGAATTTCATTAACCTTGTGACATGATGATTATGATGGTGCATGGGTATGACTGACAATGATTGAAGCATTTTTATAGCTATGTGAAAGTCATTGAGAGGTTTACATGAAATGGAGTAATGATAGATATGAAGCAAGTTATAAGTGATATCGTTTTATAGTATATGTACATGTCTATTATAACATGAATCAGGTGTCTAAATATCATGAACGTCACAGAGTGAGAAATTTGTTAACAAATACAAGACCAGAACTACATCCTCTACATTTAAACACTTCCCTTTAAAGCTATTATGATAATAAATTTATCTCAGAAATAATACCGATGACTGCTGGTATTTTCAGAAATGATCTTTTTTCACCTGGCATATTTTGTAAGCCAGACTGCCCTATAAATGTTTTGGACCACATGTTTTGTACATATATACTTACATATGTATATATATATATATGTTGTGTGTACATGTGTGCATATATTATAAATATATATATAATTAAACATATTTGCATGTGTATGCTTGTGTGTAACAGGTTATATTTGATTCCATTGTTTAAATATATATTGCTATATGGGACTTTCAAGAGCAAACAATGAAATTAAAATGCATCCCTTGACTGCTAACATGTATAGCAAGCAATGAATTTCATTAACCTTGCCATATATGATGACGCATGGTGTGAATGACAATGCTTGCTGTATATTTATAGCTAGCCAGCTTTTTTGTATTTCAAGCATCCTATAGCATTTAGTCTTCCACTGACGCTGCTGCTAATTATGCAATCTTTGTAACTCTAGTCAATGTTTTCCTGTGAAGTCAGTATCTTCCAAACAATTATACAATGAAATTTTTAATTATAGTCTTGTTTTACCTGATTTTAAGATGCTTGTCAATGCAATAACAATATCTACAGTGACCTCATTGGTGTCATACACATCACACCAATTTGGATAGGTTTGGACAAATATTCTGGTACTCATCCAAAAAGTATTGGAAAAACATAGGACTACTCAGCAGTACAGTCATTATGAAAATCATAAAACACTCATTAATCTACTGTCAATTATCTTCAATTCTCAATGATTTGATTAGTAACATACTGGCTACAAGGTATCAGTTTATGTTATGTCATATACCTCAATGTAAGAATACTGAGTCAATACTTATTGTACATATCATAATGTCTTCAATACACTTAATGGACAAGATGTTGTTCTTTGTACTTTTTACTCTGGTCAGGTATCACTATTAATTAATACCAACAGAGAAACATCTAATTATTCATTTATGTATAATACCTTCAATACCAGTAATCACAGTAGGATACTACTAAATTGACCCTCTTGTAATGGCTATGTGAATAAAATCTCTTCTTTATTAGATGTGGTAGGATTTTTAAGAAAAATTGTCCAAAAACATGAGTATCTTGTGATTTGACAAAAATGTATAAAGGAACATTAAGTTCCAAAAATGATTTTTAATGAATTGTCAGTTTACTACATAAACCTAAACTCAAATCCTATCATGTAGAAAGAACCTCAAGATCAAACAAAAATTATTGAGGATTGTTAATTAGCCACAATATCTTTGTCCAACAAAAAGTGTCAGTAAGACAACAAAATCTAAAATAAGGATCTATTTAGTTAATTGATTGAGGGTATTAAGATCATTATAACTGAGTGTGTGTGTTAATTAAGTTTGTTTGAACATACTTAGTGATATATACATTTTTTTATTTGTCTCATTTAACTCTAATGTTGAAAAATTATTTATTGAAGTTCTTTTTACATTGCATCATTTGCAGATCATGTTGAGACTGAAGTAGCTATCCCAAAAATGTAATTATCTTAAGCAATAATAAAAGAACTGTGTTTGGAATTTATTTAGTCTTGCAGTAGTCATTTATCAATCTTTGAGCAAAGATTAATATTTTCTGAAAATGTTCAAGCAAGGATAAGGAGAAAAAGTTTTAGAGAGCCTACCTTAAAGACCACTATAATAATATTCATTCACAATGCCGCACATAATTGTATATTCATAGCTACGCCACATTTCTTAAAAGAGATAAAACAGTTGACTCAAATTACAAATTTATACTTTCCTTTGTATATACACAATAATTTGAGAATAGCTACGTTCTTTAAGTCAACATACTAAAGGTGTCATTATAATACCTAAAAATAATAATCACTTGAGTTGTAGAACCAAAACTGTCATGTTTATTAAAGATATAGAATGAATGTGTGATTTTACATGATTAATTGACATTCATCAAATTATAGTGTCAATAACACATGTTTGATGTGTATTGTAAGTATTATAGACAGCTATGATTACATTTATATAGTATGCTACTGACCTTGTCTTGAACATTCACTTTAACACCAGCATCTAGAAGGACTTGAACAACCTTATCATGACCTTCATAACATGATATATAGAGAACAGTTTTGCCAACCTACATAACAAAAATCAAAATACATGTAATAATGAAACTAAATTATAAAGTCAATAATTAATTTTAGTCATCAATAAATAGTATATGAAATCAATGCCAGAGGCAAAGAGATAACCATATTCAAGTATATGACATAAGTATATAGGTGGTTTATTACTTTTTCTAACAAAAATTAAAAATAAATTCAATACTACAACAATAAATTGTTTACATTTACTGCCACTAAAGTCTTTCCTAACACATAAAATGATGTAATGGTAAACACAACTCATAATAAATTCAATATGACTTGAAATGATTGTAAAGATATATCTAAACAAGGCCATTATCTATCATTAATTATCTCATTTACATCTTGTTGAAACTTTAGATAGCAGTTGAAAATAACACTCCATTGTGTGTTGGACAATGACACATCATCATAGATATTTCTATTTAATGATAAATGTAATAGTACAAGTATATAAAAAAGTTTAAAAATATATAATCTAAAAATGATGGCATTAATATGTAAAACAAGACCAAAGTAGGAAGACAGTATAACATCCTCAGATATTAGCCAAAGTCAAGTCATATTAATATTGTATATATAGATCATTATGAAGTAGATGCTATGAAGGGATTTTAAAAAAGCCATTCAGACCGTGATAAGTTTTTATCATTATCCTTACATTCATGAATTTTTACAAATTTTGAAGTACTTGTTTCTGTTGCTTTTATTTATTAGTAAACAACTTTTTTTATGATAATATTATTATCTTTTAAATATGTGTATGTGCATATGTATGAGAAATTAACTGAAATAGTGAACTAACAGGTAGTCAAATATTCCAAGTCCATCAGTCAAATGCATGTCCTATCTTTCATTACTAGAAGATTTTGAAATAACTAGAATATTATTGAGAAAGAGACCTGAGTGCTTTGGTAAGTTAATGGTTGAAATATTCATATTAAACTTTTTTCACCAAACAAAAAAGATAAATGTTAACGCCAAACGTTTCAATAGTCATACGACTATCTTCATCAGTGGCTCAAATATAGAGAATAAAAGTGCAGAAATCAGTCCTATTTATACTAATCTGAAGGACGAAAACACGCGTCTCGGATTCCTGCACGCGTTGCGTGGGTGGGCTGCTGCGCGTGCTGGAGTGATAGGTAAGTACTCTGACCCTTCTCTCGATTGATGGAGGGATGTTTGTTATGGATATGCCATGATTCGAGGATGATTCTCTGCCAGAGGAAGGGATGGTGGGCAAGGATAGTTGGATTTTCCCAATTGATCTTGTGACCAGTCTGGCAAACATGTTCTGACATGGCACTAGAGAAGGTATCCATCTTTTTAACTGCTCTTTGATGTTCTTTTAAGCGTTGTGACAAGTTTCTGCCGGTTTGTCCAATGTATGTTGCGTTGCACTCTTGGCAGGATACTTCATAAACCACACCTGATTTTGTTAAAGCTGGTATTTTGTCTTTAGGTTTCGATAGAATTTTTCGTAAAGTAGTTAGTGGCCTAAAGACTGTTACTATGCCAAGGGGAGATAGTATTCTTTTGATGGCTTCGGATTGACCTTGTATATAAGGTATGGTAACTATGGTGGTTCTGTCCTGGTCAAATATGTTGGTGATGGACAGAGGAGGTCTTTGTTTCTTAGATGTTTCTTTGTTCTTACATCTCCTGATGAAATTCTTCGGGTATCCATTACTTTTTAGAGCTTCATAGATGTGAGATTCCTCTTCTGGAAGTTGCACAAGTGAGGATGAATGTGTAGAGGCTCTAGAGAACAGAGTGCGACCAACAGATTGTTTGTGAGATGATGGGTGATGTGATGAGAATTGTAAATATTGATCAGTATGGTTTTCTTGCAGTATACAGATGTAGATAGAGACCCATCGCTATGTCTTGATATATTGATATCCAAGAAGGCTAACTGACCATTGTTTTCAGTCTCCACAGTAAATTGAATTGATGGCTCTATGGAGTTGAGGTGTTTGTGAAAGCTCTCAACCATTGAGGGTAACATGGCCACACAGGTGTCATCCACGTATCTCTTGCAAAATAAAGGGGTGTGTGAGAAGGAGGCCAGGGCATGTTGTTCTACGTTCTCCATGACCATATCTGCCACAGTAACAGAGACAGGGGAACACATAGCTGTTCCGAAAATTTGTTGATGGTATTTCCCTCTGAATGAGAAATAAGTGGCTTGAATACAGAACTTAAGAAGTCTTGTTATGTCATCAATGGTTAGAGCAGTTCTATCTTCTAAGGTGTGGTCACCTTGTAGTCTTTCCCTTGTAATTTTGATAGCCAAATCAGTTGGGACCTTTGTGAAGAGTGACACTACATCAAAGGACACCAGAATCTCATCACCTAGTTGTTGTTGGTTAATAAAGGTGACGAAATTACTTGAGTTACTGATGTGAGAAGAGCTGTTTCCAACCAGTGGTGATAGGAGATGACACAAATGTTTTGATACTATTGGTCTGAGGGGGGACATCAGGTTGATGGATTTTTGGAAGGCCATAAAGTTGAGGAGTTATTCCATTTGAGCAACGTTTTGGAGGAAGTTTGTCTTGTTTTTTCAGGGTTAGCAGGATAGCATTCATTTTTGTTTGTAGTGTAGGTGTTGGATCTATCTTCAGGTTCTTATAAGTGTCTTGGTCACTCAGCAAATGGAGTATTTTATCATCATACTCCTTAGTATCCATGACAACTGTGACATAGCCTTTGTCTGCTGGTAAAATGACAATATCCTGGTCACTACGTAGCTCTTTTAATGCTTTAACTTGTAAAGGTGAGAGATTGTTATGTGTACGCATGGGTTTGTTCAATACCCCTACAAGTCTAGACCTGATGTTGTCAGCAGTATCCATGTGTATTTTCAGTTTATTTAGGGCATTTTCCACTTCTGCTATAATAGCTGGGGTATTGGATTTCTTTGGAGCAGGTGCAAAATTCATGCCTTTTGCCAGTAAGGACTTTTGTGGTGTGTTTAGACTCTTTGAAGATCGGTTGATAACCCATCTATCGAAGTCAGGATGTTTACTGTCCTCTTGTTTCTTTAAAAGTCTGTCGAATTTCTTTTTTTTTGTCTCTCCTTGCATCTATTTGTCATATTGTTTTTAGACGTATCACAATACTCTTGGAAAGAGGTAAGGTGGGAGGGGCTGAGCAATTCTCGTAGTTGGAAATAATAGTTGTGTTTCAATAATCGCAACCTGTATCGATCTAATCTTACACGAGCAGAAAGATATTTGAAGGCAGTACAGCGGGCAATCTTGTAACCTTCAGCAGAAGGAACCAGAGGTTTCTGGTGGAGGTATCCTGGAAGGACCTGGTAGCGTTGATACCTCCGATTGAATATTATTCTCTCTTTAAAATGCACCAGGAAACATTTGATCAAGATCAGGGCACATTGTAGGATAGAGACACTGACCAGAATAATAGTCTCCTTACTCTCTTACTTCTTGCAGTAAGTATAGATTATTTCTTGATGTTCAAGTTAAAAGAAGATCCAGGATAATCATTGTGTGACTGATAAACAAATGACTGTAAGCATAGCTATGATGCAATGAAGCAAGTATCATTATAACTTCCTTATTTTTATTGTCCTTGTTAATGGGACCATTCAAGGTTTCCAGTTATCACTATAGTCATAATAATTATTATTTCTTCATTACAATATGAAAGAAAACTTTTTTGTGAGCTAGTTGAACTTGGAACTTTACTGCTTTGCAACATAATAGATATTTTTCTTCACTATCAAAACACTTGCATTTAAATAAATTAAGCAAACAAGTAAATAAATATGCTTTTCTTAAACATGAAGTAAATATAGGTTTGGCTTAGATCACTCCATTACAAAGAATATAAAAAGTTAGTAGGGATGGCAATTGCATCATTCTTACATAATAGCACAGAAATAGAATGAAGCAATATATCAGTGATATTATTTAAGTTATTTAAATAGAGTTGGTGAATATACAAAATTGTTTATACCACATGTGCTATATTATGTAGGGATGCTGTTACTGTCCTATTCTTTCTATTAAACTAATATTAGTTATCTCTACATTTACTTCATTTTTACAAAATGGTTTTTATTTGCTTGTATGTTATTTATTTACATGAAGTATCCACAAGCCAACATTTATTAGAACAAGTAAAAATAGATTCCAAGAAATTCTTTAAATGCAGGGATGACAATAGAAACATCTCAAACAATCTAAACATAGGAATGGCAGGCAGTATGGAAATCCTTACATTGATATTATTAGTGAGATCTTTGTTTTATTTGACAGTAGTTGCAACAGAATATTGAAGAAAAGTACCCATGAGAATTCAAGTAAAAGAATTTCAAGACAGCAAAAAATAATATAAATTTGTGTTCATATACTTTGATGGGGTGAGGGGTGGGACGAAACATATGCAGCCATGCATCAATAAAAATTGCCTTGAATAACCTTACTGACACAAACTGTGAAACACAACTAATATTACATACAATGACACTCAAAAATTTACTTTAGATTTAGGAATATTCTACCAAAATATAACAATACAACACAGAGAACTTTATGTCATTTTCACCTATCAAATATCATCATGTCTGTACTTCCAATGACTCTTTCATTATATTATTCAAAAGACTACAACAATAAACAACATAATATCTGTCTGATAATTATTTCATCTGACAAAAAGTAGCTTTTTAACAGTCTGTCCATCATATTTGGCATATTCATAAAAAACAACAGTTCAACCTTTATTATAATAGTAATGTCTGCTTTTAGTAAAAAAGGAAATACATCTTTTCCTCAATCTCATATAACATATGTACATCAACACAAACAATCAATTATAATATGAAACCATTAACTCTATAATAACAGTACAAACATATAGACCTTGTCTTTTGTCTTATCTCTTTACTTTGTCATTATCATTACAACATATTACATTCGTATATCGTGTAAATGTAAGTCACGTTATACATGAAGGACATGACTACATCTATTACTAATAAATCTTCATTACTTAAAAAATAACTGTTTTAACACTAATTTATGCAAGATGGCTTAAATTATATACAGTTACAATGTAATCCAAGGGACTGGAAAACAACAAGTAAACAGAAAAAATATTAGAATATACTATTCAGTCAATGTTCTAACTGACAATAATATAACATGTAGTTATTTATGTTGCTTAGTATATCAACAATCATCATCTTTGTCCTTCCATATGACTTTTTAATTATAATTATTATTTACAAGTCTACTACAATAACAAGCATTACCTCCGTCTGAAATTTATTGTATCTGACAAACTATAGATCTTCAACAGTCTGTACACTAAAAAAGGCTGGCTATTTTTAATTGTGGATTTGTCAAATGGCAAAAAGTACACTAATTATAGCTGAGCAATATACTGGACACTTCAATTTTAACAATTTAAATTGAATAGTACAATGTTAAACAGACAACTAATACTTCAATTCATGTCCTTTATTGCTATTTTAGTCTGTGTATATGATACAACTATGGAAAATTTATGGTGATGTCATGTCTAGTCATTTCATCATGTTCAATGATAACAAGTAGGTAAATTGGTTAATACACATCTTATCTAAAAACACTTTTTATTAATATTGTGATAAGAGCTTTGTATCCCTTTCCAATATTCAATATATTTGACATATTTCTAGAAGATAATATTTCAAACGTTTTTATAATACTATAACAACTGCCACTTTTAGCAAAAGAAGTTACATTATAATTTCACTTATACAGCTTTTATCATATAAAATATATACACGAACACTTACTTCATTGACAATGTCTAGATTGGCTCCTTTATGGGTTAAAATTAAAACAACATCTTTGTGTCCATTCATTGCTGCTAACATGACTGGAGTAGATCCAACCTAAATATATTATAATATTTACATTAACATCAACCAAAGAGAATATATCATAACATCTGTACATTATCAATATCACTACTGCTATATATAAATACAGCATAAACATTATAAACCTAGACAACATTACATATGCAAACAAAATATGACTCAAATCACTCTCAATAATTGACAAAACATTATAAATATAAATTAAATACTGTGTCAAAAATAAATACTTTTTTGTAACATAGAGGAAAAACTTCTTCAAAATTACAGCATAATACAACAATTGTCCATGATACATGTTTTTACAATAAAACAAATATGAAAAGGCACTGTATATACACATACTTTAGTTAAATTATTTGCACAAGGTTTAACAATCATGCATCATCTTACAGTTCATTCTGTGCATTTACAGGGTTTCATTTGGGGTGGGGGGCATTTGCCCCCCTCCTTGGATATTAGGATAGCCACTTTTTTCCAAGGGATAATTGGATGTAATGAATACAGAACTGAAACTCAGCAAAAGCAATATACAGCATAAGATAACCTTAGGCTAAACACAAGGAGAATGTACAGTTTTAACCAATAATCTATGAGTTTTAAATTACTCCTAAGTGCCTTATCAGCACGAGTGTAACTTGGTCTATAGGTGCCAAGTGTCTTATCACCACCAGAAATATGTTCATCTCATCATGTTATTTGAAAACCACAAATGGTCTGAAAATGTGCCAGAAGCAATCTCAGAGGTTCTAAAATTCAAAACTTTTCAGGGAGGCATACCTCTAGAGCCCTCTAGAGGGTATGCTGTCGCCTGTAGTCCCTTTGCCCCTCTAACGTTTCTCTAAGTATTATTTTGCCCCCCCCCCTCTTTGTCCATTTTTCAAAAATAATCCTAAATTAAAACTAATACTATAATAACATATCACAGTTAACTTATTATATTGTAAAGGACACATTCAGATGGCAAAAAATTACAGCAGAAAAGATGTGGAAGAAGAAAACAACAAAGTAAGAAAATGTTAATGTCACAATCAACACTCTTAGGATTTATACTACGTTATATCACACTTACAAACTATTATATTTTAAAGGACATAATTCAGATGACAAGTAATTACAGCACAATAGATGTGGAAGAAGAAAACAATAGAGTAAGAAAATGTCAATGTCACAATCAATACTCTTAGGATTTATATTACATTACATAACACTTACCAACTATTAATATTGTAAAGGACACATTCAAATGACGAGATATCACAGCACAATAGATGTGGAAGAAGAAAACAATAGAGTAAGAAAATGTCAATGTCACAATTAATACTCTTAGGATTTATACTACATTATATAACACTTACTGCCTATTATATTTTAAAGGACATAATTCAGATGACAAGTAATTAAAGCAGAATAGGTGTGGAAAAAGAAAACAATAGAGTAATTACAGCACAATAGATGTACAAGAAGAAAACAATAGAGTAAGAAAATGTCAATGTCACAATCAATATTCATAGGATTTATACTACATTATATAACACTTACTGCCTATTAATATTGTAAAGGACACATTCAAATGACAAGATATCACAGCACAATAGATGTGGAAGAAGAAAACAATAGAGTAAGAACATGTCAATGTCACAATCAATATTCTTAGGATTTATACTACATTATATAACACTTACCAACTATTATATTTTAATAGACATAATTCAGATGACAAGTAATTACAGCACAATAGATGTGGAAGAAGAAAACAATAGAGTAAGAAAATGTTAATGTCGCAATTAATACTCTTAGGATTTATACTACATTATATAACACTTAAATCCTATCATATTTTTAAAGACGTAATTCAGATTACAAGTAATTACAGCACAATAGATGTGGAAGAAGAAAACAATAGAGTAAGATAATGTTAATGTCACAATCAATATTCTTAAGATTTATACTACATTATATAACACTTACTATCTATTAATATTGTAAAGGACACATTCAAAAATGACGAGATATCACAGCACAATAGATGTGGAAGAAGAGAACAATAAAATAAGAAAATGTCAATGTCACAATTAAAACTCTTAGGATTTATACTACAATATATAACACTTACTGCCTATTAATATTGTAAAGGACACATTCAAATGACGAGATATCACAGCACAATAGATGTCGAAGAAGAAAACAATAAAATAAGAAAATGTCAATGTCACAATTAATACTCTTAGGATTTATACTACAATATATAACACTTACTGCCTATTAATATTGTAAAGGACACATTCAAATAACGAGATATCACAGCACAATAGATGTGGAAGAAGAAAACAATAAAATAAGAAAATGTCAATGTCACAATTAAAACTCTTAGGATTTATACTACAATATATAACACTTACAGTCTATTAATATTGTAAAGGACACATTCAAATGACGAGATATCACAGCACAATAGATGTGGAAGAAGAAAACAATAAAATAAGAAAATGTCAATGTCACAATTAATACTCTTAGGATTTATACTACAATATATAACACTTACAGTCTATTAATATTGTAAAGGACACATTCAAATGACAAGTAATTACAGCACAATAGATGTGGAAGAAGAAAACAATAAAATAAGAAAATGTCAATGTCACAACTAATACTCTTAGGATTTATACTACAATATATAACACTTACTGTCTATTAATATTGTAAAGGACACATTCAAATGACAAGTAATTACAGCACAATAGTTGTGGAAGAAGAAAACAATAAAATAAGAAAATGTCAATGTCACTATTAATACTCTTAGGATTTATACTACAATATATAACACTTACTGTCTATTAATATTGTAAAGGACACATTCAGATGACAAGTAATTACAGCACAATAGATGTGGAAGAAGAAAACAATAGAGTAAGAAAATGTTAATGTCACAGTAAATATTCTTAGGATTTATACTACATTATATAACACTTACCAACTATTAATATTGTAAAGGACACATTCAAATGACAAGTAATTACAGCACAATAGATGTGGAAGAAAACAATAAAATAAGAAAATGTCAATGTCACTATTAATACTCTTAGGATTTATACTACAATATATAACACTTACTGTCTATTAATATTGTAAAGGACACATTCAGATGACAAGTAATTACAGCACAATAGATGTGGAAGAAGAAAACAATAGAGTAAGAAAATGTTAATGTCACAGTAAATATTCTTAGGATTTATACTACATTATATAACACTTACCAACTATTAATATTGTAAAGGACACATTCAAATGACAAGTAATTACAGCACAATAGTTGTGGAAGAAGAAAACAATAAAATAAGAAAATGTCAATGTCACAATTAATACTCTTAGGATTTATACTACAATATATAACACTTACTGTCTATTAATATTGTAAAGGACACATTCAAATGACAAGTAATTACAGCACAATAGATGTGGAAGAAGAAAACAATAAAATAAGAAAATGTCAATGTCACAATTAATACTCTTAGGATTTATACTACAATATATAACACTTACTGCCTATTAATATTGTAAAGGACACATTCAAATGACGAGATATCACAGCGCAATAGATGTGGAAGAAGAAAACAATAAAATAAGAAAATGTCAATGTCACAATCAATATTCTTAGGAGTTATACTACATTATATAACACTTACTCTCTATTATATTCAGATGACAAGTAATTACATACCATAATACAGATGACATGTAATTACAGCACAATAGTTATGGAAAAAGAAAACAATAGAATAAACAAAATGTAAACATCGCAAGCAATCTAATAGAATAGACTTAATATTGACTTATTGACATTTCTTCAAATTTATAGTCTGTCTTATGTACATGTTAATATGTTTATAACTAATTAATGCATAAAAATGGTTTCTCACACAGAGGATACTTCAAAGGTCAGTATAAACTCTAACTGTCATTGTTAAACCACTTGAAATAACACTTATATAGGCATATACATTACATAAAAACATAACGTTTGTATAAAAATGATCATTAAAGCCTTATACTTTTGTAATTATCTTGGAACAAACAAAACTAAAAGTAGGATGAAGAAAATACATCATAGTGTACTTACAACAATGCTACCTCCTATATCATATATTGTTTAATGTAAGGTACAATTGTGTTGTATCATTATATGTTGATGCTATGTCTTGTCTAATAGTTACTATCCATTAACACAGCTTGAAAATTACACTTCATTTTTATGCTCCAAATTACCTTAGTAACAATATTGATATCAGCATTTTGGTTGACTAATACATCGACAATATCTGCATATCCTTTGTCACTTGCATAATGAAGGGCTGACCATCCTTTCTATTAAAGAAAACATACAAATAATAATCAATTGTAATATAAAACCATTAACTCTACAATAACAGTACAAACATACAGACCTTATCTTTTGTCTTATCTCTTTACTTTGTCATTGTCATTACAACATATTACATTCGTATATCGTGTAATAGTAAGTCACGTTATACATGAAGGACATGACTACATCTATTACTAATAAATCTTCATTACTTAAATAACTGTTTTAACACTAATTTATGCAAGATGGCTTAAATTATATACAGTTACAATGTAATCTAAGGGACTGGAAAACAACAAGCAAACAGAAAAAATATTAGAATATACTATTAAGTCAATGTTCTAACTGACAATAATATAACATGTAGTTATTTATGTTGCTTAGTATATCAACAATCATCATCTTTATCCTTCCATATGACTTTTTAATTATATTATTTACAAGTCTACTACAATAACAAGCATTACCTCTGTCTGACAGTTATTGTATCTGACAAAATAATGATCTTCAACAGTCTGTACACTAAAAAATGCTGGCTATTTTTAATTGTGAATTTGTCAAATGGCAAAAAGTACACTAATTATAGCTGAGCAATATACTGGACACTTCAATATTAAACAATTTAAATTGAATACTTTAATTTTAAACAGACAAATAATACTTCAATTCATGTCCTTTACTTCTATTTTAGTCTAAGTATATGATACAACTATGGAAAATTTATGGTGATGTCATGTCTAGCCATTTCATCATCATCTCCAATGAGAATAAGTAGGTAAATTGGTTAATACACATCTTATAAAAAACACTTTTATTAATATTGTGATAAGAGCTTTGTATCCCTTTCCAATATTCAATATATTTGACATATTTTTAGAAGATAATATTTCAAATGTTTTTATAATACTATAACAACTGCCACTTTTAGCAAAAGAAGTTACATTATAATTTCACTTATACAGCTTTTATCATATAACATGTATACATGAACACTTACTTCATTGACAATGTCTAGATTGGCTCCTTTATGGGTTAAAATCAAAACAACATCTTTGTGTCCATTCATTGCTGCTAACATGACTGGAGTAGATCCATCCTAAATATATTATAATAATTACATTAACATGAACTAAGAGAATATATCACAACATCTGTACATTATCAATATCACTACTGCTATATATAATACAGCATAAACATTATAAACCTAGACAACATTACATATACAAACAAAATATGACTCAAATCACTCTCAATAATTGACAAAACATTAGAAATATAAATTAAATACTGCGTCAAACATAAATACTTTTTTGTAACATAAAGGAAAAACTTCTTCAAAATTACAGCATAATACAACAATTGTCCATGATACATGTTTTTACAATATGAAAAGGCACTGTATATACACATACTTAGGTTAAATTATTTGTACAAGTTTAAATAATCATTCATCATCCACCACTACAAGCTAACAATATAATGATAATAAACAATTATTTGCACAAGGTTTAACAATCATGCATCATCTTTCTGTGCATTTACAGGGTTTCATTTGGGCTGTGGAGGCATTAGGATAGCCATTTTTTTCCAAGGGATAATTGGATGTAATGAATACAGAACTGAAACTCAGCACAAGGAATATACAGTATAAGATAACCTTAGGCTAAACACAAGGAGAATGTACAGTTTTAACCAATAGTCTATGGGTGTTAAATTACTCCTAAGTGCTTTATTAGCACGAGTGTAACTTGGTCTATAGGTGCTAAGTGTCTTATCACCACCAGAAATAAGGTCATCTCATCATGTTATTTGAAAACCACAAATGGTCTGAAAATGTGCCAGAAGCAATCTCAGAGGGTCTAAAATTCAAAACCTTTTCTGGGAGGCATGCCTACAGAACCCTCTAGAGGGCACGTTGTCACCTGCAGTCCCTTTGCCCCCTAAATTTTCTCTAAGTATTATTTTGTCCACCATCTTGTCCATTTTTCTAAATAAAACCCTGATTTAGAACTAATACTATAATAACATATCACAGTTAACCTATTATGTTGTAAAGGACACATTCAGATGACAAAAAATTACAGCAGAAAAGATGTGGAAGAAGAAAACAACAGAGTAAGAAAATGTCAATGTCACAATTAGTACTCTTAGGATTTATACTACATTATATAACACTTACCGACTATTATATTTTAAAGGACATAATTCAGATGACAAGTAATTACAGCACAATAGATGTAGAAGAAGAAAACATTAGAGAAAGAAAATGTTAATGTCACAGTAAATATTCTTAGGATTTATACTACATTATATAACACTTACAAACTATTATATTGTAAAGGACACATTCAGATGGCAAAAAAATTACAGCAGAAAAGATGTGGAAGAAGAAAACAACAGAGTAAGAAAATGTTAATGTCACAATCAATACTCTTAGGATTTATTCTACATTATATAACACTTACCTCCTATCATATTTTAAAGGACATAATTCAGATGACAAGTAATTACAGCACAATAGATGTAGAAGAAGAAAACAATAGAGTAAGAAAATGTTAATGTCACAGTAAATATTCTTAGGATTTATACTACATTATATAACACTTACTGCCTATTATATTGTAAAGGACACATTCAGATGGCAAAAAATTACAGCAGAAAAAATGTGGAAGAAGAAAACAACAGAGTAAGAAAATGTTAATGTCACAATCAATACTCTTAGGAATTATACTACATTATATAACACTTACCTCCTATCATATTTTAAAGGACATAATTCAGATGACAAGTAATTACAGCACAATAGATGTGGAAGAAGAAAACAATAGAGTAAGAAAATGTCAATGTCACAATTAATACTCTTAGGATTTATACTACATTATATAACACTTACTGTCTATTATATTGTAAAGGACATAATTCAGATGACAAGTAATTACAGCACAATAGATGTAGAAGAAGAAAACAATAGAGTAAGAAAATATTAATGTCACAATCAACACTCTTAGGATTTATACTACATTATATAACACTTACCTCCTATCATATTTTAAAGGACATAATTCAGATGACAAGTAATTACAGCACAATAGATGTGGAAGAAGAAAACAATAGAGTAAGAAAATGTTAATGTCACAGTAAATATTCTTAGGATTTATACTACATTATATAACACTTACTGCCTATTAATATTGTAAAGGACACATTCAAATGACGAGATATCACAGCACAATAGATGTGGAAGAAGAAAACAATAAAATAAGAAAATGTCAATGTCACAATTAATACTCTTAGGATTTATACTACAATATATAACAATTAACGACTATCATATTTTAAAGGACATAATTCAGATGACAAGTATTAAAGCACAATAGATGTGGAACAAGAAAACAATAGAGTAAGAAAATGTCAATGTCACAATTAATACTCTTAGAATTTATACTACATTATATAACACTTACCATCTATTATATTTTAAAGGACATAATTCAGATGACAAGTAATTACAGCACAATAGATGTGGAAGAAGAAAACAATAGAGTAAGAAAATGTCAATGTCACAATTAATACTCTTAAGATTTATACTACATTATATAACACTTACTGCCTATTAATATTGTAAAGGACACATTCAAATGACGAGATATTACAGCACAATAGATGTGGAAGAAGAAAACAATAAAATAAGAAAATGTCAATGTCACAATCAATATTTTTAGGATTTATACTACATTATATAACACTTACAAACTATTATATTTTAAAGGACATAATTCAGATGACAAGTAATTACAGCACAATAGAAGTGGAAGAAGAAAACAATAAGATAAGAAAATGTCAATGTCACAATTAATACTCTTAGGATTTATACTACATTATATAACACTTACCAACTATTAATATTGTAAAGGACACATTCAAATGACAAGTAATTACAGCACAATAGATGTGGAAGAAGAAAACAATAAAATAAGAAAATGTCAATGTCACAATTAATACTCTTAGGATTTATACTACATTATATAACACTTACAAACTATTAATATTGTAAAGGACACATTCAAATGACGAGATATCACAGCACAATAGATGTGGAAGAAGAAAACAATAAAATAAGAAAATATCAATGTCACAATTAATACTCTTAGGATTTATACTACAATATATAACACTTAAATCCTATCATATTTTAAAAGACGTAATTCAGATTACAAGTAATTACAGCACAATAGATGTGGAAGAAGAAAGCAATAGAGTAAGAAAATGTTAATGTCAAAATCAATACTCTTAGGATTTATACTACATTATATAACACTTACAAACTATTAATATTGTAAAGGACACATTCAAATGACGAGATATCACAGCACAATAGATGTGGAAGAAGAAAACAATAAAATAAGAAAATGTCAATGTCACAATTAATACTCTTAGGATTTATACTACATTATATAACACTTACCTTCTATTATATTTTAAAGGACATAATTCAGATGACAAGTAATTACAGCACAATAGATGTGGAAGAAGAAAACAATAAAATAAGAAAATGTCAATGTCACAATTAATACTCTTAGGATTTATACTACAATATATAACACTTAACGACTATCATATTTTAAGGGACATAATTCAGATGACAATTAATTACAGCACAATAGATGTGGAAGAAGAAACCAATAGAGTAAGAAAATCTCAATGTCACAATCAATATTCTTAGGAGTTATACTACATTATATAACACTTAAATCCTATCATATTTTAAAAGACGTAATTCAGATTACAAGTAATAACAGCACAATAGATGTGGAAGAAGAAAGCAATAGAGTAAGAAAATGTCAATGTCACAATTAGTACTCTTAGGATTTATACTACATTATATAACACTTACCGACTATTATATTTTAAAGGACATAATTCAGATGACAAGTAATTACAGCACAATAGATGTAGAAGAAGAAAACATTAGAGAAAGAAAATGTTAATGTCACAGTAAATATTCTTAGGATTTATACTACATTATATAACACTTACAAACTATTATATTGTAAAGGACACATTCAGATGGCAAAAAAATTACAGCAGAAAAGATGTGGAAGAAGAAAACAACAGAGTAAGAAAATGTTAATGTCACAATCAATACTCTTAGGATTTATTCTACATTATATAACACTTACCTCCTATCATATTTTAAAGGACATAATTCAGATGACAAGTAATTACAGCACAATAGATGTAGAAGAAGAAAACAATAGAGTAAGAAAATGTTAATGTCACAGTAAATATTCTTAGGATTTATACTACATTATATAACACTTACCGACTATTATATTTTAAAGGACATAATTCAGATGACAAGTAATTACAGCACAATAGATGTAGAAGAAGAAAACATTAGAGAAAGAAAATGTTAATGTCACAGTAAATATTCTTAGGATTTATACTACATTATATAACACTTACAAACTATTATATTGTAAAGGACACATACAGATGGCAAAACATTACAGCAGAAAAGATGTGGAAGAAGAAAACAACAGAGTAAGAAAATGTTAATGTCACAATCAATACTCTTAGGAATTATACTACATTATATAACACTTACCTCCTATCATATTTTAAATGACATAATTCAGATGACAAGTAATTACAGCACAATAGATGTGAAAGAAGAAAACAATAGAGTAAGAAAATGTCAATGTCACAATTAATACTCTTAGGATTTATACTACATTATATAACACTTACCTCCTATCATATTTTAAAGGACATAATTCAGATGACAAGTAATTACAGCACAATAGATGTGGAAGAAGAAAACAATAGAGTAAGAAAATGTTAATGTCACAGTAAATATTCTTAGGATTTATACTACATTATATAACACTTACTGCCTATTAATATTGTACAGGACACATTCAAATGACGAGATATCACAGCGCAATAGATGTGGAAGAAGAAAACAATAAAATAAGAAAATGTCAATGTCACAATCAATATTCTTAGGAGTTATACTACATTATATAACACTTACTCTCTATTATATTCAGATGACAAGTAATTACATACCATAATACAGATGACATGTAATTACAGCACAATAGTTATGGAAAAAGAAAACAATAGAATAAACAAAATGTAAACATCGCAAGCAATCTAATAGAATAGACTTAATATTGACTTATTGACATTTCTTCAAATTTATAGTCTGTCTTATGTACATGTTAATATGTTTATAACTAATTAATGCATAAAAATGGTTTCTCACACAGAGGATACTTCAAAGGTCAGTATAAACTCTAACTGTCATTGTTAAACCACTTGAAATAACACTTATATAGGCATATACATTACATAAAAACATAACGTTTGTATAAAAATGATCATTAAAGCCTTATACTTTTGTAATTATCTTGGAACAAACAAAACTAAAAGTAGGATGAAGAAAATACATCATAGTGTACTTACAACAATGCTACCTCCTATATCATATATTGTTTAATGTAAGGTACAATTGTGTTGTATCATTATATGTTGATGCTATGTCTTGTCTAATAGTTACTATCCATTAACACAGCTTGAAAATTACACTTCATTTTTATGCTCCAAATTACCTTAGTAACAATATTGATATCAGCATTTTGGTTGACTAATACATCGACAATATCTGCATATCCTTTGTCACTTGCATAATGAAGGGCTGACCATCCTTTCTATTAAAGAAAACATACAAATAATAATCAATTGTAATATAAAACCATTAACTCTACAATAACAGTACAAACATACAGACCTTATCTTTTGTCTTATCTCTTTACTTTGTCATTATCATTACAACATATTACATTCGTATATCGTGTAATAGTAAGTCACGTTATACATGAAGGACATGACTACATCTATTACTAATAAATCTTCATTACTTAAATAACTGTTTTAACACTAATTTATGCAAGATGGCTTAAATTATATACAGTTACAATGTAATCTAAGGGACTGGAAAACAACAAGCAAACAGAAAAAATATTAGAATATACTATTAAGTCAATGTTCTAACTGACAATAATATAACATGTAGTTATTTATGTTGCTTAGTATATCAACAATCATCATCTTTATGACTTTTTAATTATATTATTTACAAGTCTACTACAATAACAAGCATTACCTCTGTCTGACAGTTATTGTATCTGACAAAATAATGATCTTCAACAGTCTGTACACTAAAAAATGCTGGCTATTTTTAATTGTGGATTTGTCAAATGGCAAAAAGTACACTAATTATAGCTGAGCAATATACTGGACACTTCAATATTAAACAATTTAAATTGAATACTTCAATTTTAAACAGACAAATAATACTTCAATTCATGTCCTTTACTGCTATTTTAGTCTGAGTATATGATACAACTATGGAAAATGTATGGTGATGTCATGTCTAGTCATTTCATCATCTCAAATGATAATAAGTAGGTAAATTGGTTAATACACATCTTATAAAAAACACTTTTATTAATATTGTGATAAGAGCTTTGTATCCCTTTCCAATATTCAATATATTTGACATATTTTTAGAAGATAATATTTCAAATGTTTTTATAATACTATAACAACTGCCACTTTTAGCAAAAGAAGTTACATTATAATTTCACTTATACAGCTTTTATCATATAACATGTATACATGAACACTTACTTTGTTGACAATGTCTAGATTGGCTCCTTTATGGGTTAAAATTAAAACAACATCTTTGTGTCCATTCATTGCTGCTAACATGACTGGAGTAGATCCATCCTAAATATATTATAATAATTACATTAACATGAACCAAGAGAATATATCATAACATTTGTACATTATCAATATCACTACTGCTATATATAAATACAGCATAAACATTATAAACCTAGACAACATTACATATACAAACAAAATATCACTCAAATCACTCTCAATAATTGACAAAACATTATAAATATAAATTAAATACTGCGTCAAACATAAATACTTTTTTGTAACATAAAGGAAAAACTTCTTCAAAATTACAGCATAATACAACAATTGTCCATGATACATGTTTTTACAATAAAACAAATATGAAAAGGCACTCTATATACACATACTTAGGTTAAATTATTTGTACAAGTTTAAATAATCATTCATCATCCACCACTACAAGCTAACAATATAATGATAATAAACAATTATTTGCACAAGGTTTAAGAATCATGCATCATCTTTTTGTGCATTTACAGGGTTTCATTTGGGGTGGGAGGGCATTAGGATAGCCATTTTTTTCCAAGGGATAATTGGATGTAATGAATACAGAACTGAAACTCAGCACAAGGAATATACAGTATAAGATAACTATAGGCTTGTCCATTTTTCTAAATAAAACCCTGATTTAGAACTAATACTATAATAACATATCACAGTTAACCCATTATATTTTAAAGGACACATTCAGATAGAAAAAAATTACAGCAAAAAAGATGTGGAAGAGAAAACAACAGAGTAAGAAAATGTTAATGTCACAGTAAATATTTTTAGGATTCATACTACATTATATAACACTTACAGTCTATTAATATTGTAAAGGACACATTCAAATGACGAGATATCACAGCACAATAGATGTGGAAGAAGAAAACAATAAAATAAGAAAATGTCAATGTCACAATTAATACTCTTATGATTTATACTACATTATATAACACTTACAAACTATTATATTTTAAAGGACATAATTCAGATGACAAGTAATTACAGCACAATAGATGTGGAAGAAGAAAACAATAAGATAAGAAAATGTCAATGTCACAATTAATACTCTTAGGATTGATACTACAATATATAACACTTACTGTCTATTAATATTGTAAAGGATACATTCAAATGACAAGATATCACAGCACAATAGATGTGGAAGAAGAAAACAATAAAATAAGAAAATGTCAATGTCACACAATTAATACTCTTAGGGTTTATACTACAATATATAACAATTAACAACTATCATATTTTAAAGGACATAATTCAGATGACAAATAATTACAGCACAATAGATGTGGAAGAAGAAAACAACAAGATAAGAAAATGTCAATGTCACAATTAATACTCTTAGGATTTATACTACATTATATAACACTTACTGCCTATTAATATTGTAAAGGACACATTCAAATGACGAGATATCACAGCGCAATAGATGTGGAAGAAGAAAACAATAAAATAAGAAAATGTCAATGTCACAATTAATACTCTTAGGATTTATACTACAATATATAACACTTACAGTCTATTAATATTGTAAAGGACACATTCAAATGACAAGTAATTACAGCACAATAGATGTGGAAGAAGAAAACAATAAAATAAGAAAATGTCAATGTCACAATTAATACTCTTAGGATTTATACTACATTATATAACACTTACCAACTATTAATATTGTAAAGGACACATTCAAATGACGAGATATCACAGCGCAATAGATGTGGAAGAAGAAAACAATAAAATAAGAAAATGTCAATGTCACAATTAAAACTCTTAGGATTTATACTACAATATATAACACTTACAGTCTATTAATATTGTAAAGGACACATTCAGATGACAAAAAATTACAGCAGAAAAGATGTGGAAGAAGAAAACAATAGAGTAAGAAAATGTTAATGTCACAATCAATATTCTCTTAGGATTTATACTACAATATATAACACTTACTGTCTATTAATATTGTAAAGGACACATTCAAATGACAAGTAATTACAGCACAATAGTTTGGAAGAAGAAAACAATAAAATAAGAAAATGTCAATGTCACTATTAATACTCTTAGGATTTATACTACAATATATAACACTTACTGCCTATTAATATTGTAAAGGACACATTCAAATGACAAGTAATTACAGCACAATAGATGTGGAAGAAGAAAACAATAAAATAAGAAAATGTCAATGTCACAATTAATACTCTTAGGATTGATACTACAATATATAACACTTACTGTCTATTAATATTGTAAAGGATACATTCAAATGACGAGATATCACAGCGCAATAGATGTGGAAGAAGAAAACAATAAAATAAGAAAATGTCAATGTCACAATCAATATTCTTAGGAGTTATACTACATTATATAACACTTACTCTCTATTATATTCAGATGACAAGTAATTACATACCATAATACAGATGACATGTAATTACAGCACAATAGTTATGGAAAAAGAAAACAATAGAATAAACAAAATGTAAACATCGCAAGCAATCTAATAGAATAGACTTAATATTGACTTATTGACATTTCTTCAAATTTATAGTCTGTCTTATGTACATGTTAATATGTTTATAACTAATTAATGCATAAAAATGGTTTCTCACACAGAGGATACTTCAAAGGTCAGTATAAACTCTAACTGTCATTGTTAAACCACTTAAAATAACACTTATATAGGCATATACATTACATAAAAACATAACGTTTGTATAAAAATGATCATTAAAGCCTTATACTTTTGTAATTATCTTGGCACAAACAAAACTAAAAGTAGGATGAAGAAAATACATCATAGTGTACTTACAACAATGCTACCTCCTATATCATATATTGTTTAATGTAAGGTACAATTGTGTTGTATCATTATATGTTGATGCTATGTCTTGTCTAATAGTTACTATCCATTAACACAGCTTGAAAATTACACTTCATTTTTATGCTCCAAATTACCTCAGTAACAATATTGATATCAGCATTTTGGTTGACTAATACATCGACAATATCTGCATATCCTTTGTCACTTGCATAATGAAGGGCTGACCATCCTTTCTATTAAAGAAAACATACAAATAATAATCAATTGTAATATAAAACCATTAACTCTACAATAACAGTACAAACATACAGACCTTATCTTTTGTCTTATCTCTTTACTTTGTCATTATCATTACAACATATTACATTCGTATATCGTGTAATAGTAAGTCACGTTATACATGAAGGACATGACTACATCTATTACTAATAAATCTTCATTACTTAAATAACTGTTTTAACACTAATTTATGCAAGATGGCTTAAATTATATACAGATACAATGTAATCTAAGGGACTGGAAAACAACAAGCAAACAGAAAAAATATTAGAATATACTATTAAGTCAATGTTCTAACTGACAATAATATAACATGTAGTTATTTATGTTGCTTAGTATATCAACAATCATCATCTTTGTCCTTCCATATGACTTTTTAATTATAATTATTATTTACAAGTCTACTACAATAACAAGCATTACCTCTGTCTGACAGTTATTGTATCTGACAAAATATAGATCTTCAACAGTCTGTACACTAAAAAAGGCTGGCTATTTTTAATTGTGGATTTGTCAAATGGCAAAAAGTACACTAATTATAGCTGAGCAATATACTGGACACTTCAATTTTAAACAATTTAAATTGAATACTTCAATGTTAAACAGACAACTAATACTTCAATTCATGTCCTTTTCCAATGGAAAATTTATAGTGATGTCATGTCTAGCCATTTCATCATCTCAAATGATAATAAGTAGGTAAATTGGTTAATACATATCTTATAAAAAACACTTTTTATTAATATTGTGATAAGAGCTTTGTATCCCTTTCCAATATTCAATATATTTGACATATTTTTAGAAGATAATATTTCAAACGTTTTTATAATACTATAACAACTGCCACTTTTAGCAAAAGAAGTTACATTATAATTTCACTTATACAGCTTTTATCATATAACATGTATACATGAACACTTACTTTGTTGACAATGTCTAGATTGGCTCCTTTATGGGTTAAAATCAAAACAACATCTTTGTGTCCATTCATTGCTGCTAACATGACTGGAGTAGATCCATCCTAAATATATTATAATAATTACATTAACATGAACCAAGAGAATATATCATAACATTTGTACATTATCAATATCACTACTGCTATATGTAAATACAGCATAAACATTATAAACCTAGACAACATTACATATACAAACAAAATATCACTCAAATCACTCTCAATAATTGACAAAACATTAGAAATATAAATTAAATACTGCATCAAACATAAATACTTTTTTGTAACATAAAGGAAAAACTTCTTCAAAATTACAGCATAATACAACAATTGTCCATGATACATGTTTTTACAATAAAACAATTATGAAAAGGCACTGTATATACACATACTTAGGTTAAATTATTTGTACAAGTTTAAATAATCATTCATCATCCACCACTACAAGCTAACAATATAATGATAATAAACAATTATTTGCACAAGGTTTAACAATCATGCATCATCTTTCTGTGCATTTACAGGGTTTCATTTGGGCTGTGGAGGCATTAGGATAGCCATTTTTTTCCAAGGGATAATTGGATGTAATGAATACAGAACTGAAACTCAGCACAAGGAATATACAGTATAAGATAACCTTAGGCTAAACACAAGGAGAATGTACAGTTTTAACCAATAGTCTATGGGTGTTAAATTACTCCTAAGTGCTTTATTAGCACGAGTGTAACTTGGTCTATAAGTGCTAAGTGTCTTATCACCACCAGAAATAAGGTCATCTCATCATGTTATTTGAAAACCACAAATGGTCTGAAAATGTGCCAGAAGCAATCTCAGAGGGTCTAAAATTCAAAACCTTTTCTGGGAGGCATGCCTACAGAACCCTCTAGAGGGCACGTTGTCACCTGCAGTCCCTTTGCCCCCTAAATTTTCTCTAAGTATTATTTTGTCCACCATCTTGTCCATTTTTCTAAATAAAACCCTGATTTAGAACTAATACTATAATAACATATCACAGTTAACCTATTATATTGTAAAGGACACATTCAGATGACAAAAAATTACAGCAGAAAAGATGTGGAAGAAGAAAACAATAGAGTAAGAAAATGTTAATGTCACAATCAATATTCTCTTAGGATTTATAGTACATTATATAACATTTACCTCCTATCATATTTTAAAGGACATAATTCAGATGACAAGTAATTACAGCACAATAGATGTGGAAGAAGAAAACAATAGAGTAAGAAAATGTCAATGTCACAATTAATACTCTAAGAATTTATACTACATTATATAACACTTACATCCTATTATATTTTAAAGGACACATTCAAATGACGAGATATTACAGCACAATAGATGTGGAAGAAGAAAACAACAAGATAAGTAAATGTCAATGTCACAATTAATACTCTTAGGATTTATACTACATTATATAACACTTACCAACTATTAAGATTGTAAAGGATACATTCAAATGACAAGATATCACAGCACAATAGATGTGGAAGAAGAAAACAATAAAATAAGAAAATGTCAATGTCACACAATTAATACTCTTAGGGTTTATACTACAATATATAACAATTAACAACTATCATATTTTAAAGGACATAATTCAGATGACAAGTAATTACAGCACAATAGATGTGGAAGAAGAAAACAACAAGATAAGAAAATGTCAATGTCACAATTGATACTCTTAGGATTTATACTACATTATATAACACTTACTGCCTATTAATATTGTAAAGGACACATTCAAATGATGAGATATCACAGCGCAATAGATGTGGAAGAAGAAAACAATAAAATAAGAAAATGTCAATGTCACAATCAATATTCTTAGGAGTTATACTACATTATATAACACTTACTCTCTATTTTAAAGGACATAATTCAGATGACAAGTAATTACAGCACAATAGTTATGGAAAAAGAAAACAATAGAATAAACAAAATGTAAACATCGCAAGCAATCTAATAGAATAGACTTAATATTGACTTATTGACATTTCTTCAAATTTATAGTCTGTCTTATGTACATGTTAATATGTTTATAACTAATTAATGCATAAAAATGGTTTCTCACACAGAGGATACTTCAAAGGTCAGTATAAACTCTAACTGTCATTGTTAAACCATTTGAAATAACACTTATATAGGCATATACATTACATAAAAACATAACGTTTGTATAAAAATGATCATTAAAGCCTTATACTTTTGTAATTATCTTGGAACAAACAAAACTAAAAGTAGAATGAAGAAAATACATCATAGTGTACTTACACCAATGCTACCTCCTATATCATATATTGTTTAAGGTAAGGTACAATTGTGTTGTATCATTATATGTTGATGCTATGTCTTGTCTAATAGTTACTATCCATTAACACAGCTTGAAAATTACACTTCATTTTTATGCTCCAAATTACCTTAGTAACAATATTGATATCAGCATTTTGGTTGACTAATACATTGACAATATCTGCATATCCTTTGTCACTTGCATAATGAAGGGCTGACCATCCTTTCTATTAAAGAAAACATACAAATAATAATCAATTGTAATATAAAACCATTAACTCTACAATAACAGTGACTACATTTATTACTAATAAATCGTCATTACTTAAATATCTGTTTTAACACTAATTTATGCAAGATGGCTTAAATTATATACAGATACAATGTAATCTAAGGGACTGGAAAACAACAAGCAAACAGAAAAAATATTAGAATATACTATTAAGTCAATGTTCTAACTGACAATAATATAACATGTAGTTATTTATGTTGCTTAGTATATCAACAATCATCATCTTTGTCCTTCCATATGACTTTTTAATTATATTATTTACAAGTCTACTACAATAACAAACATTACCTTCGTCTGACAGTTATTGTATCTGACAAAATATAGATCTTCAACAGTCTGTACACTAAAAAAGGCTGGCTATTTTTAATTGTGGATTTGTCAAATGGCAAAAAGTACACTAATTATAGCTGAGCAATATACAGGACACTTCAATTTTAAACAATTTAAATTGAATAGTTCAATGTTAAAAAGACAACTAATACTTCAATTCATTTCCTTTACTGCTATTTTAGTCTGAGTATATGATACAACTATAGAAAATTTATGGTGATGTCATGTCTAGTCATTTCATCATGTCCAATGATAATAAGTAGGTAAATTGGTTAATACACATCTTATAAAAACACTTTTTATTAACATTGTGATAAGAGCTTTGTATCCCTTTCCAATATTCATTATATTTGACATATTTTTAGAAGATAATATTTCAAACTTTTTTATAATACTATAACAACAACTGACACTTTTAGGAAAAGAAGTTACATTATAATTTCACTTATACAGCTTTTATCATATAACATGTATACATGAACACTTACTTTGTTGACAATGTCTAGATTGGCTCCTTTATGGGTTAAAATTAAAACAACATCTTTGTGTCCATTCATTGCTGCTAACATGACTGGAGTAGATCCATCCTAAATATATTATAATAATTACATTAACATGAACCAAGAGAATATATCATAACATCTGTACATTATCAATATCACTACTGCTATATATAAATACAGCATAAACATTATAAACCTAGACAACATTACATATACAAACAAAATATCACTCAAATCACTCTCAATAATTGACAAAACATTAGAAATATAAATTAAATACTGCGTCAAACATAAATACTTTTTTGTAACATAAAGGAAAAACTTCTTCAAAATTACAGCATAATACAACAATTGTCCATGATACATGTTTTTACAATAAAACAATTATGAAAAGGCACTGTATATACACATACTTAGGTTAAATTATTTGTACAAGTTTAAATAATCATTCATCATCCACAACTACAAGCTAACAATATAATGATAATAAACAATTATTTGCACAAGGTTTAACAATCATGTATTGTCTTACATTTCATTCTGTGCATTTACAGGGTTTCATTTGGGGTGGGAGGCATTTGACCCCCTCCTTGGATATTAGGATAGCTATTTTTTTTCAAGGGATAATTGGATGTAATGAATACAGAACTGAAACTTAGCACAAGCAATATACAGCATAAGATAGCCTTAGGCTAAACACAAGGAGAATGTACAGTTTTAACCAATAGTCTATGGGTGTTAAATTACTCCTAAGTGCCTTATCAGCACGAGTGTAACTTGGTCTATAGGTGCTAAGTGTCTTATCACCACCAGAAAGAAGGTCATCTCATCATGTTATTTGAAAACCACAAATGGTCTGAAAATGTGCCAGAAGCAATCTCAGAGGGTCTAAAATTCAAAACGTTTCTGGGAGGCATGCCTCTAGAGCCCTCTAGAGGGCACGTTGTCGCCTGCAGTCCCATTGCCCCCCTAAATTTTCTCTAAGTATTATTTTGTCCCCAACCTTGTCCATTTTTCTAAATAAACCCTGATTTAGAACTAATACTATAATAACAAATCACAGTTAACCTATTATATTGTAAAGGAGACATTCAGATGGCAAAAATTACAGCAGAAAAGATGTGGAAGAAGAAAACAACAGTAAGAAAATGTTAATATCACAATCAATATTCTTAGGATTTATACTACATTATAAAAAACTTACATCCTATTATATTTTAAAGGACATAATTCAGATGACAAGTAATTACAGCACAATAGATGTGGAAGAAGAAAACAATAAAATAAGAAAATGTCAATGTCACAATCAATATTCTTAGGATTTATACTACATTACATAACACTTACAGACTATTAATATTGTAAAGAACACATTCAAATGACGAGATATCACAGCACAATAGATGTGGAAGAAGAAAACAATAGAGTAAGAAAATGTCAATGTCACAATTATACTTTTAGGATTTATACAACATTATATAACACTTACTCTCTATTATATTTTAAAGGACATAATTCAGATGACAAGTAATTACAGTACATTAGATGTGGAAGAAGAAAACAATAGAGTAAGAAAATGTCAATGACACAATCATTATTCTTAGGAGTTATACTACATTATATAACACTTACAGACTATTAATATTGTAAAGGACATAATTCAGATGACAAGTAATTACAGCACAATAAATGTGGAAGAAGAAAACAATAGAGTAAGAAAATGTCAATGTCACAATCAATACTCTTAGGATATATACTACATTATATAACACTTACATACTATTAATATTGTAAAGAACACATTCAAATGACAAGATATCACAGCACAATAGATGTGGAAGAAGAAAACAATAGAGTAAGAAAATGTCAATGTCACAATCATTATTCTTAGGAGTTATACTACATTATATAACACTTACTCTCTATTATATTTTAAAGGACATAATTCAGATGACAAGTAATTATAGCACAATAGATGTGGAAGAAAAAAGCAATAGAGTAAGAAAATGTCAATGTCACAATCAATATTCTTAGTATTTATACTACATTATATAACACTTATAAACTATTATATTTTAAAGGACACATTCGGATGACAAGTAATTACAGCACAATAGATATGGAAGAAGAAAACAATAGAGTAAGAAAATGTCAATGTCACAATCAATATTCTTAGGATTTATTCTACATTATATAACACTTACCGACTATTATATTTTAAAGGACATAATTCAAATGACAAGTAATTACAGCACAATAGATGTGGAAGAAGAAAACAATAGAGTAAGAAAATGTCAATGTCACAATTAATATACTTAGGAGATATACTACATTATATAACACTTACCTCCTATTATATTTTAATAGACATAATTCAGATGACAAGTAATTACAGCACAATAGATGTGGAAGAAGAAAACAATAGAGTAAGAAAATGTCAATGTCACAATCAATATTCTTAGGAGTTATACCACATTATATAACACTTACAAACTATTATATTTTAAAGGACATAATTCAGATGACAAGTAATTACAGCACAATAGATGTGGAAGAAGAAAATGATAGAATAAGAAAATGTCAATGTCACAATCAATATTCTTAGAAGTTATACTACATTATATAACACTTACTCTCTATTATATTTTAAAGGACATAATTCAGATGACAAGTAATTACAGCACAATAGATGTGGAAGAAGAAAACAATAGAGTAAGAAAATGTCAATGTCACAACCATTGTTCTTAGGAGTTATACTACATTATATAACACTTACCGCCTATTATATTTTAAATGACATAATTCAGATGACAAGTAATTACAGCACAATAGATGTGGAAGAAGAAAAGAATAGAGTAAGAAAATGTCAATATCACAATCAATATACTTAGGAGTTATACTACATTATATAACACTTACTCTCTATTATATTTTAATAGACGTAATTCAGATGACAAGTAATCACAGCACAATAGATGTGGAAGAAGAAAACAATAGAGTAAGAAAATGTCAATGTCACAATCAATATTCTTAGGAGTTATACTACATTATATAACACTTACTTTCTATTATATTTTAAAGGACATAATTCAGATGACAAGTAATCACAGCACAATAGATGTGGAAGAAGAAAACAATAGAGTAAGAAAATGTCAATGTCAAAATCAATATACTTAGGAGTTATACTACATTATATAACACTTACTCTCTATTGTATTTTAATAGACATAATTCAGATGACAAGGTATTACAGCACAATAGATGTGGAAAAACAAAACAATTGAGCAAGAAAAAGTCAATGTCACAATCAATATTCTTAGGAGTTATACCACATTATATAACACTTACTGCCTATTATATTTCAAAGGACATAATTCAGATGACAAGTAATTATAGCACAATAGATGTGGAAGAAGAAAACAATAGAGTAAGAAAATGTCAATGTCACAATCAATATTCTTTGGATTTATACTACATTATATAACATTTACATCCTATTATATTTTAAAAGACGTAATTCAGATGACAAGTTATTACAGCACAATAGATGTGGAAGAAGAAAACAATTGAGTAAGAAAATGTCAATGTCACAATCAATATTCTTAGGAGTTATACTACATTATATAACACTTACATCCTATTATATTTTAAAGGACATAATTCAAATGACAAGTAATTACAGCACAATAGATGTGGAAGAAGAAAACAATAGAGTAAGAAAATGTCAATGTCACAATCAATACTCTTAGGATTTATACTACATTATATAATACTTACATCCTATTATATTTTAAAGACGTAATTCAGATGACAAGTAATTATAGCACAATAGATGTGGAAGAAGAAAACAATAGAGTAAGAAAATGTCAACGTCACAATCAATACTCTTAGGAGTTATACTACATTATATAACACTTACCGTCTATTAATATTGTAAAGGACACATTCAAATGACGAGATATCACAGCACAATAGATGTGGAAGAAGAAATAAGAAACTGTCAATGTCAATCAATATTCTTAGGATTTATACTACATTATATAACACTTACTGTCTATTAATGTTGTAAATGACACATTCAAGTGACGAGATATCACAGCACAATAGATGTGGAAGAAGAAATCAATAAAATAAGAAAATGCCAATATAACAATCATTATTCTTAGGAGTTATACTACATTATATAACACTTACCACCTATTATATTTTAAAGGACATAATTCAGATGACAAGTAATTACAGCACAATAGATGTGGGAGAAGAAAAGAATAGAGTAAGAAAATGTCAATGTCACAATCATTATTCTTAGGAGTTATACTACATTATATAACACTTACCAACTATTATATTTTAAACAACATAATTCAGATGACAAGTAATCACAGCACAATAGATGTGGAAGAAGAAAACAATAGAGTAAGAAAATGTCAATGTCACAATCAATATACTTAGGAGTTATACTACATTATATAACACTTACTCTCTATTATATTTTAATAGATGTAATTCAGATGACAAGTAATTACAGCACAATACATGTGGAAGAAGAAAACAATAGAGTAAGAAAATGTCAATGTCACAATCAATATACTTAGGAGTTATACTACATTATATAACACTTACTCTCTATTATATTTTAATAGATGTAATTCAGATGACAAGTAATTACAGCACAATACATGTGGATGAAGAAAACAATAGAGTAAAAAAATGTCAATGTCACAATCAATATACTTTGGAGTTATACTACATTATATAACACTTACCTCCTATTATTTTTTAATAGATGTAATTCAGATGACAAGTAATTACAGCACAATACATGTGGATGAAGAAAACAATAGAGTAAAAAAATGTCAATGTCACAATCAATATACTTTGGAGTTATACTACATTATATAACACTTACCTCCTATTATTTTTTAATAGATGTAATTCAGATGACAAGTAATTACAGCACAATAGATGTGGAAGAAGAAAACAATAGAGTAAGAAAATGTCAATGTCACAATCATTATTCTTAGGAGTTATACTACATTATATAACACTTACCACCTATTATATTTTAAAGGACATAATTCAGATGACAAGTAATTACAGCACAATAGATGTGGAAGAAGAAAGCAATAGAGTAAGAAAATGTCAATGTCACAATCAATACTCTTAGGAGTTATACACATTATATAACACTTACTGCCTATTATATTTCAAAGGACATAATTCAGATGACAAGTAATTACAGCACAATAGATGTGGAAGAAGAAAGCAATAGAGTAAGAAAATGTCAATGTCACAATCAATACTCTTAGGAGTTATACACATTATATAACACTTACTGCCTATTATATTTCAAAGGACATAATTCAGATGACAAGTAATTACAGCACAATAGATGTGGAAGAAGAAAGCAATAGAGTAAGAAAATGTCAATGTCACAATCAATATTCTTAGGTTTTATACTACATTATATAACACTTACCAACTATTATATTTTAAAAGACGTAATTCAGATGACAAGTAATTGCAGCACAATAGATGTGGAAGAAGAAAACAATAGAGTAAGAAAATGTCAATGTCACAATCAATATTCTTAGGAGTTATACTACATTATATAACACTTACCAACTATTATATTGTAAAGGACATAATTCAGATGACAAGTAATTACAGCAAAATAGATGTGGAAGAAGAAAACAATAGAGTAAGAAAATGTCAATGTCACAATCAATATTCTTAGGAGTTATACTACATTATATAACACTTACCAACTATTATATTTTAAAAGACGTAATTCAGATGACAAGTAATTACAGCAAAATAGATGTGGAAGAAGAAAACAGTAGAGTAAGAAAATGTCAATGTCACAATTAATACTCTTAGGATTCATACTACATTATATAACACTTACATTCTATTATATTTTAAAAGACATAATTCAGATGACAAGTAATTACAGCACAATAGATGTGGAAGAAGAAAACAATAGAGTAAGAAAATGTCAATGTCACAAACAATATACTTAGGAGTTATAGTACATTATATAATACTTACTCTCTATTATATTTTAATAGACGTAATTTAGATGACAAGTAATTACAGCACAATAGATGTGGCAGAAGAAAACAATAGAGTAAGAAAATGTCAATGTCACAATCAATATTCTTAGGAGTTATACTACATTATATAACACTTACAGCCTATTATAATTAAAGGACATAATTCAGACGACCAGTAATTACAGCATAATTGATGTGGAAGAAGAAAACAATAGAGTAAGAAAATGTCAATATCACAATCAATATTCTTAGGATTTATACTACATTATATAACACTTACTCTCTATTATATTTTAAAGGACATAATTCAGATGACACGTAATTACAGCACAATAGATGTGGAAGAAGAAAAACAATAGAATAAGAAAATGTCAATGTCACAATTAATACTCTCAGGATTTATACTACATTATATAACACTTACTCTCTATTATATTTTAAAGGACATAATTCAGATGACAAGTAATTACAGCACAATAGATGTGGAAGAAAAAAACAATAGAGTAAGAAAATGTCAATGTCACAATAAATATTTTTAGGAGTTATACTACATTATATAACACTTACTCTCTATTATATTTTAATAGACGTAATTCAGATGACAAGGTATTACAGCACAATAGATGTGGAAGAAGAAAACAATAGAGTAAGAAAATATCAATGTCACAATCAATATTCTTAGGAGTTATACTACATTATATAACACTTACTCTCTATTATATTTTAAAGGACATAATTCAGATGACAAGTAATTACAGCACAATAGATGTGGAAGAAAAAAACAATAGAGTAAGAAAATGTCAATGTCACAATAAATATTTTTAGGAGTTATACTACATTATATAACACTTACTCTCTATTATATTTTAATAGACGTAATTCAGATGACAAGGTATTACAGCACAATAGATGTGGAAGAAGAAAACAATAGAGTAAGAAAATATCAATGTCACAATCAATATTCTTAGGAGTTATACTACATTATATAACACTTACATCCTATTATATTTTAAAGGACATAATTTAGATGACAAGTAATTACAACACAATAGATGTGGAAGAAGAAAGCAATAGAGTAAGAAAATGTAAATGTCACAATCAATATTAATAGGATTTATAGTACGTTATATAACACTTACATCCTATTATATTTTAAAAGACGTAATTCAGATGACAAGTAATTACAGCACAATAGATGTGGGAGAAGAAAACAATTGAGTAAGAAAATGTTAATGTCACAATCATTATTCTTAGGATTTATACTACATTATATAACACTTACATCCTATTATATTTTAAAAGACGTAATTCAGATGACAAGTAATTATAGCACAATAGATGTGGAAGAAGAAAACAATAGAGTAAGAAGATGTCAATGACACAATCAATATTCTTAGGAGTTATACTACATTATACACTCTCTATTATATTTTAATAGACGTAATAAAGATGACAAGTAATTACAGCACAATAGATGTGGAAGAAGAAAGCAATAGAGTAAGAAAATGTAAATGTCACAATCATTACTCTTAGGAGTTATACTACATTATATAACACTTACATGCTATTAAATTTTAAAGACATAATTCAGATCACAAGTAATTACAGCACAATAGATGTGGAAGAAGAAAACAATAGAGTAAGAAAATGTCAATGTCACAATCAATATTCTTAGGAGTTATACTACATTATATAACACTTACTGCCTATTATATTTTAAATGACATAATTCAGATGACAAGTAATTACACACCATAATACAGATGACATGTAATTACAGCACAATAGTTATGGAAAAAGAAAACAATAGAGTAAACAAAATGTAAACATCGCAAGCAATCTAATAGAATAGACTTAATAGTGACTTATTGACATTTCTTCAAATTTATAGTCTGTCTTATGTACATGTTAATATGTTTATAACTAATTAATGCATAAAAATGGTTTCTCACACAGAGGATACTTCAAAGGTCAGTATAAACTCTAACTGTCATTGATAAACCATTTGAAATAACACTTATATAGGCATATACATTACATAAAAACATAACGTTTGTATAAAAATGATCATTAAAGCCTTATACTTTTGTAATTATCTTGGCACAAACAAAACTAAAAGTAGGATGAAGAAAATACATCATAGTGTACTTACACCAATGCTACCTCCTACATCATATATTGTTTAAGGTAAGGTACAATTGTCTTGTATCATTATAATGTTGATGCTATGTCTTGTCTAATAGTTACTATCCATTAAACACAGCTTGAAAATTACACTTCATTCTCATGATTAAAATTACTTTAGTAACAATATTGATATCAGCATTTTGGTTGACTAATACATCAACAATATCTGCATATCCTTTGTCACTTGCATAATGAAGGGCTGACCATCCTCTCTAAAAAAGAAAACATACAAATAATCAATTGTAATATAAAACCATTAACTCTATAATAACAGTACAAACATACAGACCTTATCTTTTGTCTTATCTCTCTACTTTGTCATTATCATTATAACATATTTCATTCGTATATCGTGTAAATGTAAGTCACGTTATACATGAAGGACATGACTACATAAGACAACTAATACTTCAATTCATGTCCTTTACTGCTATTTTAGTCTGAGTATATGATACAACTATGGAAAATTTATGGTGATGTCATGTCTAGTCATTTCATCATGTCCAATGATAATAAGTAGGTAAATTGGTTAATACACATCTTATAAAAAACACTTTTTATTAACATTGTGATAAGAGCTTTGTATCCTTTCCAATATTCATTATATTTGACATATTTTTAGAAGATAATATTTCAAACTTTTTTATAATACTATAACAACAACTGTCACTTTTAGCAAAAGAAGTTATATTATAATTTCACTTATACAGCTTTTATCATATAACATGTATACATGAACACTTACTGTGTTGACAATGTCTAGATTGACTCCTTTATGGGTTAAAATCAAAACAACATCTTTGTGTCCATTCATTGCTGCTAACATGACTGGAGTAGATCCATCCTAAATATATTATAATAATTACATTAACATGAACCAAGAGAATATATCATAACATCTGTACATTATCAATATCACTACTGCTATATGTAAATACAGCATAAACATTATAAACCTAGACAACATTACATATACAAACAAAATATCACTCAAATCACTCTCAATAATTGAGAAAACAATATAAATGTAAATTAAATACTGTGTCAAAAATAAATACTTTTTTCTAACATAAAAGAAAAACTTCTTCAAAATTACGGCATAATACAACAATTGTCCATGATACATGTTTTTACAATAAAACAAATATGAAAAGGCACTGTATATACACATACTTAGGTTAAATTATTTGTACAAGTTTAAATAATCATTCATCATCCACCACTACAAGCTAATAATATAATGATAATAAACAATTATTTGCACAAGGTTTAACAATCATGTATTGTCTTACATTTCATTCTGTGCATTAACAGGGTTTCATTTGGGGTGGGAGGCATTTGATCCCCTCCTTGGATATTAGGATAGCTATTTTTTTTCAAGGGATAATTGGATGTAATGAATACAGAACTGAAACTCAGCACAAGGAATATACAGTATAAGATAACCTTAGGCTAAACACAAGGAGAATGTACAGTTTTAACCAATAGTCTATGGGTGTTAAATTACTCCTAAGTGCCTTATCAGCACGAGTGTAACTTGGTCTATAGGTGCTAAGTGTCTTATCACCACCAGAAAGAAGGTCATCTCATCATGTTATTTGAAAACCACAAATGGTCTGAAAATGTGCCAGAAGCAATCTCAGAGGGTCTAAAATTCAAAACTTTTCTGGGAGACATGCCTCCACACCCGAGGGCACGTTGTCACCTGCAGTCCCATTGCCCCCCTAAATTATTTTGTCCCCCACCTTGTCCATTTTTCTAAATAAAACCCTGATTTAGAACTAATACTATAATAACATATCACAGTTAACCTATTATATTGTAAAGGACATATTCAGATTACAGCAGAAAAGATGTGGAAGAAGAAAACAACAGAGTAAGAAAATGTAAATGTCACAATCAATATTCTTAGAATTTATACTACATTATATAACACTTACCGACTATTATATTTTAAAGGACATAATTCAGATGACAAGTAATTACAGCACAATAGATGTGGAAGAAGAAAACAATTGAGTAAGAAAATGTCAATGTCACAATCATTATTCTTAGGAGTTATACCACATTATATAACACTTACTGCCTATTATATTTTAAAGGACATAATTCAGATGACAAGTAATTACAGCACAATAGATATGGAAGAAGAAAGCAATAGAGTAAGAAAATGTCAATGTCACAATCAATATTCTTAGGATTTATACTACATTATATAACACTTACATCCTATTATATTTTAAAAGATGTAATTTAGATGACATGTAATTATAGCAAAATAGATGTGGAAGAAGAAAACAATTGAGTAAGAAAATGTCAATGTCACAATCAATATTCTTAGAATTTATATTACATTATATAACACTTACCGACTATTATATTTTAAAGGACATAATTCAGATGACAAGTAATTACAGCACAATAGATGTGGAAGAAGAAAACAATACAGGAAGAAAATGTCAATGTCACAATCATTATTCTTAGGAGTTATACTATACTATATAACACTTACCAACTATTACATTTTAAAGGACATAATTCATATGAAAAAGTAATTATAGCAAAATAGATGTGGAAGAAGAAAGCAATAGAGTAAGAAAATGTCAATGTCACAATCAATACTCTTAGGATTTATACTACATTATATAACACTTACAAACTATTAATATTGTAAAGGACACATTCAAATGACGAGATATCACAGCACAATAGATGTGGAAGAAGAAAACAATAGAGTAAGAAAATATCAATGTCACAATCAATATTCTTAGGAGTTATACTACATTATATAACACTTACATCCTATTATATTTTAAAGGACATAATTTAGATGACAAGTAATTACAACACAATAGATGTGGAAGAAGAAAGCAATAGAGTAAGAAAATGTAAATGTCACAATCAATATTAATAGGATTTATAGTACGTTATATAACACTTACATCCTATTATATTTTAAAAGACGTAATTCAGATGACAAGTAATTACAGCACAATAGATGTGGGAGAAGAAAACAATTGAGTAAGAAAATGTTAATGTCACAATCATTATTCTTAGGATTTATACTACATTATATAACACTTACATCCTATTATATTTTAAAAGACGTAATTCAGATGACAAGTAATTATAGCACAATAGATGTGGAAGAAGAAAACAATAGAGTAAGAAGATGTCAATGACACAATCAATATTCTTAGGAGTTATACTACATTATACACTCTCTATTATATTTTAATAGACGTAATAAAGATGACAAGTAATTACAGCACAATAGATGTGGAAGAAGAAAGCAATAGAGTAAGAAAATGTAAATGTCACAATCATTACTCTTAGGAGTTATACTACATTATATAACACTTACATGCTATTAAATTTTAAAGACATAATTCAGATCACAAGTAATTACAGCACAATAGATGTGGAAGAAGAAAACAATAGAGTAAGAAAATGTCAATGTCACAATCAATATTCTTAGGAGTTATACTACATTATATAACACTTACTGCCTATTATATTTTAAATGACATAATTCAGATGACAAGTAATTACACACCATAATACAGATGACATGTAATTACAGCACAATAGTTATGGAAAAAGAAAACAATAGAGTAAACAAAATGTAAACATCGCAAGCAATCTAATAGAATAGACTTAATAGTGACTTATTGACATTTCTTCAAATTTATAGTCTGTCTTATGTACATGTTAATATGTTTATAACTAATTAATGCATAAAAATGGTTTCTCACACAGAGGATACTTCAAAGGTCAGTATAAACTCTAACTGTCATTGATAAACCATTTGAAATAACACTTATATAGGCATATACATTACATAAAAACATAACGTTTGTATAAAAATGATCATTAAAGCCTTATACTTTTGTAATTATCTTGGCACAAACAAAACTAAAAGTAGGATGAAGAAAATACATCATAGTGTACTTACACCAATGCTACCTCCTACATCATATATTGTTTAAGGTAAGGTACAATTGTCTTGTATCATTATAATGTTGATGCTATGTCTTGTCTAATAGTTACTATCCATTAAACACAGCTTGAAAATTACACTTCATTCTCATGATTAAAATTACTTTAGTAACAATATTGATATCAGCATTTTGGTTGACTAATACATCAACAATATCTGCATATCCTTTGTCACTTGCATAATGAAGGGCTGACCATCCTCTCTAAAAAAGAAAACATACAAATAATCAATTGTAATATAAAACCATTAACTCTATAATAACAGTACAAACATACAGACCTTATCTTTTGTCTTATCTCTCTACTTTGTCATTATCATTATAACATATTTCATTCGTATATCGTGTAAATGTAAGTCACGTTATACATGAAGGACATGACTACATAAGACAACTAATACTTCAATTCATGTCCTTTACTGCTATTTTAGTCTGAGTATATGATACAACTATGGAAAATTTATGGTGATGTCATGTCTAGTCATTTCATCATGTCCAATGATAATAAGTAGGTAAATTGGTTAATACACATCTTATAAAAAACACTTTTTATTAACATTGTGATAAGAGCTTTGTATCCTTTCCAATATTCATTATATTTGACATATTTTTAGAAGATAATATTTCAAACTTTTTTATAATACTATAACAACAACTGTCACTTTTAGCAAAAGAAGTTATATTATAATTTCACTTATACAGCTTTTATCATATAACATGTATACATGAACACTTACTGTGTTGACAATGTCTAGATTGACTCCTTTATGGGTTAAAATCAAAACAACATCTTTGTGTCCATTCATTGCTGCTAACATGACTGGAGTAGATCCATCCTAAATATATTATAATAATTACATTAACATGAACCAAGAGAATATATCATAACATCTGTACATTATCAATATCACTACTGCTATATGTAAATACAGCATAAACATTATAAACCTAGACAACATTACATATACAAACAAAATATCACTCAAATCACTCTCAATAATTGAGAAAACAATATAAATGTAAATTAAATACTGTGTCAAAAATAAATACTTTTTTCTAACATAAAAGAAAAACTTCTTCAAAATTACGGCATAATACAACAATTGTCCATGATACATGTTTTTACAATAAAACAAATATGAAAAGGCACTGTATATACACATACTTAGGTTAAATTATTTGTACAAGTTTAAATAATCATTCATCATCCACCACTACAAGCTAATAATATAATGATAATAAACAATTATTTGCACAAGGTTTAACAATCATGTATTGTCTTACATTTCATTCTGTGCATTAACAGGGTTTCATTTGGGGTGGGAGGCATTTGATCCCCTCCTTGGATATTAGGATAGCTATTTTTTTTCAAGGGATAATTGGATGTAATGAATACAGAACTGAAACTCAGCACAAGGAATATACAGTATAAGATAACCTTAGGCTAAACACAAGGAGAATGTACAGTTTTAACCAATAGTCTATGGGTGTTAAATTACTCCTAAGTGCCTTATCAGCACGAGTGTAACTTGGTCTATAGGTGCTAAGTGTCTTATCACCACCAGAAAGAAGGTCATCTCATCATGTTATTTGAAAACCACAAATGGTCTGAAAATGTGCCAGAAGCAATCTCAGAGGGTCTAAAATTCAAAACTTTTCTGGGAGACATGCCTCCACACCCGAGGGCACGTTGTCACCTGCAGTCCCATTGCCCCCCTAAATTATTTTGTCCCCCACCTTGTCCATTTTTCTAAATAAAACCCTGATTTAGAACTAATACTATAATAACATATCACAGTTAACCTATTATATTGTAAAGGACATATTCAGATTACAGCAGAAAAGATGTGGAAGAAGAAAACAACAGAGTAAGAAAATGTAAATGTCACAATCAATATTCTTAGAATTTATACTACATTATATAACACTTACCGACTATTATATTTTAAAGGACATAATTCAGATGACAAGTAATTACAGCACAATAGATGTGGAAGAAGAAAACAATTGAGTAAGAAAATGTCAATGTCACAATCATTATTCTTAGGAGTTATACCACATTATATAACACTTACTGCCTATTATATTTTAAAGGACATAATTCAGATGACAAGTAATTACAGCACAATAGATATGGAAGAAGAAAGCAATAGAGTAAGAAAATGTCAATGTCACAATCAATATTCTTAGGATTTATACTACATTATATAACACTTACATCCTATTATATTTTAAAAGATGTAATTTAGATGACATGTAATTATAGCAAAATAGATGTGGAAGAAGAAAACAATTGAGTAAGAAAATGTCAATGTCACAATCAATATTCTTAGAATTTATATTACATTATATAACACTTACCGACTATTATATTTTAAAGGACATAATTCAGATGACAAGTAATTACAGCACAATAGATGTGGAAGAAGAAAACAATACAGGAAGAAAATGTCAATGTCACAATCATTATTCTTAGGAGTTATACTATACTATATAACACTTACCAACTATTACATTTTAAAGGACATAATTCATATGAAAAAGTAATTATAGCAAAATAGATGTGGAAGAAGAAAGCAATAGAGTAAGAAAATGTCAATGTCACAATCAATATTCTTAGGATTTATACTACATTATATAACACTTACCAACTATTATATTTTAAAGGACATAATTCATATGAAAAAGTAATTATAGCAAAATAGATGTGGAAGAAGAAAGCAATAGAGTAAGAAAATGTCAATGTCACAATCAATATTCTTAGGATTTATACTACATTATATAACACTTACCGACTATTATATTTTAAAGGACATAATTCAGATGACAAGTAATTATAGCACAATAGATGTGGAAGAAGAAAACAATAGAGTAAGAAAATGTCACTGTCACAATCAATATTCTTAGGATTTATACTACATTATATAACACTTACATCCTATTAAAGTTTAAAAGACGTAATTCAGATGACAAGTAATTATAGCACAATAGATGTGGAAGAAGAAAACAATAGAGTAAGAAAATGTCAATATCACAATCATTATTCTTAGGAGTTATACTACATTATATAACACTTACATCCTATTATATTTTAAAGGACATAATTCAGATGACAAGTAGTAATTACAACACAATAGATGTGGAAGAAGAAAGCAATAGAGTAAAGAAAATGTCAATGTCACAATCAATATTCTTAGGATTTACACTACATTATAGAATACTTACCAACTATTATATTTTAAAGGACATAATTCAGATGACAAGTACGTACAGCACAATAGATGTGGAAGAAGAAAACAATAAAATGAGAAAATGTCAATGTCACAATCAATACTCTTAGGATATATACTACATTATATAACACTTACCGTCTATTAATATTGTAAAGGACACATTCAAATGACGATATAACAGAGCATAATAGATGTGGAAGAAGAAATAAGAAAATGTCAATGTCAATCAATATTCTTAGGATTTATACTACATTATATAACACTTACTGTCTATTAATATTGTAAAGGACACATTCAAATGACAGAGCATAATAGATGTGGAAGAAGAAATAAGAAAATGTCAATGTCAATCAATATTCTTAGGATTTATACTACATTATATAACACTTACTGTCTATTAATATTGTAAAGGACACATTCAAATGACGAGATATCACAGCACAATAGATGTGTAAGAAGAAAACAATAAAATAAGAAAATGTCAATGTCACAATCAATATTCTTAGGTGTTATACTACATTATATAACACTTACATCCTATTATAATTTAAAGGACATAATTCAGATGACAAGTAATTATAGCACAATAGATGTGGAAGAAGAAAGCAATACAGTAAGAAAATGTCAATGTCACAATCAATACTCTTAGGATATATACTACATTATATAACACTTACCGTCTATTAATATTGTAAAGGACACATTCAAATGACGAGATATCACAGCACAATATATGTGGAAGAAGAAATAAGAAAATGTCAATGTCAATCAATATTCTTAGGATTTATACTACATTATATAACACTTACTGCCTATTAATATTGTAAAGAACACATTCAAATGACGAGATATCACAGCACAATAGATGTGGAAGAAGAAATCAATAAAATAAGAAAATGTCAATGTCACAATTAATACTCTTAGGATTTATACTACATTATATAACACTTACCACCTATTATATTTTAGAGGACAAAATTCAGATGACAAGTAATTATAGCAAAATAGATGTGGAAGAAGAAAGCAATAGAGTAAGAAAATGTCAATGTCACAATCAATATTCTTAGGAGTTATACTACATTATATAACACTTACCAACTATTATATTTTAAAGGACATAATTCAGATAATAAGTAATTATAGCACAATAGATGTGGAAGAAGAAAACAATAGAGTAAGAAAATGTCACTGTCACAATCAATATTCTTAGGATTTATACTACATTATATAACACTTACCTCCTATTAAAGTTTAAAAGACGTAATTCAGATGACAAGTAATTATAGCACAATAGATGTGGAAGAAGAAAACAATAGAGTAAGAAAATGTCAATGTCACAATCAATATTCTTAGGATTTATACTACATTATATAACACTTACTCTCTATTATATTTTAATAGACGTAATTCAGATGACAAGTTATTACAGCACAATAGATGTGGAAGAATAAAACAATAGAGTAAGAAAATGTCAATGTCACAATTAATATTCTTAGGAGTTATACTACATTATATAACACTTACCAACTATTATATTTTAAAGGACATAATTCAGATGACAAGTAAGTATAGCACAATAGATGTGGAAGAAGAAAGTAATAGAGTAAGAAAATGTCAATGACACAATCAATATTCTTAGGTTTTATATTACATTATATAATACTTACCTCCTATTATATTTTAAAAGACGTAATTCAGATGACAAGTAATTACAGCACAATAGATGTGGAAGAAGAAAACAATAGAGTAAGAAAATGTCAATGTCACAATCATTATTCTTAGGAGTTATACTACATTATATAACACTTACCGACTATTATATTTTAAAGGACATAATTCAGATAACAAGTAATTATAGCACAATAGATGTGGAAGAAGAAAACAATAGAGTAAGAAAATGTCAATGTCACAATCAATACTCTTAGGATATATACTACATTATATAACACTTACCGTCTATTAATATTGTAAAGGACACATTCAAATGACGAGATATCACAGCACAATAGATGTGGAAGAAGAAAACAATAGAGTAAGAAAATGTCAATGTCACAATCATTATTCTTAGGAGTTATACTACACTATATAACATTTACCAACTATTATATTTTAAAGGACATAATTCAGATGAACAAGTAATTACAGCACAATAGATGTGGAAGAAGAAAGCAATAGAGTAAGAAAATGTCAATGTCACAATCAATATTCTTAGGAGTTATACTACATTATATAACACTTACAAACTATTATATTTTAAAAGACGTAATTCAGATGACAAGGAATTACAACACAATAGATATGGAAGAAGAAAACAATAGAGTAAGAAAATGTCAATGTTATAATCATTATTCTTAGGAGTTATACTACATTATATAACACTTACATCCTATTATATTTTAAAAGACGTAATTCAGATGACAAGTAATTACAGCACAATAGATGTGGAAGAAGAAAACAATAGAGTAAGAAAATGTCAATGTCACAATCATTATTCTTAGGAGTTATACTACATTATATAACACTTACCGACTATTATATTTTAAAGGACATAATTCAGATAACAAGTAATTATAGCACAATAGATGTGGAAGAAGAAAACAATAGAGTAAGAAAATGTCAATGTCACAATCAATACTCTTAGGATATATACTACATTATATAACACTTACCGTCTATTAATATTGTAAAGGACACATTCAAATGACGAGATATCACAGCACAATAGATGTGGAAGAAGAAAACAATAGAGTAAGAAAATGTCAATGTCACAATTATTATTCTTAGGAGTTATACTACATTATATAACACTTACCGACTATTATATTTTAAAGGACATAATTCAGATAACAAGTAATTATAGCACAATAGATGTGGAAGAAGAAAACAATAGAGTAAGAAAATGTCAATGTCACAATCAATATTTTTAGGATTTATACTACATTATATAACACTTACTGTCTATTAATATTGTAAAGGACACATTTAAATGACGAGACATCATAGCACAATAGATGTGGAAGAAGAAAACAATAAAATAAAAAAATGTCAATGTCACAATCAATACTTTTAGGATTTATACTACATTATATAACACTTACTGCCTATTAATATTGTAAAGGACACATTCAAATGACGAGATATCACAGCACAAAAGATGTGGAAGAAGAAAACAATAAAATGAGAAAATGTCAATGTCACAATTAATATTCTTAGGAGTTATACTACATTATATAACACTTACTGCCTATTATATTTTAAAGGACATAATTCAGATGACAAGTAATTACACACCATAATACAGATGACATGTAAATTACAGCACAATAGTTATGGAAAAAGAAAACAATAGAGTAAACAAAATGTAACATCGCAAGCAATCTAATAGAATAGACTTAATATTGACTTATTGACATTTCTTCAAATTTATAGTCTGTCTTATGTACATGTTAATATGTTTATAACTAATTAATGCATAAAAATGGTTTCTCACACAGAGGCTACTTCAAAGGTCAGTATAAACTCTAACTGTTATTGTTAAACCACTTGAAATAACACTTATATAGGCATATACATTACATAAAAACATAACGTTTGTATAAAAATGATCATTAAAGCCTTATACTTTTGTAATTATCTTGGAACAAACAAAACTAAAAGTAGGATGAAGAAAATACATCATAGTGTACTTACACCAATGCTACCTCCTATATCATATACTGTTTAAGGTAAGGTACAATTGTCTTGTATCATTATAATGTTGATGCTGTCTTGTCTAATAGTTACTATCCATTAACACAGCTTGAAAATTACACTTCATTTTTTTGGTCCAAATTACCTTAATAACAATATTGATATTAGCATTTTCGTTGACTAATATCTCGACAATATCTGCATATCCTTTGTCACTTGCATAATGAAGGGCTGACCATCCTATCTATTAAAGAAAACATACAAATAATCAATTGTAATATAAAACCATTAACTCTATAATAACAGTACAAACATACAGACCTTATCTTTTGTCTTATCTCTTTACTTTGTCATTATCATTACAACATATTACATTCGTATATCGTGTAAATGTAAGTCACGTTATACATGAAGGACATGACTACATCTATTACTAATAAATCTTCATTACTTAAATAACTGTTTTAACACTAATTTATGCAAGATGGCTTAAATTATATATAGTTACAATGTAATCTAAGGGACTGGAAAACAACAAGCAAACAGAAAAAATACTAGAATATACTATTAAGTCAATGTTCTAACTGACAATAATATAACATGTAGTTATTTATGTTGCTTAGTATATCAACAATCATCATCTTTGTCCTTCCTTATGACTTTTTAATTATATTATTTACAAGTCTACTACAATAACAAGCATTACCTCTGTCTGACAGTTATTGTATCTGACAAAGTATAGATCTTCAACAGTCTGTACACTAAAAAAGGCTGGCTATTTTTAATTGTGGATTTGTCAAAATGGCAAAAAGTACACTAATTATAGCTGAGCAATATACTGGACACTTCAATTTTAAACAATTTAAATTGAATAGTTCAATGTTAAACAGACAACTAATACTTCAATTCATGTCCTTTACTGCTATTTTAGTCTGAGCATATGATACAACTATGGAAAATTTATGGTGATGTCAATATGTAGGTAAATTGGTTAATACACATCTTATAAAAACACTTTTTATTAACATTGTGATAAGAGCTTTGTATCCCTTTCCAATATTCATTATATGTGACGTATTCTTAAAGACAATATTTCAAACTTTATTATAATAGTATAACAACTACTGCCACTTTTAGCAAAAGAAGTTGCATTTTAATTTCTCTTATACAGCTTTTATCATATAACATATATACATGAACACTTACTTTGTTGACAATGTCTAGATTGGCTCCTTTATGGGTTAAAATTAAAACAACATCTTTGTGTCCACTCATTGCTGCTAACATGGTTGGAGTAGATCCATCCTAAATATATTATAATAACTACATTAACATAAACTAAGACAATATATCATAACATCTGTACATTATCTATATACCAATAAAGCTATACATAAGTACAGCATTAACATTATAGCCACTCGTTCAAAATGATCATTAAAGCCTAATACAATAGATGTGAAAAAATAAAACAATAGGGTAAAAAATGTCAATGTCAAATTCAATGCACTTAAGATTTATACTACATTATATCACACATACAAAGTATTATAAGTATTATATTCATTTCTATGGTCCAAATTACCTTAGTAACAATATTGATATCAACATTTTTGTTGACTAATACATCAACAATATCTGCATATCCTTTGTCACTTGCATAATGAAGGGCTGACCATCCTCTCTATTAAAGAAAACATACAAATAATCAATTGTTATATAAAACCATTAACTCTACAATAACAGTACAAACATATAGACCTTGTCTTTTGTCTTATCTCTTTACTTTGTCATTATCATAACAACATATTACATTCATATATCGTGTAAATGTAAGTCACATTATACATGAAGGACATGACTACATCTATTACTAATAAATCTTCATTACTTAAATAACTGTTTTAACACTAATTTTGTGCAAGATGGCTTAAATTATGTACAGTTACAATGTAATCTAAGGGACTGGAAAACAACAAGCAAAAAAAATATTAGAATATACTATTAAGTCAATGTTCTAACTGACAATAATATAACATGTAGTTATTTATGTTGCTTAGTATATCAACAATCATCATTTTTGTCCTTACATATGACTTTTTAATTATATTATTTACAAGTCTACTACAATAACAAGCATTACCTCCGTCTGACAGTTATTGTATCTGCCAAACTATAGGTCTTCAACAGTCTGTACACTAAAAAAGGCTGGCTATTTTTAATTGTGGATTTGTCAAAATGGCAAAAAGTATACTATTTATAGCTGAGCAATATACTGGACACTTCAATTTTAAACAATTTAAATTGAATACTTCAATGTTAAACAGACAACTAATACTTCAATTCATGTCCTTTACTGCTATTTTAGTCTGAGCATATGATACAACTATGGAAAATTTATGGTGATGTCAATATGTAGGTAAATTGGTTAATACACATCTTATAAAAACACTTTTTATTAACATTGTGATAAGAGCTTTGTATCCCTTTCCAATATTCATTATATGTGACGTATTCTTAAAGACAATATTTCAAACTTTATTATAATAGTATAACAACTACTGCCACTTTTAGCAAAAGAAGTTGCATTTTAATTTCTCTTATACAGCTTTTATCATATAACATATATACATGAACACTTACTTTGTTGACAATGTCTAGATTGGCTCCTTTATGGGTTAAAATTAAAACAACATCTTTGTGTCCACTCATTGCTGCTAACATGGTTGGAGTAGATCCATCCTAAATATATTATAATAACTACATTAACATAAACTAAGACAATATATCATAACATCTGTACATTATCTATATACCAATAAAGCTATACATAAGTACAGCATTAACATTATAGCCACTTGTTCAAAATGATCATTAAAGCCTTATACAATAGATGTGAAAAAATAAAACAATAGGGTAAAAAATGTCAATGTCAAATTCAATGCACTTAAGATTTATACTACATTATATCACACATACAAAGTATTATATTGTAAAGGACACATTCAGATGATAAGAAATCATAGCATAATAGATGTAGAAGAAAAACCCAATAGAGTAAACAAATATCAACACAACATTCAACTTAGGATTTACATTTATTAAAATTATATTACATTACTGATTTATATTACTGATTTATTGACCTCTTTATATTAATGATCTTGTCACATCCTCTGTATTTGATTACAACTAATTATTTCATAAAAATTGATTCTCACATTGAAGCTACTAGTTGTATAAACTACAATGTTCATTGTTAAAAAACTCAAAAATAAGGTCTCAAAAGCATATACCTTACATAACAACAAACAGAACAATAAGAAGAATGTAGAAAGCATAGTTCTGTACACCAGTGCTATTAATTGTCTGATATACTTGTTTAAGTACAGTTGTCTTGTGTCATTATAATGTTTAAGTTATATCTTGTCTAATAGTTACTATCCATTAACAAAGCTAAAAGATTACAGTTTGTTCTCATGATCAAAATTACCTTAGTAATAATATTCATATCAGCATTATGGTTAAGTAATACTTCAACAATGTCTGTATGGCCTTTGTAACTTGCATAATGAAGGGCCGCCCATCCTCTCTATTATAAAAACAAACTAATAATAAACTACAAAATGAAACTGCTAACATTCTACAATAACAATACAAAATATGGACCTTGTGTCTTGTCTTATATCTTTCTACTTTGTCATTATCATTATAATATGATACATTCATACATTGTCTACATATAAGTCATTTGGTACATGTAGGACTAGACTACAAATATTATTAATAAAATTTTATCACTAATTTAAACCAGATAAGTTGAAGTATATACATGACAATAAATCTGAGATAACATGTAAACAGAAAATTATTAGAATTTAGGACTATACTATTAACTAAACAGTTCAGCTGACAAAAATATAACATGTAGCTCTTTAAGTTGCTCAGCATATAAATACAGTGAACAAACAATGAATAACAAACATTAGTTATACTTCTCCTTTTTGATAAAGTCTTAATAGTCAAACTACTTCTGTTAGTTACTTTGATTACTTAAACAGTAAGAAAACAAAATGAAAATAAAAACTAGTGTTAGTCAAGTTCAAAGAAGATACTTTTAGACTAGTGATTCATTTAATAAGTGTTAGATTTCAATGTAAAATGATAAAATAGATTTACCTCATCTGTTGCATTTACATCACCTCCTCTAACAAGAGTATCTTTTACTCCTAACAAGTACCCTTTCTTAGCAGATTCAATTAGACTATAATTCTATGGTAAAAGAAAAAGTATTATGACAGGATTTCCTTAAACCTAGAGATAAACATCTTCAATATAGTGCCAAAAGTAATCTCACTCAAGGATATATCTTGGGCTAAAAGCAAACTAACTTACATCATTATATTATCTTGCAATATCATTTAACACATAAAAAATTGCGACAATTACTTTACAAATATATATTCCATATAAATAATGTTCCATAACTGCTTGATGTCTTATGCAGTATAGATATAAATATCGTGTATATAATTTACCAACTGTAAAAAGAACATTAGTGTCTTAAAACAACAATAACTAAAATGAAACAAATAAAAACAGGAAAGGCTAAAAAAAATTTGGACACCACATAATTTGTTAGGTTTATATATATATATATATAGTACTTTATAATTTATATAGTACTTTTTACATCACATTATGTGATGTGTTTATTTAAACACCTGATAATTAAATTAATTTAGTTACGGATTTAAAGTTGTTGCTGAAAATGGATAACAGAACAGACACAGTTTGGTTATTATAATGTTATTGTATTATTTTACTAAACAATGAAATAGTATGTATAGATAGATAGATAGATAGATAGATAGATAGATAAATAGATAGATAGATATAGATTAGATAGATAGATGGATGGATGAATGGATGGATAGATAGATAGATAGATAGATATTATATAATATATATATATATATATATATATATATATATATATATACATCATATATATTATTTGAAGCTGACCATGTTATTTGTAAGGTATAATATGTTTTGTTCAAGTAAGTACATTGATAACTTCTTATTTCATATACCACTACTTATACTTTTACACAGTAATATATAGTAAAGGATTATGATGTACTTACCAAGTCCAGCTGGTCCATGATAACAGCTGAAATGCATAAACTCACTAACAGCAACAATCATTTACAAATGACAATTTCCTCAATAAAAGAATCCTTGGAACTTCAAATTAACAACTGCTGTAAGAAGTCATTTTATATGATGTTCAAAAATTAGGAGTTTAGCATTAAAAAATATGTGATCCCAAAGTTTATGAAAATATTCACAATGTTCAGGAAAAAGTGAATGCCGAACTGTGTAATGACAACTGGCATCATATGAAGATCTCTCCCATAGTCTACCACATATATAGTATATTTGCATTGTTAAGACAACAATAGTGCTGACAATGTATTACAGCTGTTGAAAGTAGCAGTCAGTACATATATATGGTCTAAAATCACATACTTTCTTTGGCAACTTTTACTGTTATAGATGAACTTCTGTCAGTTGGTCAACCTCTGTCTCATACTACTGACTATGGAATAGATCTATATGACAAAACTATATAGTTTGTATCACATACTCTTCATCATCTGTGACTCATTATATAAATTTATTGTGTTTGTATCATATAGACATTATCTTTTGTTGACACATAAATATTGAATAGTAAATTACTCAGTCTCAATCCTATTCTATTTTCTCTTCAGGTGATGGCGACCATATCTGATGACTGTCCCTGAGACAAATACCGTCTGTCTTCCAAACATTTCTGCCTGTTTTACATCAACTGGTACTTGTACTGTACCAGATTGAGATTCCTTGTTCTTTTTCTTTGACAATTGGAATGTGAATAAACAATTATGCTCTTCGAAGAGCATAATTGTTTATTCACATTCCAATTGAACTATTACTTTAGCTTCAAAAGGACATCATGAAGACTCAGACTCTGTTGAAGAGAATTTATTGTTACTCCCCTCCCCCCAATACGCTATGCTCAGTCAGCCTCCCCAATATTTATGGCCCTCATATGCCTATGAATTCATAGGCATATGATAATATCACTATACTATGACAACCAACACATGCATCATTTTCAAGATAGTCTTCCAATAAGGACTTGATTTTCATTAAACACAAATGTCTAATCCCAGACAGTCTGGCTGACCAAGAGGTGTGTCACCAAGTCAGACATTGCATAAAAGAATAGTTGTATAAAATAGCCATTTCAGTTCATTATGCTGTTTTGCATTTCACTGTTCCTTGCTATAAAACAGTAACAATTCTCCACTATGTCTCTTGTTTATTTGGTACTGAATGTAATCGTTATACCTGGGCAAAACTACTTGCGTAATCACGTGATATCGCGCACGCTATCGTAGCGTTAGTGACGGGCAGGAAATATCTGCTAAATTAATACAATAATATTCAATAAACCAATGCAAACAAAAGCAACTTTTGGAGTGTTAGTCATTCTCTAAATTTCCTTTATACTGTTGTTTTTTCTCAAATACAGTCTTTTTGTGTCCAAAAGGGGTGTTCATTTTCCTTAATATTCTTGTGTTTTTCCATCTTCTTCATATCTCCCAAAGAAATACCTTCATGCTATATGTATTACAAAAAACAGACTGTCTTCAAAGGTAAAGGTAAACATTTGTAGCAAGCACTTACAGCATGTTCTATGAATTGATTCTAAATTGTACAACAAATCAATTCTGGATTGGTACTTGTAAGTAGAGAGAAGTGTTGTTATCTCTATAATCATCATTTTGTCTATAATTATTATAGTTGTACAAACTGCTCTTCCATCCTTTGTAGTTGTTTTCGCCTTGGAACATTCATTCTAAACTCTATATACCTAAAGAAGCACAATTATAATCAATAAAAAGTTAAACAACAGCTTACATAGTTCAGGTCAGTTGACCCTGTACCTATGTAAACCATGACAATATGGACTGACACAACATGCATCTGATTCATCATAATTTGATAATTATATAAAATGGTTGAGATGCAATAAAATTACTATTATAAAAATGGATACAAATATGGTGTCAGAACAGAAAATGACTATAGAGCTAGGGTTGCCATTAGAGACAATAGCTGTGATTGATACTGGGAGCTATAAGAATTGGAAATTGATTATGACCTAAAAAGTGCTGTAGTAATTGTGTGCTTCACATTTATAGAAGCATAATCTTGAGCTTCAATTTCACTCCCAAATATTCGGATGAGATGGTAATAAGTAGGAAGCATTGTAGGATTGAAAAGTGTTGGTGATAGGACCTGTCTCTGATAGATTGGTAGATGGAATTGAGACTGTGTTAATAATAATTGAAGTACTATTAGTCATTACTTCATTACTAGAAACTATGCTTTTGTAATCATTGCAAAGGTTGGTAGATTGATTATTTCAAGATAATGTGGAAGGTCAATATCCATCACATCTTAATAAATAAGTACAAGATTCAGGACCATCTGTGCTATTGGCAATGACAGTATCATGTGGTGAACTCAATGTGTTGGTAGCTACAGATGTAGCAGTAGTTATGGGAACACTGCCTTTTTAGCATTATTAACCAGATTTAGCAAGTCTGTGTTGAAAGATGCTTTAACATTTCACAAACCTAAAGAATAATAGTACCAGTACGTAGTACTTGACATATTTTAAACCTATTTAATATAGGACTTGCTTCTTTTTAGGATTAATTGCTTTGAAGGGCTCTTGGCATTCTTTCTCTTGTTACCTATGCATAATAGACATAGGTATCACATGTTGTACACACACATTTATTTGTGTTTATGGCTACAATTACTGTGTAACTAAAATGTTTTTCACTGATATGATGTTTATGGTTCATTGGACCTACTCAACACTTAATAATAGATTTAACCGATCTTGCAATGCTTTGAAGTGGTCTTAATTGAAACTCACTTCATATATGCATATATTTACATACATATATTTTGCTAACTATTTTTATTTTCTTTAACAATTGTTGCTTCAGCAAGTCTGACCCAATCAGATGTATCATTACAACTATACCAAGGAGCAAGTAACTTCACTCTAACATCAAGTTCTTCAAAATTATTAAATGGCAACTCAACAACTCCAACCAAATGCACAGGATTTCATTAACTATGTAATATTACATAACTGTGGCTTGTAATAATTACGTAACATGGTATCACCCCCACAGCCAATCCATCATAACAGCAGCAAGCAAGATAAACTACTCACTGACTTAAGAAATTATTAATTTTACACTGAATATGACATCAAATTAAGTGTTAAGTTATGAAAAGGCCTAAGAACAAAGAACAAGACAACAGCAGCTTCCCATGTGTTAAGTTCTGAAGAAACATGTGAAGACTTTGTTAGCAGTAATTACCACGTAACATTATGCTACTACGTAAAAACATTGTGGTTTGCTCGAGTACCTGTTGACCAAACAGTAGTTTCTCTGGGAATGTTGGGGAATGAGACAACTCAGACAGTAAGTGATCATGTTGATACAACTTTACCTCAAGTTAACTTGATAAGAAAACTATTGATCATGTGACTCTAATTTAATGGGTGTGGTCTCATAGGTAATTAAAGGAAAACTCCAGTGAAACCTTTGGTATGTCAATAATTCTTTGTTGAAGTCAGTAGTATATTACTAAAATAGATTATATCTATAATATAATAATTATCATGTTATTACGTCTAATTGATATGTGTGTTAAACATATCACTGCAACTATTGATGTAGCTATGACAAAAGTATGCATCTATTATATTATTGTGTGTCCATTTTTCTTTGTTTCCGTCCATTGTACTTTATTGTGTGTCCATTTATTATAGATTGAGCTGACATATTCAGGTGTTCTTGATGAGGAGTTAGAGGAAGTCATGTTATCATGTGATCACTGTGGACCTCTTATAATACATGTCACTAAATTATATCCAATACAATGTGCTACATAATTCCATGCTTTGGGTATGTCATTAATGGAAAATGTGAGTAATCATGTGACTGTCATGTGACTGATGCATGCTGTAATACATATCACAGACAACAGACAACTACATGTTAGAAACAAAAGTGGGTTCAAGGGTGTATCCTATGGGACATCTTTGGGTTACTGAAGTGAGGTTAATGGCACTATTTAATTGTTGTTTTATTTTAGTGGTAAATATTCTATTGAAATTAATTGAGCTCCAGTTGTTATGAGGTCAGAGATGAAAGGTCGTATTATGATAATATCATTTTTATTACAATAGGTCCATCCACTCAAATTTAATGCTCAATCAATTCTTAATAAAATAGTTGTTGAACCAATAAATCCCATTAGAGTTACCTAAAATATTAGATAGATTAAGGAAAATTAACATGAACTATCTTTTACTTGTTACAAAGGTCAGTAATATAATTATTATAATAACAATACATGTATGTGTGTTTAGGTAGAGGAGAGTGATGAGCATGTGATATTAGGAACAGGAGAACTGTACTTGGATTATGTGATGCATGACTTGTGTAAAATGTATTCTGAAATTGATAAGCACCTCCCTCTCTTAATTAAAGAGTTATGTCCCTCTTATTAGGTATTAAAGTGTCTGATCCAGTAGCTACATATTGTGAAACAATTGCAGAAACCTCATCTTTAAATGTTTTCATATGACATCAAACAAGAGGTAACCCCTGTTATCATTATTAATTTTATAAATATATAAACATAGAAAAAACTTAGAAAATGATTGACAAAATATAAATGGTTTCTATTAGTAGCTCATTCTATTTGAGCATTTGTACCAGATAATACTGATCATAAAATTTTAGATACGTGTAAATTTTGATACAATTCTATGAGTAGTTGAATGGATGGATGGATTGATGATGGACATATAGATAGATGGATATATAAGGTAATTATATAGTAATGATGTCATATGTGCATTGATCATTACATATTAACTAACATACATAATATTGTATTTGTATTTTTGTTCTAGAGATATTGTTAATGGTACAGGTAATGGTACACCCTCTCCCAAGATTTATAGTCCTAACATTTTGTTATAATTACTAATAAAGTGACTGTTACAACATGTATCAACTCAATAGGTCAATATCATTGTTATGACAACACTATCTGTAAGCACAAAATGAGTTACTGTTATTATATATCACACACACACACGAAATCAGGAAGCTTACCAGACTATTCAGTTGTCTCTACTTTCCTTTTATTAGTTATCTCCAATTTTCCATATCTTTGTCTTCCAGAAGACTGGTTAAAACAAGACACCCTTAATCAAGGAATCTAAATTATTGACACACCCACAATCTCTGTTCACTCTCACCAGATACATTACTCTAGAAGATAGTAAATGTATTAAACTTATGTAAGTCAGTATACTATTCAGTAAATGTTTGTATATCATTGTATATTTACTCATATTGTTGTTTAGTATGAAATAAAGGTAAATATAAACAAATATCTGGTTAGTTTTGACATCCTTTGAAACCAATTATATAAATACTCAAGTATATGTACATGTTAAAGTTCAGAGTACCAGATGCTATAATTTTAACCCCATATAAAAACTTGTAATTTACATGTACAGTGTTTTACATTAAATTATTCATATAACATTAAGGTTATTAGTGGAGACAGTTAATGACCTTCAGCCTGCCAATGTAAAGACACACCCACCCTGTACCCACTGAAATCTCATTGAAAATCCATTAACTGTATTAAATTGTTACATTCATGTTTTCAGGTATGTAGGCAAGACTAATTCTAATAACTTGAAGTTTGTTATTTCATTCCAGATGTCCTATAGTCTTTCAAATCCTTTTAAGAATTTTAACAGTTATTCATCAGCCTATTCTATAAAGCCATTAGAACATGCAACAATCCAACCTACTCCCCTTTTAATACCCAAGCTGTTGTAATATGATCCATTGTACTATTGTCTCCCTCCCCCTTTGTTTGTTTAGCTGTAGTGACTGTGTCCTTCCTCTTTTGTGATTCTTATCTATTTGACATGTACACCCCTCTTAATGCCCAAGCTGTTGTAATACCATCCAAGCTAGTCCCATGACATGTACATACCTCTACCCAAGCTGTTGTAATATGATCCATAGAACTATTATCTCCCTCTCCCTTTGTTTGTTCAGCTGTAGTGACAGTGTCCTTCCTCTTTTGTGATTCTTATCTATTTGACATGTAGACACCTCTTAATGCCCAAGCTCTTGTAATGTGATCTAAGCTAGACTTAGCTAGTCCCATGACAAGTGCATACTTCTTAATGCCCAACCACAAAAATGTCTTGTATTATATTGTATTGTAGTGTACATTATAAAGTTTTTGTTCAGTTATAATTATATCTTCTGTGACTATTACAAACAACTCTGGTACTTATTATGACTTTTTGTTAAGTAATAGTTCCTGTGTATGTTATCTTACACGTCCATTTTCTGAGACCATTCTGTAACACTTATTGTTCAGGTTTAATGGTCACTTATAGCGATGATCTGATCTACATTAACTGATGACTACTGTAAAGGCTGGTTCACATAATGATGCAAAGTCTTGAATCATGTCACGTTGGGTATGTACATCAATTTATGAACACAGTGTGTGCACAATGCACAAACGGCAATGTGAGGATAGAATCAATGCATGGAAGGAAATGGCAAGCCAGGTAACTGACAAAGAGCACACAGAAATAATATACAGCTGTTGAGTAAATATAGGACACACCCACATAGTTCTTCTTTGTTTTGGTCACCTTCTTCATTGTCTGTAAAGGAAAGCAAACAGAACTTTAGTCTCCATTTTGCACTAATAGAGTTTATAACGATAAAGGCGGAGTTTTGTTCACATGTATCTTCCCGTTTATATGAACAGCATTGATACTACGCTATGCAATGCGATGCAAAGAACACAACATGATCCACATACTATTGTAGTTATGTGAAGCCACCTTTAGTTATATCTGTTATAATAATATGAACAGTTCTGTACTAAACATATACTTTAATTTTTAGGTGGACTTTGGTCTACTATATAAGTGTACATAATGTTGAGGTTCTCTGATAACTTAGATTGTAAGTTTGATCTATCATTAATTTGACAATTTTGTGCTAAGCTATTTCTTTAATTCTATAGTGAGACATTGATAACTATATTGGAGAAGATATAATGAGGTTTCTACTATCTACTCTATGTAAGATTGATCTTTTATATATTTTTATAAATTCTAACTAGTTAAATGTGTTATGTGAAAGTATCGCAAGCAAAATAAAGGAAAAACTATAATAGCTCTTTTTCTTGCTATTCAGTCTTTACAACTTCTATATATAGCAGTAATAATTAGAACAGGAATGAGACTTTTGTAATCAAGTCTCATTCCCATATTAGAAATTGACTCTGATACCATATCATAAAAATTGTATGAAAAAGAAGTCTCATTTCCAATCCTCATACATCATTTTCATGTATAGAGATTGAGAGATACTTTGAAATTTAAATCTCATGTTTTTAGATTATCTAAACTGGAAGAAGAGAACAAAACTTTACATCAAATATCCGATCAAATCTCATCAGAGATAGAGGAGCACTAGAAACAAGCTAGAGGACTTATTCAAGATATAGAAACTAAAAGTAGAGAAGTTGAAATAATGAGAGAACATTTACAGTGAACTGAACAAAGCAGAAGCACCTCTGAAGTAAGTTAACAGTTAACAGAGAGTTCATTAGCATTAGTATTGTCTCAGACCTTTCTATACTGAACTGTGAATGTGTACGGTTGAAATGCTAAACTCCATCTTGTTAATCTTCGATTCTTATCTTTGAATTTATTTATCCATTGGAGAGCTCGGTAATCTGTCTGAACAATGAATGGTTTGCCAAGTAGGCAAGTTTTGAAGGCTTTACTCCTAACAGGATTACTTGACATTCTTTCTCAATATCAGAATAGTTTCGTTCTCGTAGTAGTAGCTTCCTACTGAAGTACTCTATGGGTTGATTGACATCTTCTCCCTTGCTAAGTACAGTTCCTGCTCCCATTCTGAATGCATCAATCTGTAATATGAAGGGTTTAGTGAAGTCTGGATTTCTCATGATAGTAGAAGTTAGTGCTTGTTTGAGAGTCTGGAAGGAATGTTCTATTTATGCTGTCCATTCCACTTGTTCCGGTGCTTGTTTCTTGGTTAATTCGGTGAATAAATCTATGGTAATAAGTTAATAACCTTTCATTTCCAGAAATATTCTCACTTTGTGGTTGGTCTTGTTAGGTTTCTAATGGCTTCTATCTTGCTTTCTTCAGGCGTCACTCCTTCTCTGATTTTATTTTAAGTAAGTACACTTGTCCACTCCAAATAAACATTTCTTTGGTTTGATGGTCAGTCCTGCTTCACTGAATTTCTGAAGTACTGTTTAAAGGTGTTCCAGGTGTTTGTGCCAGTCATCACTATGTACCACTACATCATCCAGATATATTCCTGTGTATGTTTCTGTACCTCTTAATACTGAATCCATCATCCATTGGAATGTAGCTGGTGCTCCACTCAATTCAAATGGCATCACAGTGAATTGGTAGAGACCCATTGGGCTGGTGAACACATTCTTCTCTTTATCCTTGGTAGACATAGGCACTTCCCAATAATCTTTAGCTAGGTCGAGTGTAGTTATGTGCTTTGCTCTTCCAATTGGATTAATTAAGTCTTCCATTCTGGGCATAGGTATGTGTCAAATTTGGTCACTTGGTTTAACTTCCGATAGTCTATACATGTCCTGACACTTCAATCTTTCTTCTTTACGATGACCATTGGAAATTACTGTTCGATTTCTCTATTATTCCACCTTACTCCATTTCAACCAATTCGGACATCACTTGGTCTTTGAAGGCATGAGGTATACAATAGGGTTTCTGTCTTACTGGTTGGATTCCATCTCTGACAATTCTTTGTCCGGCTTTGTCAGTTCTTCTGGGTTTGCTCGGTGTTACAAATGGTTCAGTAAGTGAACCAACTGATCCATTTGTTTATATGAAAGTTCTTTGCCAAACTTAAAATCTCCTTTCTCATTTCTCCAATCATATTATGGTATTTCTTCATCTTTTTGTATAGTACTTACGTAGTAGACTTCCTGAGGTTTATCATGCCATTGTTTGAGTAAATTGACATGGAATATCTGTTTCCTTCCCTCTTTTTCTGGCCTTTTGATCTTGTAATTGACTTTTCCTACTCGTTTCGTGACTTGGTATGGTCCCTGCCGCTTAGCTCCGAACTTCTTACTGCTATCTGGTAGTAACAATAACATCTTGTCTCCCTGGTTCAGCTGTAGTTTTCTAGCCTTTTGATCACAATGTTCTCTCTGTTTCTGTTGGGCTGTGTTAGCGTTTTGTTCAAATATTTCTTTAGCTGATTCTAATCTACTGCATACTTGGTTTACGTAAGTGAGGATGTCCTTATCTTCGTCTTCGTCTTCTATCCATTCTTCCTTAAGTACTTCCAATAACCCTTTAAAATCTCTGCCATATAATAAGTTGAAAGTATTGAGTCCAACAGTGGACTCAATATGCAAAGTGTACATAATGTGGTAGCATTTTATCCCATGTCTTTCCTTCCTCTGCTAGGACTTTTCTAGGCATCAGTTATAATGTTTTATTAAATCATTCAACTAGGCTGTTTGTTTGAGGGTGATATGGACTCAGTCATGTAGCTTTAATCCCCAACATCCAATATAGCCCTCCGAGTAGCGCCAAAGTGAAATTGGTCCCTGGTCTGTTAGGATTTCTTCTGGGATACAATGCCTGGCAAAGAGAATAATTACTTCTTTGACTACTCTTACCCCTGTAAAGTTGCTGATTGGTATAGGTTCTAGACATTGAGTGCGTAGTCACTGATTACAAGTATATACTGATTTCCTTTCCAAATCCTGGGTAGCGGTTCCATTATATCCATAGCTATTCATTTGAAAGGTTCTCCCATGATCAGTAGATGTATCGTTGGTACTTTAGTCTTCCTGCCTCCAACTCACTGACATTTTAGGCAGGCTTTGCAGTATTGATTCACATCATGAAAGAGGATAGCCCAGTAAAATCTTTTGAGTATCCATTTAGCTGTTTTCTCTTTTCCTAAGTGTCCTGCCATAGGTACACTGTGTCCTAATTTGAGTATTTGGTCTCGATATTTCTTTGGTAGTAGTACTTGATCGTATGCTATTCCTGGCAAATCTCTAGGACAACATCTTCTAAAGAGAATACCTTTTATCCTTGTTACTCAAGAAGGATCCTCTTTTTAATCATTTTTGTACTACTTGATATTTTTCCTGCTCTTCCTTGAGCAGAGGTGACATTGGTATTCCAATTTGTCTGCTTGAATTATATATTCATCTGGCTTCATTTTTTTGTCTCAAACTAGTTCGTGAAACGTTCTTCTACTGCCTTCTGGAGTTACATCAAATCACCTCATTAAGGCCTCTTTGACCTCTTCATATGATAATCAGTGTAATCCAAACCAGCACACCCTGAAGAGGCTTTACCTTGTAAGAGAGGTACTAACTACACTACCAATCCATCTTCCAAGTAGTCATTAAGTCTCATCATATTCTCGAATGTCTCCAGAAAATCTTCAATATCTTCATCATGTTTGTATTGAGTAATTTGTAAGGCTGGTCTTTTGGTAGTTTTTCCAGACACAAGCTCCTGCGTAAGTCATTGTTGTTGTTCTATCCATACAGCTATGCTTTGCATAATTTGATCATAGTGTTTTTACTTGACTTTGTCATTTCTTTGAGATAGTTTTATCTATAGGTCTTTTGGTTTCCTCTGCTTCTGATTCAGTGTCTGATACCACTTGACTCCTTTTTATATAATTTTCTTCTAGTTGTTTAGGGGTATAGCCGATTCTTGGTTGTTGTCACAATCCAAAGCGAATTCCCCTATCAATAGTTTGTTTCTGTCTTTTTGAATACTTGATTATTAACATATTCTGGTATTGCTGCTATCCCACTGCTGCCACCAAAAATAAGTGTGATGGTTAGGGTTGGTAAAAGTTTATTATAAATTAAATAGATAATAGGTAGGATAAATCAAGTCAATGATATAATGAATAATTAATATAATGATAATTATGGTCCTTTTATACCTGTGGTTCAGATTACGCTTTACGGGCAATTAATCTATTGGTTAATTCCGAAATGATCCGTTCATGTGTGTGTGCATGATGTGATTGATGGATTCGTAAGTGATCTGCTTGTTTGATCAGATAGATCATACTCAACTTCTTTCTGATTGTTACATGTGTCTATCTGGATATATCATACTAGTGTGTTCGTTTATCCATTTACACATAGAGGTAGGAACAATTCAAAAGTTGAGGGGGCTTTAAATCATGAATAAGTAATTTGACCAGAAAAAATTAATTTCATGCAATTGTAAATGTGTTTATTAGGTAATAATCAGAAGTACATGTACATTCTGATCATAACTTATCAAAAAATGCCCAAAGTATTGAAGTCTACAATCATTAAAAGTAACAAATTCTTCTGCTATTTCTTCCAAGTTTACCTGATCTGTGCAATTTTTGTGAGTATGTAAAATGATGACATGGTTCAAACACTCTTGTGACATATTTGAACGTAAGTAGTTCTTCAGTCTCCTTAAGGTCGAAAATGTACGCTCAGCTGAAGCGGAAGTCATGGGAACTATTAAATATAGGCAAAGAAGTTTATGAATTTCTGAAAACATTGCCTTTCCAATTGATGTAGTGTTCATTACTTCACATATGGTGCTGATGCTCTTTGTTTATAATTGGTAGATCAGTTGTCTTGTGAACTTGAAAGTGTTCAAGCTCTCTTAGAACAGACACAATGAGACAAACAGTTTATGGAACAATCACTAAATTACTGTTTTGAGGTTAGACTGTCTACTATAAAGATATTTAATTTAAACTATTTATTTACAAGAGAACTTAATGTTTATTTAGTTGGTTACTACGGAAAATACTGTTCAACAACTTAAAATAGAGGAAGGTCGAAAAAGTAAAAAGATCTTCAAGATGTGAGAGTTAAAATGGAAACTGGCCTGTCATGTCTCAGATATCTGGGAGTCTCAGAGATAATATCTTGGTTCTTGTTCTGACCAGGGGGTTTAAGTGGAGTAATGACCTCTTCAGGAGGTGTACCTATGGGAGTGATATATCCTAAAGGAATATCCAGATCTGAAGGCTCTGATTCTGTAGACTGTGGAGTCTCTGCTTGACTACCCATCTTCAGCTCACGCAAGAGATCAATATGTCTTTTCCATAATAAATGATCAGTCGTTTCGACTAGATATGTTAGAGGTCCTAGTCTTTCAATGACAACAGCAGGCTCCCAATCCAGACCAGAACGTATATTACGAGCCATGACCAACTGTCCTACAAAGAATTCTTGTTTCTAAGCTTGTCGATAATGCTGAACCTTTTGCTGAGCTTGTTTTGCTAAGACTGAAGAGGGATAGTCTGGACAGATTAAATCCAGTCTAGTTCAAATATGATGATGCAGAAACAGTAATGAAGGAGATACCCCAGTAGTAGCATGCGGAGTATTACGGTAGCTTAACAGAAAACTTGAGAGATGATGTTGAAGAGATAGTCCACTGTTAACAGTTGATTTGAGTGCTATCTTGTGAGACTGAACAAACCATTCTGCCAGCCTTTTTGAAGCTGAGTGATAGGGAGCACATCAATGTTTTTAATCCATTGGATTTCAGAAAGTGGGAGAAATCTTTTGATACAAATTGTGGACCATTGTCCATAACAACTTGCTCCAGTAGTTCGAATCTAGCAAAAATGACACACAAACTTTCAAGGGTTTTGGTGGCTGTAGTTTCTTTCATAACAAACACTTCTGGCCACTTAGAATGAGCATCAACAGCAATAAGAAACATTGAACCTTGGAAGGGAACAGCCAAGTCCAAATGTATTCTCTTAAAGGGGTGATTTGGCCATGTCCATGGCTGTACTGGAGCAACAGCTGGGGAATGTTTAACAGCTTGACAGTAAGTACAGCTTTTGACCGCTTCCTCTACTGCTTTATGGTGTAACATCTTGCAACAGATTTCATTTGACTAATGCCTGGGTAGTCTTTATGCTCTTCCAACAGTTTCTTTTGGAGTTTCTTTGGAACAATGACTCATATGCCCTATAATAGACATTCTCCCTCTACCATTAATTCAAACCTATGGGACCAATAAGGATGTAAGGTAGGAGTACAATCTTGTGGCCATCCTGATCAAACATAACTTACGACCTTACATAGAACAGGATCTGTTCTAGTAGCTGTTCTAACCTGTTGTGAAGTGACAGGAAGGCTCTCTAGTTGTGATACATTGAAGACAGCTGGTTAATCAGACGTGATAGGGACTTCCTATGATTTCAAAGGTAATCTGGACAAACTGTCAGTGTTAACTTGAGTTTTTGTTGGGCGATACTCTATGTTGTAGCTGTATGCTGACAAGATCAATGAGCAATGCTGTAGATGAGCAGCAGCTAGCAAGGAGTTGCTCTCTTTGCTCGGAAAATTGTTGTCAGTGGCTTGTGGTCAGTCACTAAAGTAAATATCCGCCCACACAGATACAAATGGAACTGCTATACACCAAAGATGAGTGCCAGAGCTTCTTTCTCTATTTGAGAGTAGTTCTGCTCACTTATAGACAACGTATGTGATGCGAAGGCAATAGGCTGTTCCTGTCCATCCTCCATTACATGAGAGATTACAGCTCCCAGGCCGTAAGCAGAAGTGTCAGCTGCTAACCTAAGAGGTAAACTAGGATCATAATGGGTCACAAAAGTGGGAAGATACCAGAACATCCTTGATGTGTTGGAAGGCTTTTGCACAATCTTTAGTCCGTTTCCAACGACCATCTTTACACAGTTAACTGTTCAATGGCTTAGTCAGACTAGCTTGATTCTCTATAAATCAACTATAATAGCTAAGGAGTCCTAGAAACACTCGAAGTTCCTGTGCATTCCTAGATGAAGGTGCATCAACAATAGCTTTCAAATTGCTATCTGTTGTATGAAATCCTTTGCAGTCCACTCGGTGATCCAAAAACTCAACACTGTCCTCCATAAAGCGACACTTTTCTAACTTGAGATGTAGTCCGTGATTCTAAAGTCTCTGCAGTACTTCTGACAAATTCATTAGTTGCTCCTCATCAGATGTACCTGTAATAAAAATATCATCTAAATAACATGTTACCTTGTCCATTGCTTGGAGGATTTGGTCCATGATATGATGGAATAGGGCAGGAGCAGAAGCTATGCCGAATAGAAGTCTGGTATAGCTACAGAGACCACAATGACTGTTCACAACATCATACTTCCTGGACTCTTCATCCAAGATCAGTTGATTGTAAGCATGAGACAAATCAAGTGTAGTGAACCTCTTGCGTCCAGCGAGAGTAGTGAAGATATCCTCTGGTGGGTACTTATCCACCTCTAGCACTGGATTAACAGTGACTTTATAGTCTCTGCACACTCTGATACTACCATCTCTTTTAGGAACAGTCACAATCGATGCTGTCCAGTCACTGTGAGTATCTTTTTCCAGAACACCATCTGCTTCTAATTGGTCGAGTGCTTCCTCTATGTGACTTTTCAAGACAAAAGGAACAGTTTGAGCCCTATGGAACCGAGGTTTGGCATCTTTGAAAACAAACCACATTGCTTTAAAAGGATAAATAGTTCCTAACCTGTCTGTGAAGACATCTTGGTATATGTCTAGAACAGCCTCTACTGCCCTAGTTGAAGCTCCTTGTGATACAACAGCAATTGATGGCCAGTCTAAACGAATGACCTGTACCCAGTCTCTGCCCATTAGGCAGGGACTATCACCAGAAACAACTACCAGTTCCAGGTCAATTGGGCTTTTTGACAGATAACACACTTTAACTGCTGGTATTCTCAATATCTGCATGCGTTCTTTCCGTATATGTTTTCAGCAGAAACGAAGAAGGGTTAAGCTTAACTCCTGAGAAAAACTGTTGAAAAATCTTCTCTGATAAGATAGATACAGCTGCCCCAGTGTTTCAGGTCAGCTACCTACCTAAGACCTCCAGGTCTACTCAAATAGGTTTAACAGAGGGCTTCCCTATGGTAAGTGCATGCATTACTAACTCAACATCAGTGTTAGCAACCCCTAAATCTTCAGTCACCACATTTGTTTTCCAGCTATTCTTTCCACTTCTAGAATCAGTCGTTTTCTTTGTTGGACCTCTTTGACAGACAGGTGAGATATGACCAATTTTACCATAAAGGCGACACTTGGCTTGCCAGTACTTGCATGTCCATCCCTTGTGGTTATGGCCCCACAACTATATCAACAAAATCCGCCTGATGGACTGGACCTTGACAATGGGACGATGGCGGCAGCGGCTCCTCCAAGATTGAGGACTTTGCCTGGGGTGCCTGCAATGCTGCTTAGGTTCTTGAATCCCTTTGTCTCTGATGCAGCTGCTTCAATACCCCGAGCAAGCTCCAGAGCTCAACCGATATTGAGATCAGGTTTGGTTAACAATCTTTTCTGCATACCCATACACAAAGCAGTCGCAAAGGGCTTGTTCGAGAAAATCTCTGAATTCACAAGTGATAGCCAGATGTCTTACATCTGCTAGAAAATTGTGTACTGACTCACCAGCTGCTTGGTTGCACTGATTGAAACAGAATCACTCCGCGATCAGTAGAGATTTAGGTCGGAAGTGAGCAAGCAACGCAGCCTTGAGATCCTCATAAGACTTTTCCTGTGGCAAGGTAGGTGCTGTGAGACTCTTAATCAGGGCGTAGTTCCTGCTCCCTACAATATGTAAGAACACTTGGACTTGCTTGTCAGGTCCTATGTTGTTTGCGGCACTAAAGGTTTGTAGCCATCCTGACTGCTGAGGTTGAGCCATCTTGCATCCCACCCTCGTCACCAGTTGTGATAACTCCATCTAGCACCACTACCTCGAGTATTTTACTGAATTGAATATCTTAATCTCAACAAAGAATAAAAAACAATTGTAGAAATTATATATTGGTGAACTGGAGCAAGTACCGGTTTAAGTATCAAACCTTTATAATAAATAAATTAAGCATTAAGAATACAGTTTTAAACATACTATTTTGTGCTTCCATTCTTTGTTTGATAAAAACTATTTCCACTGTCATAACTCCATCTAGCATTAATGTTTGAACTTCACAAACTTGCTCTTTAACTCTATTAATCTTTTTAACTCTTGGCACCTGGGATTTAGCAGCTGCAAAGGCAGAGACCCACTCTGAATCTCATTTAGCCATTTTAAAGTGCTTTCTGCATCAAAGTTTTGAAGTCCTCTAAAGTTATACTACCTTTGCAATCAAATTTTTTGTGACTGTCAATCTTATTAAGCTTCACTAATGTTCCTTCTTCATATGTCTTAAATGTATCCAGTAGATTGTTGTATTGTGGTTTTGGAAGTGTAGCAAGAAGGAAGATCATGTTCTCATCCAGCTGTTTCTTCTATTAACAGAAAAATAAAACAAAAGTACATTTTATAACAAATTTACTGTCATCATTTATGTTGTAGCACAAGAGTCCCTCCACTCTGTTGTTTTTTTCAGGAGGTTCTTCACATATATCCACATCGTTCAGAGTATATAACCTTATTCAACATATATGCACCTTAAATTAGCATTGAAAAATGAAAGATGACTAAAGAACAGTTCAATGTTTAATTATACATATAATGCAGAAATCTTTTGTGAATAACTAACATTATTTATTATTATGAAAGTGTAACTACATGTGACTTAATATCTTATCTTGAGTTGTCATTTTATTGCTGAATTCAGTGGTTCTGTTATGCCAGTGAGCTAAATGCTGTGCTTGTTCATCAGTTAGGTCATGACAAACACTAATTAAATGATAATTGAAGATATCATGTAGATGAGCACGTGATTTATCTTGAATAATTTGATTTAGCACAATCCTAAACTAATAGTTTATTGTCAGATAAACCACACCTACCAAACTATCAGTTACTGTTTGTATGGGACAAGAGGAGATACCCATGTATGTAAAACCTGTCCTCTCATATCAAGTTAATATCGCTGATAGTATTGTAAAGAGATGCAATGATATTTATGATGTTGGTCTTATCAGATGCGTGGGTGTGGAATAGAAAAGAGACAAAATGTGCAGAATTGAATTGTAATTACCAATTAAGTCTGTACTCCATTTGTGGAAAATAACGATCATTTTTTGAATAATATAATAAAAACTAGAAGAAAGGAAAGAATTCTATGATTTTAGAAGTAACTATTTAGCAAGTAGTATAGAAAAAGTTTGGGTTAAAATGAGTCTTTAAAGTCAATCCAAAAAGAATATTTAAATAAGTGTCCATTGTTCATATTTATACATTTATTTCTATGTTATAGATCCATTACCACACTTATGGATCCATTGATATTTGATAAATTTATAGATCCATTATCATGTTTCATACATGTACAATATATCCATTGCAACATTTATAAATCTATTAATAATTTGCCATGCATCCATTGTTATTAATTGATTATCTATTTCGTTTTATATATTAATATACCTTCCTTTTTTCAGGGCAAGATGAACAAGGAAAGAACAATGATGGAACATTTAAAGATGGAAAAAATAATTATAATACATATATGTCTGACCTCATATAAAGTCAAAATTTATACTATAGACCATGTGCTTGTGCTATAAATAATAACATGCTATTAATAGTACCACAGACTGGTATTAATAGTTACAAACATTCTAATGTTGTTC